>CM067167.1:154596907-154727494 GCA_034093135.1 Erigeron breviscapus | reverse complement strand
AGATGCTAATACTGTTGCTGTTCTTCATTGTTGCCGCTGCTTGATATTGTTGTTAACCACGAACGAGTCACGACCACTAAAATACCCTACTATTGTTGCTCATTACAACCCTTCATCTATGAATACTTGTTGTTAAACGATTGTCGGTTGATTCACTTTGTCATGATATGGAACGAGATGTTAATTGTCTATTTGTTGATTGTTGATGTGATTACTTGTAGTTTAATGGCGCATTGTTTATCATGTAAGTCGTAACGGGTTAACGATATATGGCGCATTGTTTATCATGTAAGTCGTAACGGGTTAACGATATATGGCGCATTGTTTATCATGTAAGTCGTAACGGTTTAATGGCGCATTGTTTTAACAAGTAAGGCGTAACGGTTTATGTATAATGATATTGTACTTGATATGTTGATTGTATTGATTTGTGCTAATGTGAAACCTTTTTAGGGTTTCCTTGGACATGATTAGGTATTCTAATCCTCGCTTATCGTTAACGGTTGTTATCCGACACACTTGTTTCCTATTACTTGTCCCTACGAACTCACCAACTTTATGTTGACGTATTTTAGTACACTTTTCAGGTAAGCAGGTTAATCAGAGACAAAATGGATGATTATGTGCTTGCATTGCTAGGATTGTGACTTATATTGCCGATATGATTTTGTTCACATTCTGTTCATATTATTGAGCGAATAAAATATGAGGTTGGATTCCATGTCCTGTAATTGGGCTACAGTAATTAGACATTATTTGGAGGAAACGTATATAAGAAGCTTTAGTATAATGAACAGTTTCAGACAGTGTCGGTGGATAAATAATAATGGTATAATTAAGACAAAGGCCGACACAATTATATGAAAAGAAATAATACCCGTGATCTCTTTTGTTTGTTTACTTGACTATGAATCAACAATACATCTTACTTTATAAATCTGATAAAAGATAACTAATGAAGGATATAAAAATTATAAGGTATTATGTCTAAAGCTTTAATAAGATTATATTTAAATTTTGACGATTTAACGACAACTATTTAGACTAAATCACGGACTAAACATCTGACGAATGATGCAATATCTACTTTATTATTTCCTACGTAGCCGCCCCTGCATTCTTATTATTTTATATAGATGTCAATAGAATATAGTTATGAGATTGTCGATGTTTTGTTTACTTCATTCTTTTCTCTCTATTTTCTATTACAACTTGCATGGAAGACAAATTTATTTTACCATCTTTCTAGCATGTCGACATTTCCTGTTTTTCTATTCTTTCTGTCGACAACCTTTCCCCCATTCTTGTATATATATATATGTAATATATGATAGGATATAGGTGATATATATATAACCGATGCACATATATAAACTTACACCATCTCCAACCTCCAACACCCTCACGGTTTTATCACCGTGCCATTGATACAAATGCTACTACTACTGCTGTGTCGAGTTGCTGCTGCCCCATTGTTGTTGATGATGTTCGTTATGAACTGCTGCTGCTCGTTGCAACTTTTCGTCATACAACCACCTCACGGTTTCATCATCATCACCATATGATGCTAATACTGTTGCTGTTCTTCATTGTTGCCGCTGCTTGATATTGTTGTTAACCACGAACGAGTCACGACCACTAAAATACCCTACTATTGTTGCTCATTACAACCCTTCATCATCACCATCACGGCCAAACACCACCACCGTAAGTATAAATATATACGAGTATGTGTATACGTGTGGTTATATATATGTACCGTATATATACATGTGTGTGTAGTGTGTGCGTGAGTTTATATATGAACCGTATATATGTATATATACGTACATAAATATATGTATATATAGTACATAAATTGGGTATATATATAAGTATATATTTAACCGCCATTAACGACCGTTGTAAAATCTATTACAAAACAAGTCCAATTTCTGACGAACGTTAAATCTATCACAAAACAGGTCCATTTTCTGACGACCGTTAATACCATTAGATTTCTGACAGTTTCAGTCCTAAACCGTTAGATTTCTGACAGTTTCAGTCCTAAACCGTTAGATTTCTGACAGTTTCAGTCCTAAACCGTTAGATTTCTGACAGTTTCAGTCCTGAACCGTTAAACTGTTTGCAGTTTTAGTCCTTTTCTAACTAAACTGATAACTCTATAAAAATGGGTTATTCTATACAGTTTCCTTTACAGAAGACTAATACGTTTGGACTATTCGGGTACATTTCAGACTGTTACATACCTCATACTGTCTAACAGGCGTTTCAGGTGAGTTTCGTAAACCCTCCCTACTCAATTGAGATTCGGGCTGAAAAGTGTACATGCTTGTTAATTGATTGTTTGTTTAATGTATTGACTTGTTGCTCGGTTAACTTTGACTTAGTTATGAATACTTGTTGTGCTTTAGATAGTTGTACATACATGGAAGATAATTATACTTTTTATGAATAGTAGATGTGGTGGGAAGGCTGCGGGTGACCCTATATATAAGCATCGATTATTCCTTTAAAGTATAATTATAAGAAGTGTATGTGCATCGTATTTGTTGGTTGATTCACTTGTTATGATATGGACCGAGATGTCAATTTGTTTAATTGTTGATTTGATTGATTATATGATTGAATTGTTGATATGGATATGTTAGCGCATTGGTTACTATGTAAGTCGCACCGTTAGCGCATTATTTATTATATAAGTCGCATCGTTAGCGCGTTACTCGTTATGTAAGTCGCATCGTGGTTGATCGTTAATGATTGTTATGGAATTGTTGTTGTTGTTGTTGTTGTTGTTGTTGCTGTTATACATGCCGTTGAAAGACACATAAGTCATGTTGTTGTTGTTGTTGTGTTGTTGTTGTTGTTGTTGTTGTTGTTGCTGTTATACATGCCGTTGAAAGACACATAAGTCATGTTGTTGTTGTTGTTGTTGTTGTTGTTGTTGTTGTTGTTGTACACGCCTTTGAAAGACATGTAAGTCGTGCTGAAACGTGTTGAATCGTGATATGTATTGATGTTGTACTAACGTATACCCTTTCAGGGCTTTCTTGATATGATTAGATATTCTAATCCTCGTATATCGTTAACGGTTGTATTTTCCGATACGGTTATTCCTTGTTGCTTGTCCCTACGAACTCACCAACTTTATGTTGACGCTCTTTAGTACACTTTTCAGGTAATCAAGTTAATCAGAGGAAAAATGGATGATTGCATTGCTTGCTTGTTAGAATTGGACTAGCTTTGGACTTCTGGATCCGTGATCCTTATTCTCCCTTTAATGGGTTACTTTTAGGATCAACTATTATTGATTTGAACTTCCTTTTATTATTGATTGAACGTGTATTTGATGAATGTTGATGAATGTATACGTTTGTACGAGTTTATAGATCGTTTCGATCTTATGTTTTCATATAGTTGACTCTACATAATTCCCATGTCGTGATGTGCTATTTCTAAGTGATACCCATGATTCCGCCATGTTGGGGTGTTACAGAATGGTATCAGAGCCGTGGTTGTAGAGAATTAGGTGGATTGACCTAGTCTATAGCCATTGCACCCACATTTCATATTAGCATGCATGATAGGAAATTTTATGTGCAACGTGAACTGTATGATGCATAAAAATTGTTTAAACTGAGTTCGTAGGGTACTTATGATTTGATGACTTGATTGTTATGTGACAACTTGATGGACGTATATGATAGTATCGGGATACACCGTGAATTGTGGAATTATTGTGATAAACGTTGATGTGTGTGAAATCTTGGATGCATTTATTATTTGTCCCCCAGCAAAATGAAATGATGGCATTAATGGAGTATAACATTCGATAACCCTAGAGGCGCCTGATCAACAAATCTATGGTTATCCTATGTTATATAAAGTTAATAATCTCATGGATTGCGCCTCGTGGATAAAGTATAGTAGCAAACCCGGTATGTTTAATGAGTGTTGGTTAGGTGGAGGGTTAGCCGCTGGTACACCCTGTATACATACCCAGTCAACACTTAGAGAACATATCGGAACCAAATTTTGGACATCCATTCTATATATTAACGGTGTGGAGGGTTAGCCGATGGTACACCCTGTATACAAACACTTTTAATGTGTCGAATGTTGAAGTTAAAATTTGGACTATACTTTACCCACCTTGTTATGACTTGACCCTTTTATTTATATAGTGTTGAATGTTTTCGTGATTATATTGTTGATTGTAAATTGTACGATTGCTGAAGCCTTAGATTATTGCCATGATAATATCCCTGTAGAGATAACTATATTCCTGCAATGATTTATAAGGACTTGATGTGGAAATTGTGTATTACTTGAAGGTCAATTTTGATATTCAAGTGTGAATTGTGTGGACTTGAATTTTATGTTAATAGAAATGGTAGTACAGGCATAGGGTATTTTGAACGGGTTAGTAATACGATGGGCTGGCCAATGGTATGCCTTATATTATAAGCATTATCGGATGGCCCATGTCTAAGCTATATTACTTATAATTGTCTACAATTATCAGTCAGTGTTGAAATAACAGTATGAGGATAAGATCTAGAATACATGCTTATTAAGGTCTTAGATACTTATAATCTATAATTGTAGACCAATGATTTATTATGAACTATAGACTAAGTTCAAACTTATAGTTACGATTGACTGATAGAATGAGCTAAGATTTTTGGAGACTATAATGTTCAATTAAAGTGAGATACTATGAAATAATAGGAGACCTAGTGTGTTAAGAGGCATTTTTACGAACATGAAGTTTGAGTTGGTAATTTAACGAATGTGTTCAAGAAATGACTAGAATAAGAGCAAAAACGATGGTCGTAGAAGATTATGAACTTAAATGATTATATGCAGGATTAAAGTCTTGTAGATTTCATTCTTAAATGATTTTGTACTTTAAGGTGAGAATACATGATTTTACTGTAAGGTACTATTTGCTTATATAACGTAAGCAATGATGTCAGATAACAATAATTGTCGAAATGGCCGACAAGGAATAACTCCTCGCCAATAAAGCCAATAATTTAGCGTTATTATATCTATATCTAGAATTGAATGAAATAAAGTTGAATAACTTTATCAGAATAATTTAACGAGACCAATAATAGGGTACTGATTATGAACAGGAGTAGAGCGGGTAATTGGGATGCGATAACTTTGGTATGAATATATATTACACAATCTATATATATAACTCGCAATAGTAATTGGATGCAATAAAGAAATAAAAAAATAAAAAAAATGGTGAAATCGGCCGTCCCCGGGATCGAACCTGGGTCTAGGCCACACCCTTTCGCGCATTTAGCCAACCGCGCTAAATGCCTAGTGTTGTGAAAGTTCTCTTATGATTAAATATAAGCATATGTACAATAAATTCCTAATTCACGCCTATATTGTAAGTTCATATGAATTTTCTTTCCTAAACAAAATTTCTCGAGGAAGCGAAAACAAATGAGAAGATTTAACTACAAGCTGTTTAAGTAATTAAACTTGGAGAAGTCGAACGGAAAAGTTGTAGGAGTGTTCTCTAAGATGGAGAATATTGAAGCAGTCATTTCTACTAATGGGCATGAAGTCGATCGTCAAGTTAAAAATGTTGCTAAAGCTTTTAACTGGGGAATAGTTTGAGGAAGAGTCGTGAGAGAATCGTCGTGCATATGGAAAAATTGTTATAATTATGAACTTGAACAAAAGTAGGAATTTTATTTGATCGAACATAGCAAGCCACTATTACAAACATTAATAATACATTCGTTCTCAACTGGAACATACACTGGACTAAGTAGCTCGGTGTGGCTTGGCTAACTCTTGCTCAATCTGCCTTAAGAAGTTGGTATTACTGGGATCCTTGGAACAAATCTTCCAAATGTTTGTTAAGAAATGAGTAGAAGCCTTATCGATCTCGCCTAAACGGAAGAACTTCTCATCCCCATCCTTTGAAGTATAGAAGATCCCAGCAGGCCTACTTAAGACCCTTCCTTCCACAAACACTATGCCCTTTGGAAGCTGGAGATTTAACAAGGCATGATCGTCAGCTGGTGGGAGCATATCGGGAGCGGATGATGAGGCGCCAACGGTTCTTAGTCTTTTCAAGGGTCTTTGAGAAAGTAGAGGAGTGCTACTTTCGTCGCCTCTATGTGTAGTGTCTTCTTCTCCCATAGTTTTCTGTAGATACTCCCTTAGACTTGCTTCACCTTTAGCCATTTTGGCATACCACTCAGCTTCTCTTTTACTAGCAAGTTCTAGTATGTTGACAGGTTGACTTGCTGGTGTTTGCACCTCAGAACCTATTTCTTCTGCTTCTGCAAGCAGTAGTTCTTTAGCTAACTTCAGAGAAGCCTCTTCCTCCATCGCTTGTATTTTCTGACGTTCTATAATCTCTTTGAGGATCACGTCTTGAAAACCACCCTGAAGTGCTTCAAAATTTTCAGGATGTGAAACCGGAATAGATGATGACATAGGTCTCTTTCCCTTGGAAACAGTTGGGTCAACTGTTACTCCAACTTCTTCAGATTGTGAGAAATCAGCAAGTTGATACAACAACCCTTTAATTTCTCTAATTTCTGCTTCAAGTTTTGTTTGTTTATCGATAGATTTTCTCAATAATGCTCTATCGGCTGCTAGGAGAAAAGGTGCACTATTGTGTATTTGGTCGATTCGAGAAGTAAGAAACTTAAATGAGTTGGTTTGTTCAGTAGAAAGTGATACTATAATACTGTTAAGTTGATCAAATTGCTTCAACAAAAGCTCGATTGAACGTTCAAGTGCAATAAATGTGTGAGTAGCCATGGTTTAGTTGAGAAAGAACGATGGTTGATTTGGATGTGTGGAAATATAGTTTCACACAAAGGAAAATGTAAAAGAAAGAAGGAAATTTCAGAATGCCTATTATCTTTAAAAGTGCCTTTCTTATATAGAGGATGAAAGACGAAGTGTGACTTTGGAAAACGGACAGGTGTCCATAAACTACAGAAATTTTTAATCATTGCTACGGTAATTAGTAATTACCGAAATATATTTTTTTAAGATAAACTTTATCATCCCTTTAACCAAGGTTGAAAAGAGCTGAACAGTTTACTCAAAAAGCGTATACTATGTCGAGAAAATCCTCAACTTAATTAATAGCTTAATGAATAGACCGTCTTCCACGCATCACTATTTTTCTTCACTGCTTCTTTTTCAAGAACCATATCAATTGCTAATTCATCTTTTTGAATCCTAGATGAATTTTTGATCCAAACTATTGTTTCAGGAGTGATCCAGGTAATATTTGTTTCTTTGACCCGTGGATCACCTTTAATGATTGAATTTAAGAATATGAGACAAATGTTATCAACAAAAATATGTCGACTTTTCCAACTGGATAACGGTAGTGTCTTGGTAAAAGAACTTCAAATTTGAAAATAAGAATTATTTGAAAGGCTAAAATTATGATTTGGCGATCAACGATTAAAATACACAAATGAACTTGGTATAAAAATCTATCAAGACAAATATGGGAAATTCTTTTAACTGGGGAATTTCCCTAATTGACAACAATCCCCAAAAGAGATCGAAGAAAGTTGTATTTCATTATTCGTACAATACAAGTGAAACTTGTTACATTATTTAAGCAGAAATACAACAATTAGGGATGCAACATATTTAAAAACCATACAAAGAAACCCAGGTGGTGACAAACAGTAAGGGAACCACGCCAAGAACGAACGCGACTAACCAATGAATAGCCTCATCCAATGGAAGTTGAGCCACAGTAATTAACCACGCTATGATAATAATGTAAATCATGATTAGAAAAGGGAACATTTTTGATATAAGGTTTCGGGTTTTGCTTAGATTCTGAAGAAAGGAAAATGTTAAATTGATATGGCATGGAGAAAAGTATGCTAAGGTATTATTATATAGTCTAAAAAGGAACCGTTTCTAACGGTCAAATATGGAAGATAAAGTGAATTTGAATTTTGTATAGTGTTTTAATCAGACTTACCTGTGTCTAGACGAATCGGTTATGCTATACTATAAGTATAAGTGGTCTATACTATATGAGTATAAGTATATATTTTTAAATTACTCGATACGGTCTAGATTTCGAGGTCGAAATCCTTTTAACTGGGGAATAATGTAACAATTGTCATTTTTGGCCCACTAATTTTTGGAAATAATGAAAACAAACTTTTTGAATTTATATTGCCGATATGATTTTGTTCACATTCTGTTCATATTATTGAGCCGAATGAAATATGAGGTTGGATTCCATGTCCTGTAATTGGGCTACAGTAATTAGACATTATTTGGAGGAAACGTATATAAGAAGCTTTAGTATAATGAACAGTTTCAGACAGTGTCGGTGGATAAATAATAATGGTACAATTAAGACAAAGGCCGACACAATTATATGAAAAGAAATAATACCCGTGATCTCTTTTGTTTGTTTACTTGACTATGAATCAACAATACATCTTACTTTATAAATCTGATAAAAGATAACTAATGAAGGATATAAAAATTATAAGGTATTATGTCTAAAGCCTTAAAGATTATATTTAAATTTTGACGATTTAACGATAACTCGTTAGACTAAATCACGGACTAAACATCTGATGAATGATGACTTGTACTATAATATTTAGCCGCCCATATGTCGAATATATTATTTTATATAGATGTCAATAGAATATAGTTATGAGATTGTCGATGTTTTGTTTACTTCATTCTTTTCTCTCTATTTTCTATTACAACTTGCATGGAAGACAAATTTATTTTACCATCTTTCTAGCATGTCGACATTTCCTGTTTTTCTATTCTTTCTGTCGACAACCTTTCCCCCATTCTTGTATATATATATATGTAATATATGATAGGATATAGGTGATATATATATAACCGATGCACATATATAAACTTACACCATCTCCAACCTCCAACACCCTCACGGTTTTATCACCGTGCCATTGATACAAATGCTACTACTACTGCTGTGTCGAGTTGCTGCTGCCCCATTGTTGTTGATGATGTTCGTTATGAACTATCATGGCTGCTGCTCGTTGCAACTTTTCGTCATACAACCACCTCACGGTTTCATCATCATCACCATATGATGCTAATACTGTTGCTGTTCTTCATTGTTGCCGCTGCTTGATATTGTTGTTAACCACGAACGAGTCACGACCACTAAAATACCCTACTATTGTTGCTCATTACAACCCTTCATCATCACCATCACGGCCAAACACCACCACCGTAAGTATAAATATATACGAGTATGTGTATACGTGTGGTTATATATATGTACCGTATATATACATGTGTGTGTAGTGTGTGCGTGAGTTTATATATGAACCGTATATATGTATATATACGTACATAAATATATGTATATATATATAGGTACATATATATATATATATTATATATACATATATATATAAGTATGTATATGTATAAAAGATTTATATAAATTGAGTATATATATAAGTATATATTTAACCGCCATTAACGACCGTTGTAAAATCTATTACAAAACAAGTCCAATTTCTGACGAGCGTTAAATCTATCACAAAACAGGTCCATTTTCTGACGACCGTTAATACCATTAGATTTCTGACAGTTTCAGTCCTAAACCGTTAGATTTCTGACAGTTTCAGTCCTAAACCGTTAGATTTCTGACAGTTTCAGTCCTAAACCGTTAGATTTCTGACAGTTTCAGTCCTGAACCGTTAAACTGTTTGCAGTTTTAGTCCTTTTCTAACTAAACTGATAACTCTATAAAAATGGGTTATTCTATACAGTTTCCTTTACAGAAGACTAATACGTTTGGACTATTCGGGTATATTTCAGACTGTTACATACCTCATACTGTCTGACAGGCGTTTCAGGTGAGTTTCGTAAACCCTCCCTACTCAATTGAGATTCGGGCTGAAAAGTGTACATGCTTGTTAATTGATTGTTTGTTTAATGTATTGACTTGTTGCTCGGTTAACTTTGACTTAGTTATGAATACTTGTTGTGCTTTAGATAGTTGTACATACATGGAAGATAATTATACTTTTTATGAATAGTAGATGTGGTGGGAAGGCTGCGGGTGACCCTATATATAAGCATCGATTATTCCTTTAAAGTATAATTATAAGAAGTGTATGTGCATCGTATTTGTTGGTTGATTCACTTGTTATGATATGGACCGAGATGTCAATTTGTTTAATTGTTGATTTGATTGATTATATGATTGAATTGTTGATATGGATATGTTAGCGCATTGATTACTATGTAAGTCGCACCGTTAGCGCATTATTTATTATATAAGTCGCATCGTTAGCGCGTTACTCGTTATGTAAGTCGCATCGTGGTTGATCGTTAATGATTGTTATGGAATTGTTGTTGTTGTTGTTGTTGTTGCTGTTATACATGCCGTTGAAAGACACATAAGTCATGTTGTTGTTGTTGTTGTTGTTGTTGTTGTTGTTGTTGCTGTTATACATGCCGTTGAAAGACACATAAGTCATGTTGTTGTTGTTGTTGTTGTTGTTGTTGTTGTTGTTGTTGTTGTTGTTGTACACGCCTTTGAAAGACATGTAAGTCGTGCTGAAACGTGTTGAATCGTGATATGTATTGATGTTGTACTAACGTATACCCTTTCAGGGCTTTCTTGATATGATTAGATATTCTAATCCTCGTATATCGTTAACGGTTGTATTTTCCGATACGGTTATTCCTTGTTGCTTGTCCCTACGAACTCACCAACTTTATGTTGACGCTCTTTAGTACACTTTTCAGGTAATCAAGTTAATCAGAGGAAAATGGATGATTGCATTGCTTGCTTGTTAGAATTGGACTAGCTTTGGACTTCTGGATCCGTGATCCTTATTCTCCCTTTAATGGGTTACTTTTAGGATCAATTATTATTGATTTGAACTTCCTTTTATTATTGATTGAACGTGTATTTGATGAATGTTGATGAATGTATACGTTTGTACGAGTTTATAGATCATTTCGATCTTATGTTTTCATATAGTTGACTCTACATAATTCCCATGTCGTGATGTGCTATTTCTAAGTGATACCCCATGATTCCGCCATGTTGGGGTGTTACAGAAATTGAAAGGTTCAGTATCAAAAATGTTTGGAAAGAACTGATCTTTTTCAATTTCGTGTTCACAATCTGTTTGAGCAAAAACATGAACACCATCAAAAATTTCCTTATTGAGACACCTTTCCTTTTGTAATTCAAGTTTTAATGCAGTAATCTCACCCAAGTAAATCTGTGGGTTGATTGGGTTCACATCAGTGGGAATGTCAAGGTCTGTTTGGATTGAAACGTTATATGTCTTAACAGAATCCCATTCAGTTTGTACAGCAGCATCAACAAGATCACATGAGGAAATATAGGAAAGAGAAGAAGAGGAGATGATATCTTCACATGCAGAGCAATTGGGTTCAGCACAATCATAAACAACACCAGATGGTGTGGAAGAGACGACAGGTACAACTTTGGAACAGTGATTTTGAGACATTAGATTATCTAGCAAAATTTGTTGTTCATCAAGTGTTCTTTTTAGATCTTCAATTTGTTTTTCCAAAACACTTTGTGGAATGTATGGTCTAGCAGAAGCAGGTTTTGGAACAGAACTTTCTTCTACTTGTTTAGACTCATTAGAAAGAACCACAAGTTGTTGGTTGCTCGAGGTTTCATCAAATTCAACAATAGTAACACTGTGAGTTTTTCTTTTAGGAACAAGTGGAAGATTAAAAAGATCATTTGATTCATTAATTTGATCATAATTGCATTGAATAGCACATTTTGCAAGATAATAATCTGTCTCAATATCACCATAACTTGGTCTTACAAATTGGATGGTCATGCCATACCGCATTAAATTGGCGTCGTACAGAGATGGGACTTCCTGTTGTGCTTTGAGCAAATTCTTTGGATTCTCAATACCTAACCCTTGAGTCAACCCATATTCAAAATCTTTAGGCTTGTTTAAAAAGATTTGTTTATTAGATCGATCGATCCTGTAAACCTTTTCTTGATAAAATTTGATTTCTTCCTTGAGTTGATCAATTTTCTTATCAAGTTGTTGATTATGTGAATCTTTTATGTAGCAAGCATAGTTTAAATCAGAAATTTTGTTTTCTAATTCTTTCAAAGTCGGGTTGGACTCTTTTAGCTTAAGTTTCAAGGACTCAGTGTCTTCAGCCAAAGCATTTGCTCGAAGCGTTTCATTGGACTTTGCAATTTGCATCTCTTTGATGATCTTGGTTAATTCAAAAACTTTGGATTCAAGTTCTTGGTTTGCAAGTTGCAACACAGAAGAAGGTGTAAAGGAAATAGAAGTCTGATTAGCTGTCAATTCATCAAAATCTTTTTGAAGTTTTTCATGTATGGTTTGAAAATCAGTCAAAAGTTTTTCTTTCTCTTTTAAAGAGTTAGTTAAATTAGACACCTCAGTTTTCAAAGAATTATTTGTTTCAACAGCTTTGTTCATGTATTCATCAAGTTCACGTTTGGGAATAGTACAAACCTCATCATCATCAGATTCAGAACTTATACCACCTTCTTCAAGTTCCTTTGACCGCTTAATCTTTGTCATGAAACATACATTTGCAGCAAGCTCTTCAGTCTCTTCATCAGACAGGTGCAACCATTCGTCGTTTTCTGCAAGAAGAGCAATACCACTTTCTTGTTGTTTCACAAGCAAGAGCTTGTTCTGGTAGTAGGTGGAGTTCTTCTGACGAGGTTTGGTGCAGTGAATAGCAAAGTGACCAGTAAGACCACAATTGTAACATTTCTTCTCTTCGGTCTTCTTCTCAAGAACCCTCTTCTCAAACTTCTTAGGAGCTTCATACTTCCTTTCCCCCCAGCATTGTTGTAGTGATTGTCAAATTTTGGAGCTTGTGAGTTCTTGACATAGGATGAGACTGACGAAGTGCGAAGTTGATTGTTGGTGGGTTTCTTTGTGAAGAATTTCTTCTTGAAGGCTCTTGTAAAGTAAGCTAAGTCTTTGTACATTTCCTTTTCTTTGTCATCCATGTCTGGGTCACTGGTGTCACTAGAATCATCATCTTCAGCAGTTTCAACAACATTCTTCCTTGACGATCTGGAAGGTTTCTTATCAGCAACAAGAGCAAGTGGATCTGATGAGGAGCTTCCTTCAGTCTTCATTTGTAGCTTTTGGACAGCTCGCAGGTTGATCTTCAACTTCTCATACAAGGTATGAATAGAGAGTTTGCCAAATTCATCTTGCTGGTTGAGTTGTGCACCAAAGACTTGCCATTCTTCATGAAGATTTCTCAGAAATTTGATGTTGAGTTCCAAGTCAGTCTTTTTAATGGCATTCTTCCTGAGTTCATTGATCACGTTACATAAACTTGTATATGCTTCTTCTAACGTTTCACTTTTCTCTTGTTTGAAAGACTCATACATATCAAGAACATTGGAAAGTCTGATCGTGGAGGACACTTCTGAACCTTGCAGTTGCTTTTCAATTTCATCCCATATCTCTTTCCCAGTTTCATATGAATCAACATTGGAATAAATATCGTTTGGAAGAGCCATATAGAGATGGGATCTTGCAAGATTATCAGCCTGAGTGCGGTTCTTTTGAGCTGTGCTCCAACTTTCTTTTGGAATCAGTTCTTTGGTGACTGGATTTGTATGAACAGCAGGGCCTTCTTCATAAGAAGCTTTAATGTCATCGCCCAGAGGTTGTCTTTCAATCCAATCCAAAAACCGTTTTTTCCATTGTGGATATGACCCACGATATAGAACAGGAGGTCTTGAATCGGAACCGAGAATCAATGAGTCAGAAATCGACATTCTGAGAAAAATGTGAAGAAAACCGGTTTTCAGTAATTGTGTACTAAATCCGGTTTTCAGAAATTGTATACAAAAACCGGGTTTCAGAAAATATGTTTAAAATCCGGTATTCGACTTGGAATTTGGACAGAATGACTTTTCACAAAGTTGAAGAAATTAAGCACAAATACCGGTTTTGGTGTAAACCAGGTATTTAAACAATAATAAAACCGGTTTTGAGGTTAAAATCTATACAAATACCGGTAATGGTAAAATGTATAGAAAATCCGGTTTTCGAGGGAAACAACGGGTAGAGTTTCGACTTGAAAAGTGAAGAAATTACGAACAAATACCGGTTTTGGGATAAACCAGGTATTTTCACACACAATGTTACTTAAAATCTCAAAGCTTCACAAAATCCGGTTTTCAGTAGAATCTTAACAAAAACCGGGATTTAGAAAATTCTTTAATAAATCCGGTTTTCGATGAAAAGATTGAAGATTATGACGAGTTGGAAAAGATGAAATTTAGTACAAATATCGGTTTTGGTGTAAACCAGATATGTTAGAATATAACAATGAAAATTCAAAATTTTGTGAATTTGAAAACCGGAAGGAATACCGGTAGGAAAACCGGAAGGAAAACCGGTAGGAAAACCGGTTTTACAACAGAAATTCAAAGGAAATGAAAACCGGAAATGAAAACCGGATTTCAGATCAGAAAGCTAAAATTTCAATTTTAAGCTATTTGGTTTTGAATTGGGATTTGAAACTTCTTGAGGATAATTATAGGAAGGTAATGAGTAGAATAAAACTAGAAAGGAGGAAACTTTAACATGTTAAGAGGGTAAAGATTGGATTTTTCGGTAAAGTGGGAAAAACACAATTTAGCCTAAAATTGAACAAAATCAAGCAATGGATCTAACACAAGTTGTGATTTTGCTCTGATACCAATTGTTAACTAAGCTAAATCATGAATAGTGTTTATGTGTGTGTGAGAGAAAGCTAGAGAGAGAAAGGGAGAAAGGAAATTTATATTCAAAAGGTTAATCACAAATGAGAGGTGAGGGGGTTTATATAGGCATGACATTTGCATTAAACCCCCTCCCTAATTACAAGATAGTCCTTGGTTAATTACACTAACAACCTTCCATATAAACAAGATTAACCACAAGGACAATTCTATTTACATTGTTACAAACACGCACTAATCTATAATTTAAAGCTAACAAAAGCTTTTTTGTGATAAGTCTTTGATAAAAAGCTTTTAAGAATATGATTGGGGATGCTCTGAGAATAAAAACTAAAGGTTGTATGTTTTAAGTTATAATGAAATATTGGATTTTGTATTGTACCTAACTAAACTAATTATTAGTGGTTCAGAATCCAAATACAAATATAGGTAGACACCTGGTAGGATATATTCTTACACTGATGAATAATGACTAGAGTATTCTGCAAACCTTGGTGATGGGTTAATATGGTTTTGATTTTTTTATGATCTTGTCTGACAACTACTATAGATTTTTATATCTCAATATTCATTTGGGGGATCTTCATTCATGAACTTGCATTCCTGCTACAGTTCTATTTACTCTAAAAATTTCAAGTCTACCAATTACAAGTTCAAATCATTAACCGGTAAATTAATTTGGTCAATATATGGTTGTCCATAAAATGTCTTCTTTGTAATCAAGTGAATGAATCACCGTGGTTTTTTTTTATGTTTTCCCTTGCAAGCCCTTTTGGTCGTACTGAAAATGGCTCCCATATTACCAAAAATTAATTAAGAATTGTTGCAGAAGTTTAGTGTTAGCTTTAAATTATAGATTAGTGCTAGTTTGTAACAATGTAAATAGAATTGTCCTTGTGGTTAATCTTGTTTATATGGAAGGTTGTTAGTGTAATTAACCAAGGACTATCTTGTAATTAGGGAGGGGGTTTAATGCAAATGTCATGCCTATATAAACCCCCTCACCTCTCATTTGTAAAAAACCTTTTCATAATAGATTTCCCTTTCTCCCTTTCTCTCTCTAGCTTTCTCTCTCTCACACAAAAGCATAAATCACGATTTAGCAAGTGTTACATTTGGTATCAGAGCAAAATCACATCTTGTGTTAGATCCATGGCTTGATTTTGTTCATTTTGTGCTAAATTGTGTTTTTCCAACTTTACCGCAAAATCCTATCTTTACCCTCCTAACATGTTAAAGTTTATTCCTTTTTAGTTTTATTCCACTCATTACCTTCCTATAATCATCCTCAAGAAGTTTCAAAGCCCAATTCAAAACCAATTGGCTTAAAATTGAAATTTTAGCTTTCTGATCTGAAAATAATGTTTATTCGTCAACTTCTTGAGAATGGTTGAACCCAGTAATGTCAATGAGGCTCTTCATGATCCGGATTGGGTAAAAGCCATGCAAGAAGAGCTATCTCAGTTTGAGCGCCTTGAAGTATGGAAACTTGTTCCTAATCCATATACTCATAAAGAACCAATCAAGACAAAGTGGATATTCAAAAACAAGAAAGATGAGAATGGTGTTGTTGTTCGAAACAAGGCTAGATTGGTTGCCAAAGGTTTTTCTCAGCAAGACGGTGTTGATTATGATGAGACGTTTGCTCCTGTTGCTCGCATTGAAGCCATTCGAATCTTCCTGGCTTATGCAGCATTCAAAAACTTCATGGTTTATCAAATGGATGTCAAGTCGGCTTTTCTAAATGGAATCCTGAAAGAAGAAGTATATGTTGGTCAACCCGAGGGCTTTGTGGATCCTAAGCGTCCAAATCATGTTTACAGGTTAGACAAGGCTTTGTATGGCCTCAAACAGGCTCCTCGAGCGTGGTATGATGCTCTGTCTGCCTATCTATTACAATCTGGATTTAGTAAAGGTACAATCGACACTACTTTGTTCATCAAACGTCAAGGTAGTGACATTCTATTAATCCAAATTTATGTAGATGACATAATTTTCGGGTCCACAAATCCTAAGTACTGCAAAAACTTTTCTGCCTTAATGGTCAAACATTTTGAAATGAGTATGATGGGAGAATTAAACTTTTTCCTTGGTCTTCAAGTCAAACAAATGTCAAATGGTATTTTTATCTGTCAAAATAAATACATCTCGGACATGTTGAAAAAGTTTGATATGTTTAATTGTCAACCAATTGGTACTCCCATGGAATCTCGAACGAAAATTAATGCTGACCTTAATGGCAAACCTTTCAATCAAAAACTTTATCGCAGTATGATAGGATCCCTCATGTACTTAACTGCCAGTAGACCGGACATTATGTTTGCTACATTCATGTGCGCTAGATTTCAGGCAAACCCTATGGAGAGTCATGCTCAATCGGTTAAGCGTATTTTTCGGTATCTTAAGGGAACTATCAACCTTGGTTTATGGTATCCGAAAGATACCGGTTTCGAACTAACCGCCTACTCAGATGCTGACCATGTAGGGTGTAAGTTGGATCGCAAAAGTACTTCAGGAAGTGTGCAGTTTCTTGGAGACAAGTTGGTTGGTTGGTCTTCAAAGAAACAAAATTGTGTTTCCACATCCACTGCTGAAGCTGAGTACGTAGCAGCTGCTAGTTGTTGCTCTCAAGTTCTGTGGATGAAGACTCAACTCTCTGACTATGGGTTCCAGTATGACAGAATACCCATCTATTGTGACTCCAAAAGTGCCATTGCAATCTCTTGCAATCCTGTTCAGCATTCTAAAACAAAGCATATTGATGTAAGGTATCACTTCATCAAAGATCATGTTGAGAAAGGTAATATTGAACTTTACTTTGTCCCAACTGACTACCAACTTGCAGACCTCTTCACAAAACCTTTAGATGAACAAAGGTTCAACTTCTTGAAAACCAAGTTGGGTATGCTTGATCTACAAACGTAACTGCTTCCTTGCCATGTATTCTGTGTTTATTTTCCTGGTCAAACCATTGATGTGTGCTTGTGTGCTCTTACATGCAATGTTTGAGGGGGAGAACAAGGGTAGAATGCATGATTTTAGGGGGAGTTTGTAGAATTTATCTGAGTCTGCATGTTCCTAGGGGGAGTTTGTATATATCTTTACTTTTTGTAAGTCCTTTGTGAAATTCTCATTCCTAGCTTCATTTCTTTCTATGTCCTTAAAACCACTTTCTCCAAAAAAAAAAAAAAAAAAACAAAAAAACAAAAAAAAACGGGTTTGACCCGGTTTGACCCGAAAACCGGAAGTCATACCCGGGTCTGACCACTATTTATAGCCGGCTCTGACCTTCCATTGACTTCCTTCGAAATTTTTCTAAGTAATTTTAAATCTTCTCTATTTCCGGTTTTCTCTCAATCAAATCCGGCTTTCCTTTATTTTTCATTATTTCCGGTTTTCTTTATTTCTTCATTATTTCCGGTTTTCTTTATTTCTATCTATTTCCGGTTTTCCTTTATTTCTTCATTACTTCCTTTCATATTTTGAATACCGGATTTTGTTCTTCAATTCTTCATTACCGGATTTCAGGTTTATTATTATCTATTTCCGGTTTTCCTTTATTTCTTCATTATTTCCGGTTTTCATATTTCATGTCTAAAACCGGCTTTTAGTATTTTCTTTACTAAAACCGGTTTTCATTCCAATAACAATATACTTTGTGCTTATCTTTCCAGGAGTGATTTCTTCGTGTGTTTGATTTATTTTTCCATTACGTGTCATTTATTATAGCAGGTATAATCTCCTTTTTCGATATTGTCATTTCATATTACTTCATTTATATGTATATGCTTCGATTTGTTAATGTTCATACATGCTTTAAAATTACTTTACTTGCTTGAATAAATATGAATGCATGTATTTGTTGTCTATGATTTGCTTGATATTGTGTTTGCCTGATTCAAACAAGTGCATCGATACTTGGAATTAATCCAAGTATCTTGATGCTTTGTTAAAACCGATTTAAAAAAAATAAAAAAAATGAAAAAATGAAAACCCGGTTTTACATAACTTTTTCCTAAAAACCGGTTTTTCCCTTATTTTTTTTGAAAACCGGTGTTTCATAACTTTTTCAGAAACCCGGTTTTTACATTCCATTTTCTGAAAACCGGTTTTATCATAACTTTTTCTAAAACCGGTTTTTCCCTTATTTTTTTTGAAAACCGGTGTTTCATAACTTTTTCAGAAACCCGGTTTTTACATTCCATTTTCTGAAAACCGGTTTTATCTCACTTTTTCCTGAAATTTTTCCTAAAAACCGGTTTTTCCCTTATTTTTTTTGAAAACCGGTGTTTCATAACTTTTTCAGAAACCCGGTTTTTACATTCCATTTTCTGAAAACCGGTTTTATCTCACTTTTTCATGAAATTTTTAGCTAAAAACCGGTTTTCAATCTTTTAAGAAACTTTTCATATTTTGATCAACCATTAAAATCTCATTTTCTTTCAGGTTTGATCTTTCATGAAACTTTTCTTATACCAACTCTGTGAGTCAAATACTCTTTCTTGAACAAAATTCCATGTTCATTGATCTGTTAGACTCCACAAACATTTGTCCCTATATTTTTGTCAAATTGTGCTTTGTTTTTCAAAATTCTATCTCTCAGTTTACTTAGGATGCAAGGTATCGAACGCCTTGATGTACTACCTTTGTGTGTCCTTTGGCAACTGAGTGATAAAACCTGTTTCATGTATTATTAATTTCTTAAAATTCTGTTCAATCTTACATTGGTTTTCCCCAAGAAGCAAGGTATCGAACGCCTTGTTGTACTGCCTTCGCATCTTCTGTGAAAAACAGTGTACGATTAAATTTTTTTTTGAGTAAATTAACCTTGGAAACGATGTTTCCCATTCGTCTTCTTCTTAACCGCAGAATGAATTTCCTCAAAGATGGTGCTACAGAAAGTATGCCTAACAACTACCAGTTAATCATACCCTTTTCATATCATCATGGGATAATACCGGTTATACTCACATACCACCCTCTATATCATGTATTGACTGTTACTGCTCCGGGTATTGAAGAAGAACTGCTATTTCAAATGTGGCGAACCATCGAGTATATTTCACCTAGAGGAAGATCGAGCACTCCGTACTTTCAATTTGAGCTCCTAACAACTGATGGATCAACTCAAGCATTCACATTCTCGCTTGAAGACTTCCGAAGGGCAATTGGCTTTCCCACAGCAAACTCTCGCGAGGGAGCCACAGAATTTGTTGATCCACCCCCAACTCGTGAGATGCTTGAACGAGTCAGAGAACTGGGATATAATGGTCCTCTCAACTCAATAGGTGCTTTCAAGAAGAAAAATCTTCATCGATTGTGGTATCCGCTATGCTCGATCATCAATTACTGCTTATCGCCTTCAAGAAAAGGACAAGAGGCGATCACATCCCAAACATTGACATACCTGTTTGCTATTGCATATGACGTTCACATCGACTTTGCTGCAGTTGCTTGGGATCATCTTCGTCAGAACGTCAAAGGAAAGTACAATGCAACAAAGAAGTATATCCCTTTCATTCGTTTCCTGACAGTTATTCTTCAGGGAACACTTAGCTCTCATGACAACATCCAACGTTTTCCAGCTTCCCACCGAATTCTCTTTCCTCGCTATCAAACAGTGTATGGAAATTCAGGAGTTGAAAATATTCCTTTTATGCCTATTCCTGCTTCGCTTCTTCGCTTGGTGCCCCATGAGGATAGTGACCTCATGAATTACAGAGTGTTTTTAGGAGGGGGTATGGCTGCTCAATGCCGAGAGCCGCCTACCGCTCCCCCACATAGGTCGCCTAGTGAGGGTAATAGATCTAAGAAAAGAAAAGAGAGGTTAGTCGGAGAAGAGGTACCAAGCACATCTGCTCAATCCTCATCAACTTCCGCTCCACCGAAAAAGAAACAAAAAACACATCACAAATCTAAATCAAAATCCAAATCTAAATCGAAAACACTTCTTCGTGATGAACCTTCACCTCCTCATGATCAATCCTTTGAAATTCCTTCTCCTTTCACTTCATCTTCATCTGAATCACATTCATCTTCTCCATCTCTGCATAAATCGAAGAAAATTCGCAAAATCAGATTCAAATATTCAAAGACTCTTCCACCGATTGAGGAAGAGGCTACATTAGAATCTCCGGAGAGACAAGGTGGATTGGAGGGAGTGGTTGAAAAACAAAACGGAGAGAATGAGCGGTCTGGGCTAGGTACAGGGCATAAAGAAAACGTTGGCCCTCCGATAGTTGAACCACTTATACGCTGGGATGACGACCTTAGGATAGAAGACGAGGACTCCCCACCCTCGCATATTTCACCTCCTCGCCGCTCTGGATCCTCTCCACAGGATTCAGATGCATCATTGCACAGGCACCAGCCACATCCACTATCGATTCCTCATTCGGAGGAAGCCGATATTGAAACTGCGGAGACTCTTGCCTCTCTCCGACTTTTCTTGATAACACAATTGAGTCTAGATCGCCAATTAGGTCACTGGATCAAGAGCACGCACGTCCTTTGGACGTTGCCAGAACATACAGAGAATTGGTTCGTGAACCTTTTCCAGGACCGTATGGAATACCTGTCGATGCCATCATCAAGCAAGCACTGGATACAAGAGCTGCGGAGAGAAGCTTTGAGGAGGTTAGGCTCGCCTGGCTTCCTCCTAGCCCATCTTCCAGTTCAACGGGCAATCCAGAGGATCCCGGAAGTCCCACCTACCGGAACATTGTGTTGTGCGTTCGCGCAAAGCCAATTCGTTCTGCAACAACCAATGTAGAGCTTTTGCTACATAAATCACTGGGAAGCCCTGTTGGTTCACAACCTTCAGGCCGCACTGTAAACCTTTCGGAGCCTACAGTTGCGACAACGACATCTACGTCGGTCATTCCTTCTTTTTCCACTGAACCGTCGCCAACCGAAGCGCTCCAAAAAGATAAAGGAAAAGCAATTGCCGCTCCTGAACCTTCTGACAGTGATATGTCTGATAGTCCTCCTGCAGCCGCTGAACGCTTAAACATTCAATATGATCTAGAAGAGCGTGCCAACATCATCGCCCTTGACGCTGCAGGTCTTCTACACACTAAAAGAACCCAACCTCAACCTCCACCAATACTTCCTCATAAATCTCCTTCTCCTCCCCATTCATCTTCTTCTTCATCTTCTTCCTCCTCATTCGCTTCTCATCCTACCAAACTTCCTGGTTCCATGTCTACTGAAAATCGATCTCGTCTTGATTCTCTTTATGATGAGCTACTTGCCACTCTTATCTCTCTCAAAGGTCAAACAGATTCTTTTGATAAAGCAATTCAAGCATCTGTCCAAGCCCGCTTTGATCATTATCATCTGGTTAATAGTAAGACGTGATGACAACCGTCGATATATGTTTGGAGAAGCCAGGTTCAATCTGCTGTCTGCTGATGATCTCATCTTCCTCCTCCATCACTTTGCTAGCAGACTTATTCAGCCTGATCCAGAAAATCATGAAGCCTACTATGCTGTTAAGAGATATTTGGATAGTCTTGTTTTGAGTCAAACTCAAAAGGACTTCCAATTGGCGGTGGAAAAGAAAAGAAAGAAAGTGAACCTCACCTTGCCTAACCAAAGAATTCAAGGAATAAATCTCGAGAATTTTAACACTGGAGCTGTATTTGATAATCCTCGAGGGTTTGTATTTGAAAGCGATCAAGGTCATAAGATTTTTATAAGACTAGACGAACTCTCCAAGTACTCTGATGGCACTCTGATGCAATGTTTGACTGTTTTTGAAAGTCTTGCTGAGTTCGAAGAGTCAGTTAAGGAAAAGAAGAGGTTGTTGAAAGTGATTAAAAGGATCAAGGCAAGATTGGACCACAGAGATAGAACAAGACAGATTATTGAGGCTAGGCTTCCAAAAGAAAGTGATCGTTCACAAACAGCACTAAAGGGGGAGATTGTTAGCTTTAAATTATAGATTAGTGCTAGTTTGTAACAATGTAAATAGAATTGTCCTTGTGGTTAATCTTGTTTATATGGAAGGTTGTTAGTGTAATTAACCAAGGACTATCTTGTAATTAGGGAGGGGGTTTAATGCAAATGTCATGCCTATATAAACCCCCTCACCTCTCATTTGTAAAAAACCTTTTCATAATAGATTTCCCTTTCTCCCTTTCTCTCTCTAGCTTTCTCTCTCTCACACATAACATAATCACAATGTAGCAAGTGGTTACATTTAGTCCCTTAGCTTAGCAGAATAGGTGATGTGTATTTTGGATAACAGTATCCTTTATGCAGTGTATTATTGAACATGGTGCACTCCCGTGCCTGCAGGACCATCTCAAACATCACTGCTGGAAACAAAGAACAAATACAGGTAACTAAATAGATATACAACTCAACTTTCCTAGAATATTTACCGTTGATATCATTACAAATAGAATATTCTTTATAACTTACCTGTCCTGCTTTTAGCTATTTTCTGGAGTTGGGGGTTTTGCTCAATTACTATGAATGGGTCGATATGGTTATGGTATATCTCAAGTGGGTCAAACAGATATAATAAAATACCCGAAACTTAAAATGGGTCATAGATGTCAAAGCTTGACAAAAGTGCATTTTGCAAGCCTTAATCCTATCAACTCATTTCATTAAGAAACTATAGGTGTTGCTGCTAAAAAGGAATTCATATATTTGAAAAGTTGTTTTGGATCAATCTAACCTGACTTGTTTCGCCTAACGCCAAATTTTTTGTTTTGGCCTGAACTGTTTCAATGCGTTTTTCCATGAGTAGAATTATCTGTACTGATTCAATGTTCTTTGTTTAACATCAGTCGGTAATTGAGGCTGGATTAATTGGTCCATAGATCCATTTGAATATTTAGGAGGTTTATGCATCTGAATATACTTTGGATGGTTCTGAACCACATAGATCCATTTGACCTGTTTAATTTTATAGTTAATCTCGTAGCTTAATCTGTTTGATCCACTAGAGAGAAAATGTACCCATATTGACCCGAATATCCTGACTTCTGAAAGATTGGGATCTCTGTTTGATCATTGTATTCATAGTTTGAGATGTTGATTTTAAATGTGATGTGTATCGATCGGTTGAAAGTTGAAACAGTGAAAAGGAAGAAAAGACGAAGAAAGCAACGAGATTGAGGAATAAATTTCTGCATACATTTCATAAACCTTCTCTTCGTTTAAATAGAAGAGTTACAGATAGCTGCTAATTAAATTTAAACTAACAAGGCAGCACGTGGGAGTGGTCTCCCTTAATTGAAGGAATAATTAAACTACTAATACCGAACATAAAATAGCTAGAGTGGCTTCATGTGAACATGGGTATAGTGCGGTGTGGTGCACATATCAATCCCCTCCATTCGAATCACCTTGACCAGAACCTCTTGTCGTGGACGGTACTTCGCTTTCTTAATGACTCGTTCATCTAATACAACCTCAGGTTGGGGCTGCTCCAAATCAGATGGCGGAGGATTCATGGGTGTTACACTTGGGTTAGGCAGTGGACCTTCACATCGTTTAAGTAGACTGACAGGAAAGACATTATGAACGAGCGAATCTGCCGGCGAATCGATACGATAAGCAACCTGTCCCACCTTCGATATGACCTTATAAGGCCCAAAAAAACGGGGGCTGAGCTTAGCGGAAGATCTTGTAACCACGCTTTGTTGTCTGTGCGGTTGTAACTTGACATATACCCAATCCCCCTCATTAAATGAAACCTCTCGACGATGAAGGTCTGCAGTAACATATCTCTGTCTACCAAGTAATCTTCCACGGCTTGAAGCTATGTAGTACCCGCAGTATACGGGATGAGTTTAGGAGGCAAGCGCCCTTAAACGGCTTGGAAAGGACTCATCTTTGGGAATGGAGTGTAGAATCTCAATAAAGGCAACCACCTTAAGCATAGAACCAGAATTAACATCTCCATCACGCAGAAGTATGCTGAGTAAAGAAATCTTGTTTTGCGATGAGCTGCGACATAACATGGTCATCAAGATACATAACCATGTAATAGGCACATTCTTTTGTAGATTTTGAGAGTGATATTTATTCAAAAGCCTTCTAATATCCTCCACGTAGTAAACAGAAAGACTGGATAACAGATTACAGGCTCTCAACCGATTTTTAGAGCTCTGTAGCTGTATGCAGTTGGAAGCAACTACCTAGTTTCGTAAATTGCTTTCAATAGGTACCAGTTTTTGTTTTCTAGTATGTATTCTTATGTAAGAAGCAAATATTGGGTGACCGTCGGATGTAGAATTTATGTAACACTGTTGCACAGAACAGAGCCCGCCAATTGAGGAAGTTATACCGTCTCGTGTGGTACCTCGCTTTGTTGAGTTCTTGATGAGAGAGGATTTCCCACAGCTCCAGGTCAGCATCACATTCATATGGTGGATGGTATATTTCTATTTGTTTGCTTACTTTTAACTTAATTTTGGAGCTTTTGAGTTTGACAGTTTGAAGCTGCTTGGGCACTCACAAACATTGCTTCTGGAACTTCTGAGAACATAAAGGTTGTCATTGATCATGGAGCAGTTCCAATCTTTCTCAAACTTCTTGCTTTTCCAAGTGATGATGTGCGCGAGCAGGTAGTTTGTGGATACTAATATTTACTTGTAATTTGTAAAAGGTACTGATTCCTGCACTTCGAACCGTTGGGAACATTGTGACTGGTGATGATCTCCAAACTCAGGTACAAGCGTGCTAGATGTTGTATGAAAAAATATGATTTATCGTTTAAGTAAATATTGATCGCAATATGTTAGAAGATATAAGAGCATCTCCAATGGAGAGGTTGATTAAAGCTTTTAAAAAAGCTTTAACGCGTTGGGGTAAAGACTTTTTATGCAATGACTTGAAAAATTTTTAAGTCTTTGGAGGAAACAAACACTTCTTTCTTCTAAATTATATTACTAAAAAATGTTTTTCCGACTTTTTTTAAAGGTTTTTCCATTGGAGGAAAAGCTTTATGGAAAGCTTTTTTGTGATAATTCTTTGATAAAAAGCTTTTAAGAATATGATTGGGGATGCTCTGAGAATAAAAACTAAAGGCTGTATGTTTTAAGTTATAATGAAATATTGGATTTTGTATTGTACCTAACTAAACTAATTATTAGTGGTTCAGAATCCAAATACAAATATAGGTAGACACCTGGTAGGATATATTCTTACACTGATGAATAATGACTAGAGTATTCTGCAAACCTTGGTGATGGGTTAATATGGTTTTGATTTTTTTATGATCTTGTCTGACAACTACTATAGATTTTTATATCTCAATATTCATTTGGGGGATCTTCATTCATGAACTTGCATTCCTGCTACAGTTCTATTTACTCTAAAAATTTCAAGTCTACCAATTACAAGTTCAAATCGTTAACCGGTAAATTAATTTGGTCAATATATGGTTGTCCATAAAATGTCTTCTTTGTAATCAAGTGAATGAATCACCGTGGTTTTTTTTTATGTTTTCCCTTGCAAGCCCTTTTGGTCGTACTGAAAATGGCTCCCATATTACCAAAAATTAATTAAGAATTGTTGCAGAAGTTTAGTCCCTTAGTTTAGCAGAATAGGTGATGTGTATTTTGGATAACAGTATCCTTTATGCAGTGTATTATTGAACATGGTGCACTCCCGTGCCTGCTGGACCATCTCAAACATCACTGCTGGAAACAAAGAACAAATACAGGTAACTAAATAGATATACAACTCAACTTTCCTAGAATATTTACCGTTGATATCATTACAAATAGAATATTCTTTATAACAATATAACTTACCTATCCTGCTTTTAGCTATTTTCTGGAGTTGGGAGTTTTGCTCAGTTACTATGAATGGGTCGATATGGTTATGGTATATCTCAAGTGGGTCAAACAGAGAATAAAATACCCGAAACTTAAAATGGGTCATAGATGTCAAAGCTTGACAAAAGTGCATTTTGCAAGCCTTAATCCTATCAACTCATTTCATTAAGAAACTATAGGTGTTGCTGCTAAAAAGGAATTCATATATTTGAAAAGTTGTTTTGGATCAATCTAACCTGACTTGTTTCACCTAACGCCAAATTTTTTGTTTTGGCCTGAACGGTTTCAATGTGTTTTTCCATGAGTAGAATTATCTGTACTGATTCATTGTTCTTTGTTTAACATCAGTCGGTAATTGAGGCTGGATTAATTGGTCCATAGATCCATTTCATTTCATAAACCTTCTCTTAGTTTAGACGAAGAAAGCAACGAGATTGAGGAATAAATTTCTGCATACATTTCATAAACCTTCTCTTAGTTTAAATAGAAGAGGTACAGATAACTGCTAATTAACTTAAACTAACAAGGCAGCACGTGGGAGTGGTCTCCCTTAATTGAAGGAATAATTAAACTACTAATACCGAACATAAAATAGCTAGAGTGGCTTCATGTGAACATGGGTATAGTGCGGTGTGGTGCACATATCAATCCCCTCCATTCGAATCACCTTGACCAGAACCTCTTGTCGTGGACGGTACTTCGCTTTCTTAATGACTCGTTCATCTAATACAACCTCAGGTTGGGGCTGCTCCAAATCAGATGGCGGAGGATTCATGGGTGTTACACTTGGTTTAGGCAGTGGACCTTCACATCGTTTAAGTAGACTGACTGGAAAGACATTATGAACGAGCGAATCTGCCGGCGAATCGATACGATATGCAACCTGTCCCACCTTCGATATGACCTTATAAGACCCAAAAAAACGGGGGCTGAGCTTAGCGGAAGATCTTGTAACCACGCTTTGTTGTCTGTGCGGTTGTAACTTGACATATACCCAATCCCCCTCATTAAATGAAACCTCTCGACGATGAAAGTCTGCAGTAACATATCTCTGTCTACCAAGTAATCTTCCACGGCTTGAAGCTATGTAGTACCCGCAGTATACGGGATGAGTTTAGGAGGCAAGCGCCCTTAAACGGCTTGGAAAGGACTCATCCGAGTAGCGGTATTAACCGAGGTGTTATAACTGTACTCAGCGCATGGCAACCACTCGACCCACTTCTTTGGTTTGTCGAACAAAACACCGTAGATATTGCTCTAAGGTACGATTCACCACTTCGGATTGTCCATCCGTTTGGGGATGGTAACTTGAAGACATACACAAAGAAGTACCCCGCAATTTAAACAAAGATTGCCAAAACGAGCTGACAAAAACTTTATCCCGATCACTAACAATTGTAGATGGAACCCCATGTAAACGAACAACCGAGTTAACAAACTATCGAGTCACTGTTACTAAAGTGAGCATATTTGGTCAACCACAACCATGACCACTGTAATCCCATTTGAAATTGGCAATCCCTCGACAAAATCCATACTAATATCTTTCCAAATGCGAGCAGGAATGGGTAACGGTTTTAAGAGACCCGCTATACTATCTGATTTCGAAGTATGACATACATGGCATTCTTTAATGTACCTTTTTACAGCTTCTCGCAGACCTATCCACCAGAAAGATTGTTTTACCTTAGCTAGGTCTTATGGAGTCGAAAATGGCCTCCTTCTGGAGATCGAGGCATGCGAAGCAGCCAACACAGTGGCTAATAATGGAGAATTAGCAGCAAGCAAGATGGCATGATCATAAAACCAAACCTCATCATGTAACTTAAGCTTGTGACGAACGTGCGATGGCATAACAGTAGGTAAAGAGGTATAAAAAGGGTGAGTTAATACCTCCTGTTGGATGTCTTACCACCAAGTTGAAGTTGCATAGGATATAGCCATAAAAAAGTGCTCGGGATGTCTCGAAAGATGATTGCTATACAAATTTGTTTCATTATTTTTGTAGATAATCAAACTTCTTATTTTTGTAGATAGTTATGCTCTTAGTTTAAATTTTGTTGGACGTGGTCTTTACGAGAGGCCAATTGATTACATTGTTTTGCATCTGTTCATAGCTTGATGTACACTTGAAGTGGCTGACTGATTTTGAGAGTATATGTGGATGTTTGATTAAAAATCCTTGTTGTGTTCTATGTAGTTGTGAGTATTCTGATGATGATATTGAATTAATTGCAATTTTCTGATGATGATATTGAATTAAATAAAAGTTAATTTGTGGATGCCGGAAGGAACGTCAAACTACTTTAAAGGTCTGATGCTAATTTTCTGCTATCCCTGTGTTGCTGCAAGTTTTTTCGTTCATTTTTACATTAATTATCTGCCATCTCTTTGTTAGCCTTTTAGCTACATCTTTAAAGTAATTTAATAAAATGTTCCACATACGAGCCTTCATCTTTAAAGTGTGACAATTTAATTTGTTTTTACCTATGTGTACTTTTCCTCAGTTTGAGATTTATTTAAGCAGTTTGTTTGCATATAATCTGCAGATATAAGGTTATGGAACACTAATGTACCGGGCACAGATGGTGGTGATGGATGGCTATTGTTGAAAGACCGCAATTATCATCCATGAATTATTGTTGAGAGACAAGGAATGAGGACCAAAAAGATGGTGGTGATGGATAGCTATTTTTGAGAGACTACTTGGGAATATTGAGGATAAGAAACAGCTGCTTGATGAAGGGTTTGAGACGATTCCCTTGTTTTTACAAGCTATGGTTAATGATGGTTCACCTTGAGGAAAGGCTTGGAAATTTACCACAAGCAAAAGAGATATATGAGTTGGGTCAAAGCAATGTCCAAATATATGCTCCTCTCTGGCTTTCACTTTCAAATCTTGAAGAGAGATGGCCAAGGAATTAAATTACTCATGTTTTCTATCGTAGAAACTTCTATGGGTTAAGTACATTTTGTTACTTGCTCTCGTTATTAGAATGGGTTATAGGCCCATGAAAAGTAGAATGATTATGTCACATATGAAACTTGATAATTGAATGTTCACAGGAAATCATGAATATTTGTGTCTTAGTTTTTTTGGTTTAGATTTTTTGTCCTAATCTTATATTTTTTTTTTATATTGTATCGTCTCTTACACAAATGTTTGATTTGAAATTAACATCGTCACAGCATCACACACCATATGTATCGTTCTCGTCGCATCTCGCAGGCATCCATCTAGTATAAAAAAATTACTTTGAATATTTGAAGTGTCATAGATTGCGAAATGAAGTAAGTAAAATTGTCACAATTTTAAACAAGAAAAGTAGGAAATTAACTAAATAGATATGTAAATGATGTGTTCATGTAATACATATGTGTCTATTTACATATATGATTATATGTGGGCATATATCAAAATTCGGTTCGGTTCCGTTAACTGCGGGTAATGAAGACTAAAAGACGTAAACGAACTGTTATACACCGGTTTTTCAGCTTTTTTGGTTACGAATCACACGGTTCGCTCTGGTTTTTGGGTTTTCCGGTTATTATTTACACCCCTAGAAAGAACACGAGCATTAAACGAACGCGTAATTATTTGTCGAGAAACTATCTTTCTCAGTTCATCATTTAAAAAAAATAGAATTGGGCCGAAAAACAAATATACACGAACTTACAATGCCTAAACTATATATAATGGTCCTTTTAATTCATGATATTCGATAATTCTTACTACTTTATCAAATATATATAGTAGATACTAGATTTTAGGCCTCTGTCTAATAAACGGGCTTACGACAATCAATATTAGATGATAATTTATTATGTTTTAAAATTTAGTTTATTATTTTTAGTAATAAAAAATTAACTTATATATTAAAATTTTGAGTTTTATATTGAAATATTTTTAATATGTTTATCGAAGTTGTTTATTGTGACATACATAACGATATTTGAATATTACAAAATTATAATATGTCCATCAAAGTTGTAGATTGTGACATATTTAGCGATATTTGAATATAAATATTATGGTTAAAAAGGGTAAATTATTGATGGAAAAAAAAAATGTAAATTAATGAGACTTTTTCTACAAATTAATATAAATACTAATATAATAATATATTTGGATAATGATTATTGGCATAGCGAAAGTCAATTTGATTAAAATCGAACGATATAATTGGTCAATATGTCATTACATCAATTGTCTTTTAATATATATTAAGATTAAGATAACAAAACAAACACATCTACGAATGTCAACTAACAACTTAACAAATGTTCATGGACATAAATAAATGAACAAAACATATGTTCGTGTTTAGCCCTAGATACAAATCTAAAAAGTAAAGACTACTATATTCTTATAAAAATGTTGTACATGAACATCTAGTTACAAAGATAATTATTCAAACCGTAAAATCAAGTAGTTTGGTATGTAAAATGAAAGGTCCATCCGAAGCCCAACAAACACAACAAAAAAGATAACCTTAGTCCTAATTTCAAATATTTGTAGCCGCACACACACAATCCAAAACTTTCAAAAATACTCCAAAAATTCCAAAACATAATAAAAATCAATGGCGCCTATTTTCATTATATTTTGGCGGGGTTAGCCGTATAACGTCCAAAAAGGCATTAAAAACAAGTGGTCAATTTCGTCATTTCAACATTACCGCCTCTTTTAGGGTTTTCCCACCCCCTTAAAATCTTTCGCATTTTTATTTTGCCGCTACTACACTTCAGCTGTTTTTATATATATCTCTCACACCTTATCTTTTTCATTTTCTCTCTAAAACCTTCAAATAAAAAAATTCCCCCTTCAAAACTCTCTAATCAATTGAGTTATATTTTTTTACAAAATCAGCGATTTTATCATCTGGGTATACAAAATCTTGAAAAAAACCTCACTTAATCTCATCTGGGTATTCTATTTTTTTGAGAGTGTGATCATTTCATTTAGGGGTATTTCTTGATTTAAATCAAGTAAGTATTTTGATTTGATTTGATTTATCGGGCTGAATCAATGGGTGATTTAAGTGATAAGGTCAGTGATCATTGATCAATATTAATTCATGGTCATTATTATTATTAATTTAAAAAGTTTGATTAATTTTTGATTGGTTTTTTAAATTTATATCAGGGTTCAGATTGTGATGATGTAATCAATAGCAAAAGCAGCCCAGAAAGAAGTGGATCAACCACATCCGACGGTGGAAGTTTGATCAAAACTTGTGTTGATTGTGGCACTTCTAAAACCCCTCTTTGGAGAGGTGGCCCAGCTGGCCCAAAGGTATATTTTTATCGATATTTTTTTTATTGCCCAATATTTATGTTTTTTTGAAAAAATATATGAATTTAAAAAAATAAATGTTGGTTTAATTTGGTTGTTTGATGAATTATAAATGCAGTCTTTATGCAATGCTTGTGGGATCAGAAGTAGAAAGAGGAGAAGGGCATTATTGGGAGAAACAAAAGAAGATAAAAAACCAAAGGATGCCAGCTCATTATCAGGAGATGATGATAGTCAAACAAGTGGTTTGACCAGTGTCAAGAGTAGTGATATAAGTGATTTTCCATTAAAGAAAAGATTAATGAAATTTGGGTCAGAAATAGTGTTGCAAAGACCAAGATCAAAGGTTACTAAACAAAGAAGAAAATTTGGTGAAGTAGAACAAGCTGCATTTTTGTTGATGTCTTTATCTTGTGGTTCTGTTTTTGGTTGATCAAGAAATGATAACATTAAAAATAAAAAAATAAAAAAAGTTTGTGTTAGTAGTAGTTTTAGGTTGTTTTTTGTGTGTGGAGGAATCTTGGGGAGCTAATTGTGGTAACTTGTTTATATTGTTGTTTAATTAATTGATAATTTTTGCTGATTATGTTTATGTTGGTACTTGGTATTAGAATGTGATTAGCTCAAGGTAAATGGTAATATTTCATAATTCAATTTTATGTATTTTTTGTCTTAGACTTTATAATTTTAGTAAGTGGTAGTTTTCATTATTCATTTAATTGTTTTTTAATTTTAGTAGGAGTTTGTTACAAAAAACAGATGCTGATATGTTTTTGTGATGGTGATGACTGGTAGCAAATTTGTGGATGGAAATTTATCTACCACAACTAATATTGTTTCATCCTTTACTGTGTTCCTACATTTTTTTCACGTTTGGAAAAAAAATTGAAGGCTCTGATGAGTATTGCAAGAATGCAAGATGAAATCCAATCTGTCAATGGCAAAATTTCGTTGTCAAATGTTTATTTTTGTGACTGATTAAATCGAGTTTATATTGCTTTTTTCGTCTAAAATTGATAATAGAACAGGTTAATACCAAACATAAAACAAGAGTAAAGTTAAAAGATCAGACCAATAATCATATGGCTAGAATTGAAAAACAACAATAGCTCAAAGATTCAAATTTTCAAAAAGAAATTAAGGATGAAAATGAAAAATGTGCTAAAATATACTAGTATTCCACAATCCATATTAGTTGTGCCCAAGCCCAAAAACCAACCTGATCCGAACTGGTTTTGGTCAACGAAGTTAAAAATCGGGTTTGCCTAACCTCGAACCGGTTTGAAACCGGTCCTGGTCAAAGATTGATTGGGTTTTTGGGGGGTTTTTCATTTTTTTCCCCTTAAAACCGAACCCGACTCGATTTCAAAACCGGTTTTAACCACGAGTGAAATATGATAAATATTGTAGATTTTTATATACTGTTAAATTGCTATATTTGGTCCAAACCTGGTTTTCTTGCACCGGGTTTTTGGGGGGTTTTTCATTTTTTTCCCCTTAAAACCGAACCCGACTCGATTTCAAAACCGGTTTTAACCACGAGTGAAATATGATAAATATTGTAGATTTTTATATACTGTTAAATTGCTATAACTTTGAATATTTTGAAAAAAATATATAAATCGACTTGTTAAAAGCTCGACTTGAAGTGGGCTTAAACGATTTCAAGCCAATGTCAAGCTAAATGTAGAACTCGTTTGAAAAGTAACTAGGAATGGCATACCCTTTTCATATATATTGTGCTTTAAAGACGTAACATATGCAATATTCTTAAAAAACCAAGGTTGGAGAAGTAATGGCTCGGATTGACTCGACGAGGGAGGGAGTCAGAAGTTTTTGAAGACTCGAACTCGACTCGGGGAGAACCCGAATTGGGATTTTGTATATAAATATAAGTATTTTTGAAATTATATGTAATAGAACTTTAAAAATATATTAAAAGTTTTAAATTTAAACATAATTGTTCAAAAACAGTAACATATCAGTTCAAAACTCGAAAATTAAACATAATATTAGTCGAAAGATTCATGTATCATTCTCGTTTTGTTCGTGTCAAGATTGGAGAATTATAGCACGAACTCGATTCAACGAGATGAAGAATCGAGAGTTCATTTTAAGTATTGGGCTTGCCCGAAGAGTTTTACAACCTTTGTAAAAAACATGCGAGAACATTTTGACATTATTGGTACAGTAAAGTGTAACAACTATGCAAAAAAAATTGAGACAGGGGCAATGTCGTCAATCCAACATTACCGCCTCTTTAGGGTTTTCCCACTCCCTTAAAACCTTTTGCATTTTTATTTTGCCGCTCTGCTCCTTCTTCGGCCCCTTCCCCCAAATACACACTTTAAATCACACATTCACTCTCGAAATTATCCCTTTAAAAAGCTTCAATTTTTTCTCTTGATTCTTCAACCCATTGAGCTATTATCACTTAATCAGCTGTTTTCTCAGCTGGGTATTCAAAATCTTGAAAATTTCCTCCCTTGATCTCATTTTTGTGATCACTTGATTTGAAGGCGATCAAAACCAGTGATTTTTTTTTTTGGGTTTAAAGTTAATTGATCTGTTTTTATTGGGCTTAATGGATGATCTAAGTGATAAGGTGAGCGATCATCGATCAGTATTTAATAATTAATTAGTTTGTTGGTTTCATAATAATCGGCTTATTTTTATGTTTGTTCTTTTAGGGTTCAGATTGTGATGTTATGATGAATAGCAAAAGCAGCCCAGAAAGAAGTGGATCAACTTCATCCGACGGTGCAAGTTTGATCAAAACTTGTGTTGATTGTGGGACCTCCAAAACCCCTCTTTGGAGAGGTGGCCCTGCTGGTCCTAAGGTATATTTTGAAGTTTATTTAATTTTATAAATTAATTCACAATAAATCTTGAAAAAGAATCTTGGGTATAATTTGATTATTTGTAGTTTAGTTTCCCCATGTTTTTTTTTTTTGACTGATCATGATCATGATTATTTTTCTATTCTAAACAAGGGTAGTCCTTTTTTATGATAATCTTGAAAGAAATATGTTGGTAAAATTTGAATTTTTTTTGGTATTATTTGCAGTCTTTATGCAATGCTTGTGGGATCAAAAGCAGAAAGAGAAGGGCATTATCGATGGGCATAAAAAAAGATGATAAAAATCCAAAGAAACCCATAATTGATGCCAGCTCAACATGTAGTGGTGATAGTCAAAGTAGTGGTTTGACCAGTATCAACAATAGTAATAGTAATAGTAATATCGGTGATTTTTGTTTGAAGAAAAGATTAATAAAATTTGGGTCAGAAGTAGTGATGCAAAGACCAAGATCAAAGATTAGAAAACAGAGAAAGAAGGTTTGTGAGGAAGAACAAGCTGCATTTTTGTTGATGGCTTTATCTTGTGGTTCTATTTTTGCTTGATCAAGAAAATTGGAGGAAAAAAAAGGCAACATTTTTGGTTAAGAAATCAAGAGAAATGTGGTAACTTATTGTTAGATTGTTTTATTGTTGTATTTTCAAATTTTGTCTCTTGAATCTTGATGATTCAATTTTTGTCGGCAGAGAAAAATGTGATTAGTTTATTTAAGATCAATTTTGAAATCTAATGTTCAAATTTATTTATTAATAATGGTTCTTTTGTTATCAATTCATAGTTAGTATGTTGTTTTCATCATTTTTTGGGATGATTCTATAAGGTCAACTTGCCATATGTATACAACATTAACGGTCACACCGAGTCTTCTTTTACTTATAGTGAGCCACACTGCTATCTAACAGTAGTTAAAATTTAAAAAAAATATGCAAAAGTTTAGTGATTATGTAATGATGGTGATATATTATTGTTTTAGGGGTTGTACGACCAAATGGGATGGAAGACCAGGTTAATTGAAACAAAGATCATTCATTCATTTGGAAATGTTGAAATTGTCTCCTTCCATTTTCGGTCCATTAGTCCTACAAGGATCCCCCGGCCCATAGTTGGAATTTACTTGATTGCTTGAAAGTTGAAACAAAGATCATATAATTTTTCTATTTGTCATGTTTCGATCATGTTGTCCTTGCAAGGTCCCCTTTCTCCGGCTAGCAAAGATGTGTGGATCGGAATTGGATGTTTATATATATATTTATATACACTTCCATTCACTTTTAATCATTTAATTCAATACGTGTAAAAACAATTCATTCATTCGTAATATCCATTGTTGAAATTGTCTCCTTCCATTTTCGGTCCATTAGTCCTACAAGGATCCCCCGGCCCATAGTTGGAATTTACTTGATTGCTTGAAAGTTGAAACAAAGATCATATAATTTTTCTATTTGTCATGTTTCGATCATGTTGTCCTTGCAAGGTCCCCTTTCTCCGGCTAGCAAAGATGTGTGGATCGGAATTGGATGTTTATATATATATTTATATACACTTCCATTCACTTTTAATCATTTAATTCAATACGTGTAAAAACAATTCATTCATTCGTATCTATATCCATTGTATGAGATTATGGATATCCATTGGATATCTTTGAAAACATTTCCGTTTCAAAAAACGACTTTCACATGTGAATAAACTTATGACAATCTATACATATTTTATTCAATCTTTTACAATAAAAAATCAAAATGGTTTTTCATAGATTATAAAATATATATATATATATATATATATATATATATATATATATATATATATATATATATATATATATATATATATATATATATATATATATATATATATATATATATATATATATATATATATATATATATATATATATATATATATATATATATATATATATATATATATATATATATATATATATATATATATATATATATATATATATATATATATATATATATATATATATATATATATATATATATATATATATATATATATATATATATATATATATATATATATATATATATATATATATATATATATATATATATATATATATATATATATATATATATATATATATATATATATATATATATATATATATATATATATATATATATATATATATATATATATATATATATATATATATATATATATATATATATATATATATATATATATATATATATATATATATATATATATATATATATATATATATATATATATATATATATATATATATATATATATATATATATATATATATATATATATATATATATATATATATATATATATATATATATATATATATATATATATATATATATATATATATATATATATATATATATATATATATATATATATATATATATATATATATATATATATATATATATATATATATATATATATATATATATATATATATATATATATATATATATATATATATATATATATATATATATATATATATATATATATATATATATATATATATATATATATATATATATATATATATATATATATATATATATATATATATATATATATATATATATATATATATATATATATATATATATATATATATATATATATATATATATATATATATATATATATATATATATATATATATATATATATATATATATATATATATATATATATATATATATATATATATATATATATATATATATATATATATATATATATATATATATATATATATATATATATATATATATATATATATATATATATATATATATATATATATATATATATATATATATATATATATATATATATATATATATATATATATATATATATATATATATATATATATATATATATATATATATATATATATATATATATATATATATATATATATATATATATATATATATATATATATATATATATATATATATATATATATATATATATATATATATATATATATATATATATATATATATATATATATATATATATATATATATATATATATATATATATATATATATATATATATATATATATATATATATATATATATATATATATATATATATATATATATATATATATATATATATATATATATATATATATATATATATATATATATATATATATATATATATATATATATATATATATATATATATATATATATATATATATATATATATATATATATATATATATATATATATATATATATATATATATATATATATATATATATATATATATATATATATATATATATATATATATATATATATATATATATATATATATATATATATATATATATATATATATATATATATATATATATATATATATATATATATATATATATATATATATATATATATATATATATATATATATATATATATATTTGTTTTATTTTAATACTTGTTTTATTTTACCTAAAATCTATATATATATATATATATATATATATATATATATATATATATATATGTGTGTATGTTTTATTTAGGGTTTATAGCTACAGTATATATACATATATATATATATATATATATAGCCTCTGTATATATCTATCAACTGTAATTAATTAATTAATATGATCTCAAATTCATTCCTATAGTGATCAAGTCTTAAATTATTCATTTACTTAAACTTAATTAATCACTCACTTTGAAAAGTATATATGATCGCCTGATCGGAATGAATGAAATAAACTTAGTTGCAGCTAATTAAACAAAAGTAGAAAACAATATACTAGAAATCAACAACCAGTCAAAACAAAACAGAGCGCATCAATTATCTATACATACATACATCATAAGTTATATATATAGACGATCCGTATGATTAAAAAAATGAATTATAAAATCAACAAAAAATCCAGATTGTTAAGTAGCAATACCAGATACTGAATCATCATCATAATCATATATTCCATTTATTTTCGTGTTTTCGTGTTTTCGGTGGTTTAGATTTGGATTGAAAGTCGAGTTTTATTAGGTATCATCGGAAAATAAATGTCTAGTGGGAAAATTCCATCGGAAAAGATGATCGGAAAAGAAAGAATGGAAGAATAAATTTATTTGTATGATTTTCATTTTTCGTCCCTCAAGTAGCTTAATTTTTCATTTTTCGTCCCTCAAGTAGCTTATTTTTTCATTTTTCGTCCCTCAAGTAGCTTAATTTTTCATTTTTCGTCCCTGAAGTTCCTCACGTGTTTAGCACGTGCATACGTTAACGGCCAAAAACTAACGTCGTCTGGCCAAAGGACGATTATTGAAAAAATTGGCCAACTTTAAGGTCAAAATTGTAACTTTTAAACTTTATGGATGAAAAGTGAAAAACGTGCCAACTTCAGGAACGAAAAGTGTAATTTACTCTAAACTTTATACACAAAAGATATCATTGATAGTATATCAAATTCACAAAAACACTACAAGTTTACTCCTTAATTACACTCGCACATATAGAGGACGGCTACATGGCCAGCTGTAGGCAATTGCATTAAGGCCATAAATATTATATGTTGGGCTGATGTTTTGGACTAAGACTAATGAAAATAAGGCACCACAAATCCATTTGAAAGTTAACATCGCTTAACATTTTAAAGATTAAAAAATTTATAGATGAGAGTTTATTTTTTGCGGGTATCAAGCCCGAATTAATAGTTTTTAACTCCGCTATTTTAAGTTCTTTAGTTTCTTTTTGTCAGTTCCAATCCGGTATAAAAGATGAGAGTTTTTATTAGAGACTTTAGAAAAAATAACCCCAAGAGTAGACTCTCATAGAACCACAAAAAAGGTTAAACCGGTGCTGGACGATTATGCTAGATATATGCAGATTAGCTGAATAGTTAATGGAAAGAGTACAATTTTCGTTGCATCTTGATTATAATACCGGCCAGGGGTTTGAATCCTGATATTTTTGTAATAAGTATTAAATTTGAACCTTATTTGAGTAAACATCTTTGGATGATTGGAGAAAAGTGCAAAAAAAGTCACGTAAATACTGGTTGCAACTTGCAAGCAAAAAACACAACACACACAAAACTCACTTCCTTTTTAGGATCTCATACATAAATACATTACTTTCGTTTGGTATTAAAGTTTTTCTCTCTTTGATACATTTATCAACTTTGATAGGTGATTTATATGCTTTACACTTTAAAAACCAGTTACCAATTGATCATATAGATCAACTGGTACCGCCACCATGTGGCCAGATGGGCCCACAAATGAAGGCTGCAAATCACATGTTCAAATCTTGCCAAAAGTAATCGGAGAAACTATATTTAGTGACCCGTGTGTGATAATGGTAAGTCCCGGGCATGAATTATATGCGGTGTGCACGCTGGATACCAAGACGATACATGGGACCAGAGTGTTTCCACCCATTTATTTTTATTTATTTTTTTCACTTTAAAACTCAGTTGTTACGACTATACCAAAATGTAAATGTAAACTAGCTATGTAGTTGGAAAAAATTTGAAAAACCATGGAATTTCTGTCTCAATATTGATTACCGGTCGGGTTTGTCTGGATGTCCACATAGTTATGGACTTATGGGCCAACGCCCTTACATTTTCCAAAAATAAATACAGGCCCATAACCTTTTACTTAATTTCCCTTTTTATATGGAAGATATATATCTTTTATAAATATTAAAACAAAACCCTTAATTCAAAAATGTAATAATCTGGACCCTTTATTAAATTTTTTCTTATTTCTCCACCCTTAGATCAAGATGATGACATCATCATTGACTCAACCTTTAATCAAATACTCTTTTAGTCCTTCAACTATGGATAAAATGTTCCAACAATACATATTATTATTTAATATTCTACTAATCATATCAAAATTAGTATGTCTAACTTTCTAGATACCCTTTTTGATATACATCATCATCTATCTTTCTTTTAATTTTATTTTGATTTTGATTTCATATTTGATTTTCTTATAAATCTTCTTATAGATTAATATTATTAAAAAAAATACGCTTTCTTGATTTGTTATCAAATAATGATTGTTTTAAAAAACTATGTTGATCCATCTTCCTTATAATTTTTTTAATATTTGATTTTCTAATAAGTATTAGCAATTATATTTGCAGTTGATTAATTTGTGTCAAGTAATATTATGATCCATCTTCCATTATAGTTATTTTTAATATTTGATTTTCTAATAAGTATTAGCAATTATATTTGCAGTTGATTAATTTGTGTCAAGTAATATTATGATCCATCTTCCATTATAGTTTATTTTTGTATTTGATTTTCTTACAAATAATTAATAACAAATAATTTTGTATTGGATTATGGTTTAAATTAACCTTATGTTATAAAGTATAACTATAAACTTGATGATATATGATCAAGGTTGAAAAATATGGTTGTTATTGTTTATAGTGAATCATTTGAATGAGCTCATAGGAGATATTTTGACAAACAGTCATCATCGTGATATGAAAAATTAATGTATGAGTATTATACATCAACTACACATTAGCATAATAAAGATTACATTTTTGCTTCCAATTCACTATATACAATATCATGGCCGATCAAGTTGTGTTTGATAGGATGGCAGACATCGATGCATTCAAGGAATCTTGGAACATCTGGGTTAAAATTGTCTTACTTTGGAAGCAGACGTATAAGTACAACCCAAAAATTGTCCCATTCGAGTCCCTCTTTGATGAAGGAGGCGTTGGGTAAATCAATAACTTTGCTATGGCTTCAATGAAGGATATTACATGCTTGTGGATCATAGGCATGAAATCAGCTTCTACAAAACCACTACTATTTGTGTATCCAATTATTTTGTGGATACCGTGAATCCTTATAACTTTTATATAACTATACGTAGTTAACTACCTCCCTACATTGGGCCAACCGTTTTAGCTTTCAATTCAATGGAAAAAAGCGTATGTTGTAATCTTTAAAAATATAATCATTAGTGATACTACATAGAAACTAAAAAACACTTGTCAGGTGAATGAAAAACCACTATCAAACCTTAGTCTTTGAAATTATATATTTACTATGGTTGATTATTGGGGAAAAAATGATTTATTGTCATTGTTCTTATTTTATTTATTATTATGTCATTTTTATAATAGCTTATAAGGATTTGTTATATCATTGTGCTAGCTTTTTATATGTATAAATGTAATTTTTTTATAGGTTTTTCTCGCGTTTCACGCGGGTTATAATCTAGTTCTTTTAAAAATACTCTTAGAACTATAAAATGGTAATATGTGAATTTCGTTCATTTTTCGTTAATCTTATTGTCAGGACCAGTTTACTGATAAACTGGTCAGTCTCCAGTTGCATCTGGAGACCTGAAGAAATTGTCCAGAAATATATTGAAGTCCAGTTGCAACGTACAGTTAACGCAACTGAAGACTTCCTACAGTTGAGATCTGACCAGATATGAAGACATTCCAATTGAAGTCGAAGACAACAAATGGAAGATAGATAACGACAATGGCAGCGAAGCCCAGTTGACATTCTATTCAGATAGAAACTGGAGAACATAAGTTTAAAGCTTTTACAAAGCTTTACACTGATTACGAGGAAGACCTTTATGCTTTATGTGCTATTAACCGGACAATAACAATTGTCTATGTTTAAAGTACAAAAGTACATAAAGCAGGTTGAATAAAGTGACTTTATGTCATACTTTATACAACATTTAATTAGAAATCGTATTGCTTCGTTAAATGCTCTCAACCATATTTGTACGATAAAGTTGGAATCCCAATGACAACTTTATCTATAAATAGAGGTCTTTGCACAACCAAGAAACAACTTTGCATATTCAGACAATTGCATTTCTTGGTGAACTTGTGCAATATTCTCTCAATCGCAAAAAGGAACATTTCACAACTTTAAGTATTTCGATTGTTGAAGAGAATTTCCAAGTATTAGATCATTGTACTTCATAGGTTGTTAGGATATTTACATATTTGTATTATCTTGGTTCCGCAACAACCTTGTAATTTATTTAAAGATAATAAATAAATTACACTTGAAAAATTACATATCGATCTCACCAGATTTACTTTACAAGTATTTATTTATTGCATTGTCTTTACTTATTACACTTTGTCACCTTAATAAATAATCTAACCATTAACCTGGTATATACATACTTCAACTGGTAGTCTCCAGATCAGTGTGTATATTTTAAAGTAACATCACCATCGACATAGAGGTGTCTTCAGGTAGTACCATCTATTGAGTTGGGACCTACACTTATCTCTTGATTTTACTAAAAAAAGTTTAGGTTATTTATTTTAGAGGATTAATAATTTCCCTACATATCACTCTTCTTAAATTAAAGATTCATAACTCATCTATACTATTTTATAATAATAATTCTACACCGCTATGTTGAAATTTACATTATATGTTGTATTCTTAATAATTAATTTACATCACAAATCTTTTATCTTTTAACATATGTCTTCATTCACCAATCTATCAATAACCTATACCAATCAACGCCGCCAAACCGCAACCACCGTTGCATTGCGCGGGTACCCTCTAATAAAAGTTCATTTCTAACCTATTACTGTATTAATTTTGCTTATTGCTTTTGCCTCTCCAACCGGTAAACTAGTTGAACATCGATCTATCCCCATAATCTGAAACATAATAGCGTGAAGCAATCATAAATTAATCCGGGGCTCCGGGCACATCTTAAACACTAGGATGATTGGCATAACATCTAGAATCCCATGAAGCACCATGTTTCAAACAAGTGATGAATGTTAAATTTACATGAACCACTGAACCAGTATAAGTTAACATATAGACTTATTATCACAAATCATCCTTGCTGGTTGGTAAGTCTTAACATTTGTTTTTTTTCTAATAACGCTCTTCTTAAAATACAAAAAACTTTATAAATAGGCCATCAATCCTAATGACGTTAGTTTAGATGTTTTAAATGAGCGGTTTAAAAGAACAACTTATTTGAGTAACAAAATTATTAATTCTCTTCAAAGCTAGCCTAAAAATCCATCTATAATCATAAGATGTCGATAAGATTTCACTAATGCTGTTTCTTATATTTAACAGAAAGTATCATTTTTTATTCGAATATTTATATTGCGTAAACGTGTCAAGTCAAAAGTTTCAAATTGAGGGACACGATTTCCACTTTAATAAAAGCAAACTTTTGTATACTCCCTTTACACATATTATACAAATGTATATATGTAATATAGGGTTGGGTATTGTAAAACAAGTATTAAAGTAAAACAAATAAGACAAGATCTTGACCTTTAGATCATGGTTAAATTGATACACGAAGATTTACGAAGCAATTGATGTACGATGATTTTCATGATGCACAGTGATTACCACTGAAGAAAAACTTATTGTTTTATTAGTGTTACTTTAATACTTGTTTTATTTTACCTAAAAACTATGTAATATATATCCATATGTATAAATACTATATGCACACAAATCAGTCATAGACTCTTTGTAGAAGAACAATCACAAACTCAACTATGTACGAATCCTTAAGGCATGTGGCGCAAAAACTTTAGCATATTTTAATCTGGAAAGTTAACAATAAGAGTAATATTTTATTTTCTAATTAGCTCAATCACCAACACACACATCTACAAGTTGGATTAATAATTTCTAGAAGTTTGCAAATAATTTTATATCATGATTAAAAATCATAAAAATTAAATCCCACATCTACAATTTCAATTTCAATAAAAATCAATAACTAATAAACCTTGATAAAATTTCTTGCAGATAATTGAGAAACTTTGAGAAAAATTGTTAGTAGTATTGTTAATATTGAGAAAAATGGTTAATATTATTAATTATTAATGTAATACTATTTAAAACCAAATAGACAGTAAAATTACAAAAAAAAAAATAAGAAGAAAAAAAAGACATAAACTGTCAAGAATTTACAGATTACTTCACTGCAAAAGTACTTTCTAATTTTCCACTTTAAGCCATCCTCATCATCATCTTGGAGTGAGTGTGATCATGAATTCCATCATAAATCAACAATCCCTTGATGGGTATTTCTGGGATTCCATCAATTTCAAATCTTGTTCAATCTTTTTGTAGATCTATCAACTCTTGACACTTTATTCTTTACTTTTCTATAACTTTAAAAGAAAAAGATCAAGAAAATGAAGTTAAGTAACACCAAAATGGTGGTGGCTCCGGAAAGTGAGACGGCGGCGGTGGAGAGTGTTGGTGGTGGAGGGCTGTAATAGTAGTAAGGAAAGTATGGCATAATGGGGTTAGGTGGTTGTGGTGTAGGGTAGTTGTTGTTATTGTTTGAAGGCGGTAATGGTGGTGGGTAGGTGTAGGTGATGGTGAGATTGGGAGATGGTGGTGGTGAGAGTTGGGAGATGGTGGTGGTGAGAGTTTGGGAGATGGTGGTGGTGAGAGTTTGGGAGATGGTGGTGGTGAGAGTTTGGGAGATGGTGGTGGTGAGAGTTTGGGAGATGGTGGTGGTGAGAGTTTGGGAGATGGTGGTGGTGAGAGTTTGGGAGATGGTGGTGGTGAGAGTTTGGGAGATGGTGGTGGTGAGATTGGGAGATGGTGGTGGTGAGAGTTTGGGAGATGGTGGTGGTGAGGTGGGAGGTGATGGAGGTGGTGGACAGATGGTAGATGGTGGTGGTGACAGTTTGGGTGATGGTGGTGGTGGTGGTGGAGAGTAAATTGGTTGGTTGCATGGATTATCACAAGCAGCACACATTGTGCATTCAACTTGGTATTTTGAACCAATCCATGAGTTTGATTTAGCTTCAATTGTGAGATGAGATACAATGAGTATGAAGATCAATTTTGTGATGATTTTTTGGTTCTCAAAGTAGAGTAACATTTTTACAAAATAATAGTAATTAGAAGTTGCAATTTGCAAAGAGAGAGGAAAAGAGAGAGGAAATGAGAAAGGGGGTTGTATATTTGTTTGTGTGACAAGAGTTGTATGAAATGGAATTGAATTGAATTGAAGTTCTTATCATTGAGGGGAGTAAATAAATGTTTTAATATAAAAAAAACAACATGTACAATGTACATACATACTTTAGTATAATATGTCCAAAGGAGTAACAAAAAATAATCTTTTAAGTCAATATAAAAATTATGATTGTCAAGAGTAAAGATTGCATAGCTGGTTTGACACGTATAAAAAAGTTTAAATAATGTTGAAGCAATAATAGTTCAACTTGATGGATCATAAAGTGAAAGGAAGATCGAGCTTTTACATGTAAAATCGAGTGAATTTGCAAGAGTTAGTCGGGTTTTTATAGTTAAAGTGTGTTCGGTGTGGAAATTAAACCACGCGCGCCCCGTGGTAGGTTATATTATATCGGATTGTGTAAGGACATTCCATATTTAATTAGGATTAAGATCCTTTAAAGTTGAAAATAACTTTATTAAAGTTAAAGAAATTTTGACCTTTAGATTAAAATTAAGAGTTACGATTTAAAGATGATTTTTTAATCTTGACTATTGATTTTAATTCAATAGTCATAATTTTTAACTTTACTAGTAAAGTTGCTTATAACTTTAGAGGATCTTAACAATATAAAAATTATGATTGTCAAGAGTAAAGATTGCATAGCTGGTTTGACACGTATAAAAAAGTTAAAATAATGTTGAAGCAATAATAGTTCAAATTGATGGATCATAAAGTGAAAGGAAGATCGAGCTTTTACATGTAAAATCGAGTGAATTTGCAAGAGTTAGTCGGGTTTTTATAGTTAAAGTGTGTTCGGTGTGGAAATTAAACCACGCGCGCCCCGTGGTAGGTTATATTATATCGGATTGTGTAAGGACATTCCATATTTAATTAGGATTAAGATCCTTTAAAGTTGAAAATAACTTTATTAAAGTTAAAGAAATTTTGACCTTTAGATTAAAATTAAGAGTTACGATTTAAAGATGATTTTTTAATCTTGACTATTGATTTTAATTCAATAGTCATAATTTTTAACTTTACTAGTAAATATAAAAATTATGATTGTCAAGAGTAAAGATTGCATAGCTGGTTTGACACGTATAAAAAAGTTAAAATAATGTTGAAGCAATAATAGTTCAAATTGATGGATCATAAAGTGAAAGGAAGATCGAGCTTTTACATGTAAAATCGAGTGAATTTGCAAGAGTTAGTCGGGTTTTTATAGTTAAAGTGTGTTCGGTGTGGAAATTAAACCACGCGCGCCCCGTGGTAGGTTATATTATATCGGATTGTGTAAGGACATTCCATATTTAATTAGGATTAAGATCCTTTAAAGTTGAAAATAACTTTATTAAAGTTAAAGAAATTTTGACCTTTAGATTAAAATTAAGAGTTACGATTTAAAGATGATTTTTTAATCTTGACTATTGATTTTAATTCAATAGTCATAATTTTTAACTTTACTAGTAAAGTTGCTTATAACTTTAGAGGATCGCTGTAACACCCGACGTTTAAAAATATGGGTTTTCAAAAATCTTTCACCTAACGGTGTTAAATTGCGGAAGTAAAGACCGTAAAAGTCAAAACCGATAAAAACATTTCGGTTTCTGCATTTAGTTGGTGTTACATGCCATATCAAACAATAGTTCAAATGAAAACCCAACGGTTGCCCAACATTAAACAACACTTCATTTCACTACATTAGGGTCTGCATTTCAGGTCTCATGGTCAACTACATATCCCATAATACCTCCCGTGTAACCCGAGATACCCACATATATCATAAGTTACCGTTAAGGAAGTTATAAGTATGAAACCTTTGTTTGTTGAACCCTCAGCGTGACAAAAGTAGTGTATCTTACCTTGATACAGCTTAACAACAAGCTACAAGCACAATACAACGATGACTAGGTGTCTCCAATATCCTAGAACAAGTATAAGATCAAAATATAAGCTAAACGACACATTTTGTAAAATCTGACCAAGTGGTGCGCCGCACCTTCCAAGTGGTGCGTCGCACCAAACCTCCAGAGAATTCAGGTCAACACTAGGTGCGCCGCACCAGCCCTTGGTGCGTCGCATATCGGGGTCCACCAAAAACCCAAACTGGTTGTGGTGCGCCGCACCACTCCTTTGGTGCGCCGACCAGCAAACTAATTTTTGTTCTTGATCAAACGAATTCCATACTAACCCATACCCCAAATCCAACCTGGGGACTTAAAATTAATCCTTTTAATTGCACTTTCATCAACTTTAACCATCCTATTAATCCTTTAATCCTTTACATCATGAATCAATCATTTAATCACCCGAATAACATGAAATCGGTGAACGTTTAATCAAATAACCCAACCCAAACCCTTATGGCCTGGATTAAGACTAATATAAGACTCACACAATCATATTTCAAAAGAGGAATACCTATATTACCTGTATTAGGTGACAAAGATCCAAGATCTAAGCAATACACGATCGATTTGGCTCCAAAACGAAAAGATCTAGAGAGAAACTTGAGAGGGAAGGGAGGGGATCGGCTAGGGCTTTGTTTAGGGGAATAAAATCTGCAAATGCCAACCTAATGACACCCCTTAACTCCCTAAACCCGTTTTTAACTTTCCTTCTATGTCAAAACTAGCCCCTAAGCTTCCTAATCCTTCATTATTGGTCACAAACTACTTTATTGACCATACACATCATTAATCCTTCATTAAATGTCACTACATAGGCATTAATCTTCATATTACACACATTTATACTACATTAACATTTAGGCTTACAAGCCTTACACATAACACACATTAACCACATATAAGCATTAAATCTAAAATAGACTTAACGACACACACAATAGTGACTTAACGGCACTAGTCAACTAGTAAAGAAAAGTTTGGGACGTTACAATCGCAATCCATTTAATTATAATGTTTGAGTGCTTGTAATATTACCTGCGTGCTATATTGACATGTTAAAGATCCATTAGAGCCAAAATAAGACCAATTTGTCTGATAACAAATATAAATTAATTCCAATTAGAGAAAAGAATTGAATTTCAGATGTTTACAATGATGAAGAGAAAACCTCAATGTAAACTGTAATATCATCTGTTGTTGGAGATATAGGAGGTTATATATTATAGAGAAATTATCACAAATCATCCCTGTGGTTTGCTTGATTCACATTTTCGTCCCTGGACTTTTTTTTATCACTAAGTGTCCCTGGACATTTCCATTTCATTGCCAGACGTCTTTGCCACTAACAGTCGTCAAAAAAACCCCGTTAAATCCCTCACGTGCCATACACGTGAGGGTATATTTGTCCAGCCACTTTAATACAGAACCACAAGGACGACTTTCATCTTATTTATCCCCCGAAAAATTGTTTTACCCCATAACAAAGTAACTAAGTGTGAGTCCCGAACTATATATAGATGATTAACTAACCCGACTGGCAAGTACAACTAATCTTGATACATCTATTTTCTTTTAATTTATATTTGTTAGATGGGTGGATATGATTGTATGTATAATATGAGTTGTTAGATAATAAAAATGATGATGATCGATAGATTTGAGTTTATATATATTGATTGAAATTAGGGATTTGAAGGGTTTTTTATGGGGAGGGTTTTTAAGGATGGGTCGGGTAAAATTTGGGGGAAAATGATTTTTAGGGTTTTTATAACATATATATATATATATATATATATTATATATATAATATCACAAATAGTCCTGTGGTTTGTTATTAATGGACGATTTTACCCTCACGTGGCAAGCACGTGAGGGGCTTAACGGCTAAAAAGGGATGGCGGAGGGACGTCTGACAATGAAATGGAAAAGCCCAGGGACACTTAGTGATAAAAAAAAAGTCCAGGGACGAAAATGCGAATCGAGCAAACCACAGGGACGATTTGTGACAATTTCTCTATATCATAGATACTATAGAGTACTCATTTATTTTATATATTTATATATTGATAATCTCGAGTGATAAAACTCTGCATAATGATATAATTCATGGTGATAACATAATACAATGCAATAGTCAACACACATTAACGGTAATATGAATTACGAAATAATAATCTAATAATATATTTTCCTTTCCTAAACGAACTATTTAGATTACAATAAAAAATCAAAAACAAAACCAAAAGCTTCTTTGTTTGTCGACCTCTCCCGGTCCTTCTTCTCTAAGTATGAACATGATAAATACTTTTTCACATCATAATAGATAAAAGAGAAAATTACATTTTTGGTCTCTCAAGTTGGCAGGATTTTCAGTTATTGCCCTTAAGTGAATTAATTACAGAAAAAACTCTGAAGTTGGTCAATTTTTTCACTTTTCACTCCGCGACTAACAGCCGTCTATTAGGTCCGTTAAGTGAAGGGCATATTCGTCATTTTACCATGATCCCTTCTTCCTCTTCTTCCACACTCAAACACGGTGGCCGGAAAAGTTAAACAATACGCCGGAAAAGTTAAATCCGCAATATATCTTTCTTTTCTTCGATTCAGCACACGAAATCGGTACGAAAAAGGTCAGAATAGAAGTCCGAACAAACCCTAACCAACAGATTTTTGATTTAACGATTGCCAGAAAATTCAGAAACTCGCCGGAAAACTAAAATTGGCGATTACTCGCACGTTTTTTCGAATCTGGACCCAAAACAAGTTGCAATCAACACAGAATTCAATCGCGCATAAACCCTATCCAAAAGAAATCTGAATTACAGTTCGCCGGAAAAACTTGACTTTGCCGGAAAAGTGTAACCATCAACAAAAATCAACCGATCGAAAAATTGAAACCATCATCATGATCAAAATTCGACCGTGATTAAAACTTGATGAATTTCAAATTGATTTGACGAAAAACGACGACGAGATCTATGAAAAAGTTACGAAAACTTGATAAATCTTGGTTTGTGTTTGAGTGTGGAAGAAGATGAAGAAAGGATCATGGTGAAATGACAAATATGCCCCTCACTTAACGGACCTAATAGACGGATGTTAGTTGCGGAATGAAAAGTGAGAAAATTGACCAACTTCAGGGTTTTTTCTATAATTAATTCACTTTAGGGCAATAACTGAAAATTCTTCCAACATGAGCGACCAAAAATGTAATTTTCAAAAAAAGTATTATTGCCAATAATAATATTCACATGATAATTATTTACCTGTATGTTGTACTATAGTCAAGACATATTTGCTAATTTACTTAAACTTGGTAAATTTAAATGTGAGAGTACCTAAGCTAGCAATTATAGCGAGGTGTGAATATTGTAAGAATGAGCTGTGAATAGTAAACCACTGGGTTAAACCTTAGTGGTCATGGGTGTTTCACTAAACCTGCTATGCGGGGTGTAACATCCCGAACTTTTATTTAATGTTTGACTAATGCCGTTAAGTCAATTTGGGGTGTCGTTAAGTCTTACTTAATATTTGAATGTAGTTATGTGTGGTTAACGTAGATAAAGTAGTTAGGTTTAAAAGCCTAAATTTTAATGACGAATAAAAGTGTGATTAATGTCGCTTAAAGGCTATGTAGTGCCTTTTAATGAAGGACTAATGTTGTATATGGTCAATAATGCAGTTTGTGACCAATAATGAAGGGTTTAGAAGTCCAGGGACTGATTTTGACATAGGTTGAAATCTAAAAACGGGATTAAGGGTTTAGGAGCTGCCATTAGATGATATTATGCAGCCAAAACAATCTCTAAACAGACCCTAAGCCTTCCCTTAGCAATCCTTCATCAATTTCAAGCCGAAAAGCTTTCCTACGTGTGATTCGAGTGTGTTTTGTCAAGGGTATTGCATCCTATTTAGCATTGCAGGTAATAATCAATTCATTGATTAGATTTTCAGATTTAAAGTTATATTTTAAAGGAGCAAATCTGATTTATAAAAAGGGTTTTGAAAAATTAGGGTTTATATTATGTTTAAGCCAATTAATGTTCAAAAACGATGTTAAACGAGTCTATAATCGATCTTGATGATCAAAAGATGTTAAATTCGTTTTCTGGAAGTTAAATTCGTTTTCTGGAAGCTAAATTCGTTTTCTGGAAGCTAAATTCGTTTTCTGGAAGTTAAATTCGTTTTCTGGAAGTTAAATTCGTTTTCTGGAAGTTAAATTCGTTTTCTGGAAGCTAAATTCGTTTTCTGGAAGCTAAATTCGTTTTCTGGAAGCTAAATTCGTTTTCTGGAAGCTAAATTCGTTTTCTGGAAGCTAAATTCGTTTTCTGGAAGCTAAATTCGTTTTCTGGAAGCTAAATTCGTTTTCTGGAAGCTAAATTCGTTTTCTGGAAGCTAAATTCGTTTTCTGGAAGCTAAATTCGTTTTCTGGAAGCTAAATTCGTTTTCTGGAAGCTAAATTCGTTTTCTGGAAGCTAAATTCGTTTTCTGGAAGTTAAATTCGTTTTCTGGAAGCTAAATTCGTTTTCTGGAAGCTAAATTCGTTTTCTGGAAGCTAAATTCGTTTTCTGGAAGCTAAATTCGTTTTCTGGAAGCTAAATTCGTTTTCTGGAAGCTAAATTCGTTTTCTGGAAGCTAAATTCGTTTTCTGGAAGTTAAATTCGTTTTCTGGAAGTTAAATTCGTTTTCTGGAAGTTAAATTCGTTTTCTGGAAGCTAAATTCGTTTTCTGGAAGCTAAATTCGTTTTCTGGAAGTTAAATTCGTTTTCTGGAAGTTAAATTCGTTTTCTGGAAGTTAAATTCGTTTTCTGGAAGTTAAATTCGTTTTCTGGAAGTTAAATTCGTTTTCTGGAAGCTAAATTCGTTTTCTGGAAGCTAAATTCGTTTTCTGGAAGTTAAATTCGTTTTCTGGAAGTTAAATTCGTTTTCTGGAAGCTAAATTCGTTTTCTGGAAGTTAAATTCGTTTTCTGGAAGTTAAATTCGTTTTCTGGAAGTTAAATTCGTTTTCTGGAAGCTAAATTCGTTTTCTGGAAGTTAAATTCGTTTTCTGGAAGCTAAATTCGTTTTCTGGAAGCTAAATTCGTTTTCTGGAAGCTAAATTCGTTTTCTGGAAGCTAAATTCGTTTTCTGGAAGCTAAATTCGTTTTCTGGAAGTTAAATTCGTTTTCTGGAAGCTAAATTCGTTTTCTGGAAGCTAAATTCGTTTTCTGGAAGCTAAATTCGTTTTCTGGAAGCTAAATTCGTTTTCTGGAAGTTAAATTCGTTTTCTGGAAGCTAAATTCGTTTTCTGGAAGCTAAATTCGTTTTCTGGAAGCTAAATTCGTTTTCTGGAAGCTAAATTCGTTTTCTGGAAGCTAAATTCGTTTTCTGGAAGCTAAATTCGTTTTCTGGAAGCTAAATTCGTTTTCTGGAAGCTAAATTCGTTTTCTGGAAGCTAAATTCGTTTTCTGGAAGCTAAATTCGTTTTCTGGAAGCTAAATTCGTTTTCTGGAAGCTAAATTCGTTTTCTGGAAGCTAAATTCGTTTTCTGGAAGCTAAATTCGTTTTCTGGAAGCTAAATTCGTTTTCTGGAAGCTAAATTCGTTTTCTGGAAGTTAAATTCGTTTTCTGGAAGTTAAATTCGTTTTCTGGAAGTTAAATTCGTTTTCTGGAAGCTAAATTCGTTTTCTGGAAGCTAAATTCGTTTTCTGGAAGCTAAATTCGTTTTCTGGAAGTTAAATTCGTTTTCTGGAAGTTAAATTCGTTTTCTGGAAGCTAAATTCGTTTTCTGGAAGCTAAATTCGTTTTCTGGAAGTTAAATTCGTTTTCTGGAAGTTAAATTCGTTTTCTGGAAGTTAAATTCGTTTTCTGGAAGTTAAATTCGTTTTCTGGAAGCTAAATTCGTTTTCTGGAAGCTAAATTCGTTTTCTGGAAGCTAAATTCGTTTTCTGGAAGCTAAATTCGTTTTCTGGAAGCTAAATTCGTTTTCTGGAAGCTAAATTCGTTTTCTGGAAGCTAAATTCGTTTTCTGGAAGCTAAATTCGTTTTCTGGAAGTTAAATTCGTTTTCTGGAAGCTAAATTCGTTTTCTGGAAGCTAAATTCGTTTTCTGGAAGTTAAATTCGTTTTCTGGGAAAACGAATTTTAAGTTCGTTTGAAGCAAATTGAGCCTAAGTTCGTGTGGCTAAGTCTAAATTCGTTTCCTGATGTCTAAATTCGTTTTCTGGAAGCTAAATTCGTTTCCTGATGTCTAAATTCGTTTTCTGGAAGCTAAATTCGTTTCCTGATGTCTAAATTCGTTTCCTGATGTCTAAATTCGTTTCCTGATGTCTAAATTCGTTTTCTGGAAGCTAAATTCGTTTTCTGGAAGCTAAATTCGTTTTCTGGAAGCTAAATTCGTTTGATTCCCTTTGAAAGCGACATAATTTTCAAATGGCCATATCTTTTGAACCGTGACTCCGTTTTTGACAAGTAAGCTATCCCTAGAATCGTGTGAGAGTCTATTTTCTAATGGTAATGCTTTTAAAGGAGGATTTTGAAGTCAAGTTTCCTGAAAGGTTGAATTAGTGAGTGAAGGTCGAGTTTCGTCGGATTCTATGAGTCCTAAAGTATTAATCAAACCTCCAATGCATTTAGATTTGTCATGGGTCATATAGATAGGTGTTTAGGTCTGAGTTAGGACCTTAATGATGTGGGTATTAGCTTGTCTAATGATCGCTTAATGATTATAGGAGGTCAGGAATACTTGCTTTGCACAGTAACGTAGTTGCCTTTTGTCGTGCGCTCCTTTGAGGTAAGATACACTACTCTGACACGCTGGGGGATCAACTAAAAGCTGGTTTCAAATCGTAAACACTTCCATTCGGTACCTTATTATTGCATGTGGGCATATGGGTTACTTGGGAGGTATTATGGGTTATGCAGTTGACCATGAGACCTGAGATGCAGTCCCTATTGTAGTGTAATGCAGTATTGCTTAATGTAATATGTAGTTATGCAGTTGATGTAGTTTAATGAAGTATCTTGATATGTATGATATATAGAAATGAAGTTGATGTGTGATATGCATGCCTGACCTGTACGCCTAGTTCACTAGACTTGCTAGGTTGCTATGTCACTTGCACGTTTAAGGATCCAAACGTAATGAAGTTAAAGTGTGTGAATGTCTAGGAATGTGTGTTACCTAGACTATATGTGTGTGAATGTTTGGGAATGCAGGGACCCAATCTATATGTGTGAAATTGAGCTCATAAAACAGATGCAGTGAAAAGTGTTAAGCTTAACCCGTACTAGCCTTAGCCGGGCGAGTGCGTAGATGCAGTTGTTGCTTGGGTGGCTCCTCGCAACGTGGTCTCTATAACGCAGGGCGAGTAATACGAGGGGTTTGACCAACCTTCATATACGGATTACTCAAGGATTGGCTTGCCATTCCTTAACGACGTAAGATGAGTAGTCTTTTGACTAATCATCCAGTCGGGTGTGATGCAGGGCACACTTATATGCAGTTAACGAAGATACGTGTGACAATGTGTGAACTAATGCAGGATAGGCACCTTTAGGATGATTATCCTAATTGAAACGAAGTTGAAATGCAGTATATGTGTGAACGTGTGATGTGTGTTGTGCCTAATAAAACTTGTCTAATAATGAAGATTGTTTTAATTGGACAAATGCTTTTAAATTAAGTGTTATCTTACTTAGCTATTCTTATAGCTAACACTTGCTTCTTAATGTGGTTGTTCCCTCAGGTTTAGCTTGATGGAATCTAGATGCAGGACGTGTGAGCTTGGGTAGATGCAATGCAGGAGCCTTAGCTACCCTTAGACGATGCTTACTTTAGACATTCGTTACATTTCGTATTTAATGTCGAATTTATGTAGTGATGTGTGAACGGTTGTTTTATGTTGGGCAACCGTTGGGTTTTCATTTGAACTATTGTTTGATATGGCATGTAACACCAAATAAATGCAGAAACCGAAATGTTTCTATCGGTTTTGACTTTTACAGTCTTTACTTCCGCAAGTTAACACCGTTAGGTGAAAAGTTTTTGAAAACCCATATTTTTAAACGACGGGTGTTACAAGTTGGTATCAAAGCAGTAGTTTAAGTGAACCAAGGCCTATTGACCATAGGATTTGGACTTAAACTTAAGGTGTGCATGCTAGGTACTCGTAGGATGCCTTAGCTAGAGATGACATGTGATGTAGGATGGGTTGGGATGAGTGCGAGTGTGATAGGGCTTACGAGATGTTTACGTTACGATGATATGTTTTAGCCTTATCTCAACGAGCTTTTTGTTTTATTTTGCGCTTATCGACTCCACCATTTTATTGAAGGAAAATGGTTAACACTCGCAACCGCAACATCCAACGCGACGGAGCTACTGCTAGCGTTACTCCACCTGTCCATCCGGGTGCAGGTGCTCCTAATGCTGCTAATGCTGCTGCTAATGCTAATGTGAATCGTGTGAACCCCCGCCGTGTTAATCAACCAGGCTCATTGGGTCCGATGCCTCCACCACCTGGCAATCCTCCGAGAGTTAACGATGTAGCGGTGGATCAGATTCCCAATCAGACGGAGATGTATAATCTTGTGCTAACTCTTCAGGCCCAGTTGGCCCAAACGCAAGAACAGTTGAATCAGGCGTTGGCAGCTAACGCAGAAGGAACTGGTAACAGTCACTCTGTGCCTTCTCACCACACTGAGCCACCGGTCGATGATGTTGTTATTCCTCATGCTAATGTTAATGTGGTTCCTCCTAATGATGTTCACGCCCCTCGATTCAAGTTTGAAAGTTTCCAGAAGTGTGGAGCTCAGAAATTCTATGGAACACTTAATGCAGTAGGTTGCATGGAATGGCTTGATGATACTGAGATGGTTTTTGAAGCTTGTGATTGTCCCGAGGATAAGAAAGTGTTGTGTGCTAGTAGGATGTTGAAAGAAGGTGCTCGGGACTGGTGGAAGAGCATTACTATTTCGATGACTCCAGCTATGGTATCTGCTATCTCGTGGGCTAACTTTAAGCAGAAATTCATTGAGGAATATATTGGGGTACATGAGCAGCGTAAAATGGAAAAAGAGTTCCGTGCTTTGACAGCTGAAGTTGGCAAAATTAATGATTATGCTCGTTCCTTTATGGAGAAGATGAAGTTCGTAGGCCATCTGTTCCGTACTGATGCAGATCAGGTTGCTTGCTATGTTGATGGTTTGCCTCCGAGTTATCGAGGTATCTGCAGGCAGCACAAGACTCTGACTGAAGCAATCAAGGAGTCTAAAAAGCTTGACGATGATTTTGCTTCGGACAAGAAAGTAGTTGAGAAAGTCGACGACAAGAAAGTGGGATTTAAAAGAAGGTCAAATTGGTCTTCCAATAACAATAATAATAAGAAGTTCCGTGGAAGTGGTAGTTCGAGTGGTGACAAGGATAAAAAGAAGAATGGTTCATGGTGTACATTTTGCAAGACAATTCATGAAGGGCATTGTACCGACAAGACAAGAAGGTGCCATAAGTGTGGGAAGTCGGGACATCTTGCCACTGAATGTAGGGACAAGACTCGTTGCTACAAGTGCCAAGAAACGGGTCATCTCATTGCCGATTGTCCACAGATGAAGAATGCTGGAAAGAAGACCGCCACGACAGCAACAAAAGTGAGAGCTCTTCAAATGACGGTTGATGACGCAAGGAACAACGATGAAGTGGTAAGTGGTACTTTCCTTGTTAATTCAAAGCCTGCCTCTGTTTTATTTGATTCAGGTGCAAATAGGTCGTTTGTGTCCACATTATTTGCTCCTAAGCTAGAAAGAGTCACTACTCCCTTAGATTGTTCATTAGAGGTAGAAATTGCTAATGGTACGGTTAATAATATACGTGTGGGATATGACGATTGTGACATTGAGATTGAAGGTCGTTCTTTTCCAGTCCAACTATTACCTACTACCTTAGGTGGTTTTGATGTAGTGATTGGTATGGATTGGTTGGCTAGAAATGAAGCTAGTATTTTATGTTCCCAAAAGATAATTCGATTGCCTATATCCGAGGGTAAAGTGATAACGGTGTATGGAGACAAGAAGAGAGGAGGAATAAAGATTATTAGTATGATGAAAGCTATTAAATGTATAAGGAAAAACAAGAGCCATTTCTTGGCTTATGTCATAGATGCAAGAAAAGAGAAGTCTCCAATCGCTAGTGTTGAGGTAGTATCCAATTTCCCCGATGTGTTTCCCGATGATCTACCCGGTATTCCTCCCGATCGTGAAGTTACTTTTCAGATAGATCTTATTCCCGGTGCTACACCCGTTGCTAAAGCACCTTACCGATTAGCTCCTACAGAAATGAAGGAATTAATGACGCAACTACAGGAGTTACTTGACAAGGGGTTCATACAACCTAGTTCCTCGCCTTGGGGAGCTCCGGTTCTCTTTGTTAAGAAGAAGGATGGATCAATGCGCATGTGTATTGACTACCGTGAGTTGAACAAACGAACGGTCAAGAATAAGTATCCTCTCCCGAGAATTGATGATCTTTTTGATCAACTACATGGTGCTTCGTATTTTTCAAAGATTGATTTGCGGTCCGGTTACCATCAGTTAAAGGTAAAGAAGGAAGATGTAGCAAAGACGGCTTTCCGGACTAGATATGGTCATTATGAGTTCTTGGTCATGCCATTTGGGTTGACCAATGCTCCAGCCGCGTTTATGGACTTAATGAATCGGGTATGCCGCCCCTTTCTAGATCATTTTGTTATTGTGTTTATTGACGATATTTTGATCTATTCTAAGTCAGAGGATGAACACCGTGAGCATTTGAAAGCAGTTTTGGAGGTGTTGAGGGAGAAGAAGTTGTACGCAAAGTTTTCTAAATGTGAGTTTTGGCTCCGAGAAGTGCAGTTTCTTGGTCATGCCATTTGGGTTGACCAATGCTCCAGCCGCGTTTATGGACTTAATGAATCGGGTATGCCGCCCCTTTCTAGATCATTTTGTTATTGTGTTTATTGACGATATTTTGATCTATTCTAAGTCAGAGGATGAACACCGTGAGCATTTGAAAGCAGTTTTGGAGGTGTTGAGGGAGAAGAAGTTGTACGCAAAGTTTTCTAAATGTGAGTTTTGGCTCCGAGAAGTGCAGTTTCTTGGTCATGCCATTTGGGTTGACCAATGCTCCAGCCGCGTTTATGGACTTAATGAATCGGGTATGCCGCCCCTTTCTAGATCATTTTGTTATTGTGTTTATTGACGATATTTTGATCTATTCTAAGTCAGAGGATGAACACCGTGAGCATTTGAAAGCAGTTTTGGAGGTGTTGAGGGAGAAGAAGTTGTACGCAAAGTTTTCTAAATGTGAGTTTTGGCTCCGAGAAGTGCAGTTTCTTGGTCATGCCATTTGGGTTGACCAATGCTCCAGCCGCGTTTATGGACTTAATGAATCGGGTATGCCGCCCCTTTCTAGATCATTTTGTTATTGTGTTTATTGACGATATTTTGATCTATTCTAAGTCAGAGGATGAACACCGTGAGCATTTGAAAGCAGTTTTGGAGGTGTTGAGGGAGAAGAAGTTGTACGCAAAGTTTTCTAAATGTGAGTTTTGGCTCCGAGAAGTGCAGTTTCTTGGTCATGCCATTTGGGTTGACCAATGCTCCAGCCGCGTTTATGGACTTAATGAATCGGGTATGCCGCCCCTTTCTAGATCATTTTGTTATTGTGTTTATTGACGATATTTTGATCTATTCTAAGTCAGAGGATGAACACCGTGAGCATTTGAAAGCAGTTTTGGAGGTGTTGAGGGAGAAGAAGTTGTACGCAAAGTTTTCTAAATGTGAGTTTTGGCTCCGAGAAGTGCAGTTTCTTGGTCATGCCATTTGGGTTGACCAATGCTCCAGCCGCGTTTATGGACTTAATGAATCGGGTATGCCGCCCCTTTCTAGATCATTTTGTTATTGTGTTTATTGACGATATTTTGATCTATTCTAAGTCAGAGGATGAACACCGTGAGCATTTGAAAGCAGTTTTGGAGGTGTTGAGGGAGAAGAAGTTGTACGCAAAGTTTTCTAAATGTGAGTTTTGGCTCCGAGAAGTGCAGTTTCTTGGTCATGTTATTACATCGGAAGGTATTAAAGTAGATCCTTCAAAGATTGAAGCTGTTTCAAAGTGGGAGCAGCCAAAGACTCCTACCGAGATTAAGAGTTTTCTTGGTTTGGCTGGGTATTATAGAAGGTTTATTCAGGATTTTTCCCGAATAGCCAAGCCTATGACGGAATTAACAAAGAAGGGTGTGAAGTACGAGTGGACTGAAAAGCAGGAAAATGCATTCCAAACGTTGAAAAAGAAGTTGTGTGAAGCTCCTATCCTTGCCTTGCCTGAAGGTACTGATGATTTAGTGGTATATAGCGATGCTTCTATTACGGGTTTGGGTTGTGTCTTAATGCAGAGAGACAAAGTGATTGCCTATGCTTCACGTCAGTTGAAGCCTCATGAGAAGAATTACCCTACCCATGATCTTGAGTTAGCGGCGGTTGTGTTTGCATTGAAATTATGGAGACATTACTTATATGGTACTAAATGCACACTTTACACCGACCATAAGAGTTTACAATATATGTTTACTCAAAAGGAGATGAATGTGAGACAAAGAAGGTGGATGGAGTTACTTAAAGACTATGATTGTGAAATCAAATACCATCCGGGTAAAGCCAATGTAGTGGCGGATGCACTAAGTAGGAAAGTGCAAAGCTCTTCTTGTAAGTTGATGAGCATGCAAGTTCAGGCCAAGTCGGGTCTATTAGATCGAATTAAAGAAGCACAAGAGATGGCATTAATGAAGGATAATATTGATAACGAGAGTATTGGGAAGAAGAAACGACTTGTGATGGAGACTAATAGCCGTGGGTTTAAAACATACAAGGGTCGCATTTGGGTGCCACTGCTTGGTGGTAACCGAGAGTTGATCCTTGAAGAGGTCCATAGAAGTAGGTATTCGATGCATCCCGGTGTCACCAAAATGTATGCAGATTTGAAGCCGATTTATTGGTGGCCGGATATTAAAGGTGAAGTAGCTCATTTTGTAGCAAAGTGTTTGACGTGTGCAAGAGTGAAGACGGACCATCAAAAGCCGTATGGTTTGTTGCATCAATTAGAAATTCCCGAGTGGAAATGGGATCATATTACCATGGACTTTGTAACGAAGCTACCTAAAACGCCGAAAGGGAATGATATGATATGGGTGATTGTAGATAGATTGACGAAGAGTGCTCATTTTCTAGCTACCCGACAAGATGTGCCTTTAACGAAGATGGCAAAGATGTACATTGATGAAGTAGTTGCGAAACATGGAGTTCCTTTATCTATTGTTTCGGATCGAGACTCGAGGTTTGTGTCAAACTTTTGGAAGGGTCTTCAACGGGAGTTGGGTAGTAGAATAAATTTGAGTACCGCCTATCATCCCCAAACCGATGGGCAAAGTGAGAGAACCATTCAAACCTTGGAGGATATGTTGAGAACGTGTGTACTTGAATACGGTGGAGCATGGGATGAACACTTGAAGTTGATTGAATTTGCTTATAATAATAGTCACCATGCAAGTATTGGGATGCCACCATTTGAAATGTTATATGGAAGGAGATGTAGGACTCCAAGTTGTTGGATGGAGCCCGGTGAAAAGCAGTTGACCGGTCCCGAAATTATTGAAATTACCTCTGAAAAGGTTAATGTAGCTAAAGAAGCCTTACGTGTGGCAAGGGAAAGGCAGAAAACATATGCAGATAAGAAAAGGAGACCGATTGAGTTTAATGTTGGTGATTTAGTGATGCTGAAAGTATCACCTTGGAAAGGAGTTATCCGATTTGGAAAGAAGGGAAAGTTGAGTCCACGTTTCATTGGACCTTTTAAAGTGGTGAAGCGCATTAAAGATGTGGCATATCAGTTGGAATTACCTCCAGAATTGGATGGAATTCACAACACCTTCCATGTATCCTACTTGAGGAAATGTTTAGCTGAGGAGTCGAGTGTGATTCCTATTAAAGACGTGAGTATTGACCCAATGAAGAGAATAGTAGACGAACCGGTAGCGATACTTGGAAGCTAAATTCGTTTTCTGGAAGCTAAATTCGTTTTCTGGAAGCTAAATTCGTTTTCTGGAAGCTAAATTCGTTTTCTGGAAGCTAAATTCGTTTTCTGGAAGCTAAATTCGTTTTCTGGAAGCTAAATTCGTTTTCTGGAAGCTAAATTCGTTTTCTGGAAGCTAAATTCGTTTTCTGGAAGCTAAATTCGTTTTCTGGAAGCTAAATTCGTTTTCTGGAAGCTAAATTCGTTTTCTGGAAGCTAAATTCGTTTTCTGGAAGCTAAATTCGTTTTCTGGAAGCTAAATTCGTTTTCTGGAAGCTAAATTCGTTTTCTGGAAGCTAAATTCGTTTTCTGGAAGCTAAATTCGTTTTCTGGAAGCTAAATTCGTTTTCTGGAAGCTAAATTCGTTTTCTGGAAGCTAAATTCGTTTTCTGGAAGCTAAATTCGTTTTCTGGAAGCTAAATTCGTTTTCTGGAAGCTAAATTCGTTTTCTGGAAGCTAAATTCGTTTTCTGGAAGCTAAATTCGTTTTCTGGAAGCTAAATTCGTTTTCTGGAAGCTAAATTCGTTTTCTGGAAGCTAAATTCGTTTTCTGGAAGCTAAATTCGTTTTCTGGAAGCTAAATTCGTTTTCTGGAAGCTAAATTCGTTTTCTGGAAGCTAAATTCGTTTTCTGGAAGCTAAATTCGTTTTCTGGAAGCTAAATTCGTTTTCTGGAAGCTAAATTCGTTTTCTGGAAGCTAAATTCGTTTTCTGGAAGCTAAATTCGTTTTCTGGAAGCTAAATTCGTTTTCTGGAAGCTAAATTCGTTTTCTGGAAGCTAAATTCGTTTTCTGGAAGCTAAATTCGTTTTCTGGAAGCTAAATTCGTTTTCTGGAAGCTAAATTCGTTTTCTGGAAGCTAAATTCGTTTTCTGGAAGCTAAATTCGTTTTCTGGAAGCTAAATTCGTTTTCTGGAAGCTAAATTCGTTTTCTGGAAGCTAAATTCGTTTTCTGGAAGCTAAATTCGTTTTCTGGAAGCTAAATTCGTTTTCTGGAAGCTAAATTCGTTTTCTGGAAGCTAAATTCGTTTTCTGGAAGCTAAATTCGTTTTCTGGAAGCTAAATTCGTTTTCTGGAAGCTAAATTCGTTTTCTGGAAGCTAAATTCGTTTTCTGGAAGCTAAATTCGTTTTCTGGAAGCTAAATTCGTTTTCTGGAAGCTAAATTCGTTTTCTGGAAGCTAAATTCGTTTTCTGGAAGCTAAATTCGTTTTCTGGAAGCTAAATTCGTTTTCTGGAAGCTAAATTCGTTTTCTGGAAGCTAAATTCGTTTTCTGGAAGCTAAATTCGTTTTCTGGAAGCTAAATTCGTTTTCTGGAAGCTAAATTCGTTTTCTGGAAGCTAAATTCGTTTTCTGGAAGCTAAATTCGTTTTCTGGAAGCTAAATTCGTTTTCTGGAAGCTAAATTCGTTTTCTGGAAGCTAAATTCGTTTTCTGGAAGCTAAATTCGTTTTCTGGAAGCTAAATTCGTTTTCTGGAAGCTAAATTCGTTTTCTGGAAGCTAAATTCGTTTTCTGGAAGCTAAATTCGTTTTCTGGAAGCTAAATTCGTTTTCTGGAAGCTAAATTCGTTTTCTGGAAGCTAAATTCGTTTTCTGGAAGCTAAATTCGTTTTCTGGAAGCTAAATTCGTTTTCTGGAAGCTAAATTCGTTTTCTGGAAGCTAAATTCGTTTTCTGGAAGCTAAATTCGTTTTCTGGAAGCTAAATTCGTTTTCTGGAAGCTAAATTCGTTTTCTGGAAGCTAAATTCGTTTTCTGGAAGCTAAATTCGTTTTCTGGAAGCTAAATTCGTTTTCTGGAAGCTAAATTCGTTTTCTGGAAGCTAAATTCGTTTTCTGGAAGCTAAATTCGTTTTCTGGAAGCTAAATTCGTTTTCTGGAAGCTAAATTCGTTTTCTGGAAGCTAAATTCGTTTTCTGGAAGCTAAATTCGTTTTCTGGAAGCTAAATTCGTTTTCTGGAAGCTAAATTCGTTTTCTGGAAGCTAAATTCGTTTTCTGGAAGCTAAATTCGTTTTCTGGAAGCTAAATTCGTTTTCTGGAAGCTAAATTCGTTTTCTGGAAGCTAAATTCGTTTTCTGGAAGCTAAATTCGTTTTCTGGAAGCTAAATTCGTTTTCTGGAAGCTAAATTCGTTTTCTGGAAGCTAAATTCGTTTTCTGGAAGCTAAATTCGTTTTCTGGAAGCTAAATTCGTTTTCTGGAAGCTAAATTCGTTTTCTGGAAGCTAAATTCGTTTTCTGGAAGCTAAATTCGTTTTCTGGAAGCTAAATTCGTTTTCTGGAAGCTAAATTCGTTTTCTGGAAGCTAAATTCGTTTTCTGGAAGCTAAATTCGTTTTCTGGAAGCTAAATTCGTTTTCTGGAAGCTAAATTCGTTTTCTGGAAGCTAAATTCGTTTTCTGGAAGCTAAATTCGTTTTCTGGAAGCTAAATTCGTTTTCTGGAAGCTAAATTCGTTTTCTGGAAGCTAAATTCGTTTTCTGGAAGCTAAATTCGTTTTCTGGAAGCTAAATTCGTTTTCTGGAAGCTAAATTCGTTTTCTGGAAGCTAAATTCGTTTTCTGGAAGCTAAATTCGTTTTCTGGAAGCTAAATTCGTTTTCTGGAAGCTAAATTCGTTTTCTGGAAGCTAAATTCGTTTTCTGGAAGCTAAATTCGTTTTCTGGAAGCTAAATTCGTTTTCTGGAAGCTAAATTCGTTTTCTGGAAGCTAAATTCGTTTTCTGGAAGCTAAATTCGTTTTCTGGAAGCTAAATTCGTTTTCTGGAAGCTAAATTCGTTTTCTGGAAGCTAAATTCGTTTTCTGGAAGCTAAATTCGTTTTCTGGAAGCTAAATTCGTTTTCTGGAAGCTAAATTCGTTTTCTGGAAGCTAAATTCGTTTTCTGGAAGCTAAATTCGTTTTCTGGAAGCTAAATTCGTTTTCTGGAAGCTAAATTCGTTTTCTGGAAGCTAAATTCGTTTTCTGGAAGCTAAATTCGTTTTCTGGAAGCTAAATTCGTTTTCTGGAAGCTAAATTCGTTTTCTGGAAGCTAAATTCGTTTTCTGGAAGCTAAATTCGTTTTCTGGAAGCTAAATTCGTTTTCTGGAAGCTAAATTCGTTTTCTGGAAGCTAAATTCGTTTTCTGGAAGCTAAATTCGTTTTCTGGAAGCTAAATTCGTTTTCTGGAAGCTAAATTCGTTTTCTGGAAGCTAAATTCGTTTTCTGGAAGCTAAATTCGTTTTCTGGAAGCTAAATTCGTTTTCTGGAAGCTAAATTCGTTTTCTGGAAGCTAAATTCGTTTTCTGGAAGCTAAATTCGTTTTCTGGAAGCTAAATTCGTTTTCTGGAAGCTAAATTCGTTTTCTGGAAGCTAAATTCGTTTTCTGGAAGCTAAATTCGTTTTCTGGAAGTTAAATTCGTTTTCTGGAAGTTAAATTCGTTTTCTGGAAGTTAAATTCGTTTTCTGGAAGCTAAATTCGTTTTCTGGAAGCTAAATTCGTTTTCTGGAAGCTAAATTCGTTTTCTGGAAGTTAAATTCGTTTTCTGGAAGCTAAATTCGTTTTCTGGAAGCTAAATTCGTTTTCTGGAAGCTAAATTCGTTTCCTGATGTCTAAATTCGTTTCCTGATGTCTAAATTCGTTTCCTGATGTCTAAATTCGTTTCCTGATGTCTAAATTCGTTTCCTGATGTCTAAATTCGTTTCCTGATGTCTAAATTCGTTTCCTGATGTCTAAATTCGTTTTCTGGAAGCTAAATTCGTTTCCTGATGTCTAAATTCGTTTTCTGGAAGCTAAATTCGTTTTCTGGAAGTTAAATTCGTTTTCTGGAAGTTAAATTCGTTTTCTGGAAGTTAAATTCGTTTTCTGGAAGCTAAATTCGTTTCCTGATGTCTAAATTCGTTTTCTGGAAGCTAAATTCGTTTTCTGGAAGTTAAATTCGTTTTCTGGAAGCTAAATTCGTTTTCTGGAAGTTAAATTCGTTTTCTGGAAGCTAAATTCGTTTCCTGATGTCTAAATTCGTTTCCTGATGTCTAAATTCGTTTCCTGATGTCTAAATTCGTTTCCTGATGTCTAAATTCGTTTTCTGGAAGCTAAATTCGTTTTCTGGAAGTTAAATTCGTTTTCTGGAAGCTAAATTCGTTTTCTGGAAGTTAAATTCGTTTTCTGGAAGCTAAATTCGTTTTCTGGAAGCTAAATTCGTTTTCTGGAAGCTAAATTCGTTTCTGATGTCTAAATTCGTTTTCTGGAAGTTAAATTCGTTTTCTGGAAGTTAAATTCGTTTTCTGGAAGCTAAATTCGTTTTCTGGAAGCTAAATTCGTTTTCTGGAAGCTAAATTCGTTTTCTGGAAGCTAAATTCGTTTTCTGGAAGCTAAATTCGTTTTCTGGAAGCTAAATTCGTTTTCTGGAAGCTAAATTCGTTTCCTGATGTCTAAATTCGTTTTCTGGAAGTTAAATTCGTTTTCTGGAAGTTAAATTCGTTTTCTGGAAGCTAAATTCGTTTTCTGGAAGTTAAATTCGTTTTCTGGAAGCTAAATTCGTTTTCTGGAAGCTAAATTCGTTTTCTGGAAGCTAAATTCGTTTTCTGGAAGCTAAATTCGTTTCCTGATGTCTAAATTCGTTTCCTGATGTCTAAATTCGTTTCCTGATGTCTAAATTCGTTTTCTGGAAGCTAAATTCGTTTCCTGATGTCTAAATTCGTTTTCTGGAAGCTAAATTCGTTTTCTGGAAGCTAAATTCGTTTTCTGGAAGCTAAATTCGTTTTCTGGAAGCTAAATTCGTTTTCTGGAAGTTAAATTCGTTTTCTGGAAGCTAAATTCGTTTTCTGGAAGCTAAATTCGTTTTCTGGAAGTTAAATTCGTTTTCTGGAAGTTAAATTCGTTTTCTGGAAGCTAAATTCGTTTTCTGGAAGCTAAATTCGTTTCCTGATGTCTAAATTCGTTTTCTGGAAGCTAAATTCGTTTTCTGGAAGCTAAATTCGTTTTCTGGAAGCTAAATTCGTTTTCTGGAAGCTAAATTCGTTTCCTGATGTCTAAATTCGTTTTCTGGAAGCTAAATTCGTTTTCTGGAAGCTAAATTCGTTTTCTGGAAGCTAAATTCGTTTTCTGGAAGCTAAATTCGTTTCCTGATGTCTAAATTCGTTTTCTGGAAGCTAAATTCGTTTTCTGGAAGCTAAATTCGTTTTCTGGAAGCTAAATTCGTTTTCTGGAAGCTAAATTCGTTTTCTGGAAGCTAAATTCGTTTTCTGGAAGTTAAATTCGTTTTCTGGAAGCTAAATTCGTTTTCTGGAAGCTAAATTCGTTTTCTGGAAGCTAAATTCGTTTGATTCCCTTTGAAAGCGACATAATTTTCAAATGGCCATATCTTTTGAACCGTGACTCCGTTTTTGACAAGTAAGCTATCCCTAGAATCGTGTGAGAGTCTATTTTCTAATGGTAATGCTTTTAAAGGAGGATTTTGAAGTCAAGTTTCCTGAAAGGTTGAATTAGTGAGTGAAGGTCGAGTTTCGTCGGATTCTATGAGTCCTAAAGTATTAATCAAACCTCCAATGCATTTAGATTTGTCATGGGTCATATAGATAGGTGTTTAGGTCTGAGTTAGGACCTTAATGATGTGGGTATTAGCTTGTCTAATGATCGCTTAATGATTATAGGAGGTCAGGAATACTTGCTTTGCACAGTAACGTAGTTGCCTTTTGTCGTGCGCTCCTTTGAGGTAAGATACACTACTCTGACACGCTGGGGGATCAACTAAAAGCTGGTTTCAAATCGTAAACACTTCCATTCGGTACCTTATTATTGCATGTGGGCATATGGGTTACTTGGGAGGTATTATGGGTTATGCAGTTGATGTAGTTTAATGAAGTATCTTGATATGTATGATATATAGAAATGAAGTTGATGTGTGATATGCATGCCTGACCTGTACGCCTAGTTCACTAGACTTGCTAGGTTGCTATGTCACTTGCACGTTTAAGGATCCAAACGTAATGAAGTTAAAGTGTGTGAATGTCTAGGAATGTGTGTTACCTAGACTATATGTGTGTGAATGTTTGGGAATGCAGGGACCCAATCTATATGTGTGAAATTGAGCTCATAAAACAGATGCAGTGAAAAGTGTTAAGCTTAACCCGTACTAGCCTTAGCCGGGCGAGTGCGTAGATGCAGTTGTTGCTTGGGTGGCTCCTCGCAACGTGGTCTCTATAACGCAGGGCGAGTAATACGAGGGGTTTGACCAACCTTCATATACGGATTACTCAAGGATTGGCTTGCCATTCCTTAACGACGTAAGATGAGTAGTCTTTTGACTAATCATCCAGTCGGGTGTGATGCAGGGCACACTTATATGCAGTTAACGAAGATACGTGTGACAATGTGTGAACTAATGCAGGATAGGCACCTTTAGGATGATTATCCTAATTGAAACGAAGTTGAAATGCAGTATATGTGTGAACGTGTGATGTGTGTTGTGCCTAATAAAACTTGTCTAATAATGAAGATTGTTTTAATTGGACAAATGCTTTTAAATTAAGTGTTATCTTACTTAGCTATTCTTATAGCTAACACTTGCTTCTTAATGTGGTTGTTCCCTCAGGTTTAGCTTGATGGAATCTAGATGCAGGACGTGTGAGCTTGGGTAGATGCAATGCAGGAGCCTTAGCTACCCTTAGACGATGCTTACTTTAGACATTCGTTACATTTCGTATTTAATGTCGAATTTATGTAGTGATGTGTGAACGGTTGTTTTATGTTGGGCAACCGTTGGGTTTTCATTTGAACTATTGTTTGATATGGCATGTAACACCAAATAAATGCAGAAACCGAAATGTTTTTATCGGTTTTGACTTTTACAGTCTTTACTTCCGCAAGTTAACACCGTTAGGTGAAAAGTTTTTGAAAACCCATATTTTTAAACGACGGGTGTTACAAGTTGGTATCAGAGAAGTAGTTTAAGTGAACCAAGGCCTATTGACCATAGGATTTGGACTTAAACTTAAGGTGTGCATGCTAGGTACTCGTAGGATGCCTTAGCTAGAGATGACATGTGATGTAGGATGGGTTGGGATGAGTGCGAGTGTGATAGGGCTTACGAGATGTTTACGTTACGATGATATGTTTTAGCCTTATCTCGACGAGCTTTTTGTTTTATTTTGCGCTTATCGACTCCACCATTTTATTGAAGGAAAATGGTTAACACTCGCAACCGCAACATCCAACGCGACGGAGCTACTGCTAGCGTTACTCCACCTGTCCATCCGGGTGCAGGTGCTCCTAATGCTGCTAATGCTAATGTGAATCGTGTGAACCCCCGCCGTGTTAATCAACCAGGCTCATTGGGTCCGATGCCTCCACCACCTGGCAATCCTCCGAGAGTTAACGATGTAGCGGTGGATCAGATTCCCAATCAGACGGAGATGTATAATCTTGTGCTAACTCTTCAGGCCCAGTTGGCCCAAACGCAAGAACAGTTGAATCAGGCGTTGGCAGCTAACGCAGAAGGAACTGGTAACAGTCACTCTGTGCCTTCTCACCACACTGAGCCACCGGTCGATGATGTTGTTATTCCTCATGCTAATGTTAATGTGGTTCCTCCTAATGATGTTCACGCCCCTCGATTCAAGTTTGAAAGTTTCCAGAAGTGTGGAGCTCAGAAATTCTATGGAACACTTAATGCAGTAGGTTGCATGGAATGGCTTGATGATACTGAGATGGTTTTTGAAGCTTGTGATTGTCCCGAGGATAAGAAAGTGTTGTGTGCTAGTAGGATGTTGAAAGAAGGTGCTCGGGACTGGTGGAAGAGCATTACTATTTCGATGACTCCGGCTATGGTAACTGCTATTACGTGGGCTGACTTTAAGCAGAAATTCATTGAGGAATATATTGGGGTACATGAGCAGCGTAAAATGGAAAAAGAGTTCCGTGCTTTGACAGCTGAAGTTGGCAAAATTAATGATTATGCTCGTTCCTTTATGGAGAAGATGAAGTTCGTAGGCCATCTGTTCCGTACTGATGCGGATCAGGTTGCTTGCTATGTTGATGGTTTGCCTCCGAGTTATCGAGGTATCTGCAGGCAGCACAAGACTCTGACTGAAGCAATCAAGGAGTCTAAAAAGCTTGACGATGATTTTGCTTCGGACAAGAAAGTAGTTGAGAAAGTCGACGACAAGAAAGTGGGATTTAAAAGAAGGTCAAATTGGTCTTCCAATAACAATAATAATAAGAAGTTCCGTGGAAGTGGTAGTTCGAGTGGTGACAAGGATAAAAAGAAGAATGGTTCATGGTGTACATTTTGCAAGACAATTCATGAAGGGCATTGTACCGACAAGACAAGAAGGTGCCATAAGTGTGGGAAGTCGGGACATCTTGCCACTGAATGTAGGGACAAGACTCGTTGCTACAAGTGCCAAGAAACGGGTCATCTCATTGCCGATTGTCCACAGATGAAGAATGCTGGAAAGAAGACCGCCACGACAGCAACAAAAGTGAGAGCTCTTCAAATGACGGTTGATGACGCAAGGAACAACGATGAAGTGGTAAGTGGTACTTTCCTTGTTAACTCAAAGCCTGCCTCTGTTTTATTTGATTCAGGTGCAAATAGGTCGTTTGTGTCCACATTATTTGCTCCTAAGCTAGAAAGAGTCACTACTCCCTTAGATTGTTCATTAGAGGTAGAAATTGCTAATGGTACGGTTAATAATATACGTGTGGGATATGACGATTGTGACATTGAGATTGAAGGTCGTTCTTTTCCAGTCCAACTATTACCTACTACCTTAGGTGGTTTTGATGTAGTGATTGGTATGGATTGGTTGGCTAGAAATGAAGCTAGTATTTTATGTTCCCAAAAGATAATTCGATTGCCTATATCCGAGGGTAAAGTGATAACGGTGTATGGAGACAAGAAGAGAGGAGGAATAAAGATTATTAGTATGATGAAAGCTATTAAATGTATAAGGAAAAACAAGAGCCATTTCTTGGCTTATGTCATAGATGCAAGAAAAGAGAAGTCTTCAATCGCTAGTGTTGAGGTAGTATCCAATTTCCCCGATGTGTTTCCCGATGATCTACCCGGTATTCCTCCCGATCGTGAAGTTACTTTTCAGATAGATCTTATTCCCGGTGCTACACCCGTTGCTAAAGCACCTTACCGATTAGCTCCTACAGAAATGAAGGAATTAATGACGCAACTACAGGAGTTACTTGACAAGGGGTTCATACAACCTAGTTCCTCGCCTTGGGGAGCTCCGGTTCTCTTTGTTAAGAAGAAGGATGGATCAATGCGCATGTGTATTGACTACCGTGAGTTGAACAAACGAACGGTCAAGAATAAGTATCCTCTCCCGAGAATTGATGATCTTTTTGATCAACTACATGGTGCTTCGTATTTTTCAAAGATTGATTTGCGGTCCGGTTACCATCAGTTAAAGGTAAAGAAGGAAGATGTAGCAAAGACGGCTTTCCGGACTAGATATGGTCATTATGAGTTCTTGGTCATGCCATTTGGGTTGACCAATGCTCCAGCCGCGTTTATGGACTTAATGAATCGGGTATGCCGCCCCTTTCTAGATCATTTTGTTATTGTGTTTATTGACGATATTTTGATCTATTCTAAGTCAGAGGATGAACACCGTGAGCATTTGAAAGCAGTTTTGGAGGTGTTGAGGGAGAAGAAGTTGTACGCAAAGTTTTCTAAATGTGAGTTTTGGCTCCGAGAAGTGCAGTTTCTTGGTCATGTTATTACATCGGAAGGTATTAAAGTAGATCCTTCAAAGATTGAAGCTGTTTCAAAGTGGGAGCAGCCAAAGACTCCTACCGAGATTAAGAGTTTTCTTGGTTTGGCTGGGTATTATAGAAGGTTTATTCAGGATTTTTCCCGAATAGCCAAGCCTATGACGGAATTAACAAAGAAGGGTGTGAAGTACGAGTGGACTGAAAAGCAGGAAAATGCATTCCAAACGTTGAAAAAGAAGTTGTGTGAAGCTCCTATCCTTGCCTTGCCTGAAGGTACTGATGATTTAGTGGTATATAGCGATGCTTCTATTACGGGTTTGGGTTGTGTCTTAATGCAGAGAGACAAAGTGATTGCCTATGCTTCACGTCAGTTGAAGCCTCATGAGAAGAATTACCCTACCCATGATCTTGAGTTAGCGGCGGTTGTGTTTGCATTGAAATTATGGAGACATTACTTATATGGCACTAAATGCACACTTTACACCGACCATAAGAGTTTACAATATATGTTTACTCAAAAGGAGATGAATGTGAGACAAAGAAGGTGGATGGAGTTACTTAAAGACTATGATTGTGAAATCAAATACCATCCGGGTAAAGCCAATGTAGTGGCGGATGCACTAAGTAGGAAAGTGCAAAGCTCTTCTTGTAAGTTGATGAGCATGCAAGTTCAGGCCAAGTCGGGTCTATTAGATCGAATTAAAGAAGCACAAGAGATGGCATTAATGAAGGATAATATTGATAACGAGAGTATTGGGAAGAAGAAACGACTTGTGATGGAGACTAATAGCCGTGGGTTTAAAACATACAAGGGTCGCATTTGGGTGCCACTGCTTGGTGGTAACCGAGAGTTGATCCTTGAAGAGGTCCATAGAAGTAGGTATTCGATGCATCCCGGTGTCACCAAAATGTATGCAGATTTGAAGCCGATTTATTGGTGGCCGGATATTAAAGGTGAAGTAGCTCATTTTGTAGCAAAGTGTTTGACGTGTGCAAGAGTGAAGACGGACCATCAAAAGCCGTATGGTTTGTTGCATCAATTAGAAATTCCCGAGTGGAAATGGGATCATATTACCATGGACTTTGTAACGAAGCTACCTAAAACGCCGAAAGGGAATGATATGATATGGGTGATTGTAGATAGATTGACGAAGAGTGCTCATTTTCTAGCTACCCGACAAGATGTGCCTTTAACGAAGATGGCAAAGATGTACATTGATGAAGTAGTTGCGAAACATGGAGTTCCTTTATCTATTGTTTCGGATCGAGACTCGAGGTTTGTGTCAAACTTTTGGAAGGGTCTTCAACGGGAGTTGGGTAGTAGAATAAATTTGAGTACCGCCTATCATCCCCAAACCGATGGGCAAAGTGAGAGAACCATTCAAACCTTGGAGGATATGTTGAGAACGTGTGTACTTGAATACGGTGGAGCATGGGATGAACACTTGAAGTTGATTGAATTTGCTTATAATAATAGTCACCATGCAAGTATTGGGATGCCACCATTTGAAATGTTATATGGAAGGAGATGTAGGACTCCAAGTTGTTGGATGGAGCCCGGTGAAAAGCAGTTGACCGGTCCCGAAATTATTGAAATTACCTCTGAAAAGGTTAATGTAGCTAAAGAAGCCTTACGTGTGGCAAGGGAAAGGCAGAAAACATATGCAGATAAGAAAAGGAGACCGATTGAGTTTAATGTTGGTGATTTAGTGATGCTGAAAGTATCACCTTGGAAAGGAGTTATCCGATTTGGAAAGAAGGGAAAGTTGAGTCCACGTTTCATTGGACCTTTTAAAGTGGTGAAGCGCATTAAAGATGTGGCATATCAGTTGGAATTACCTCCAGAATTGGATGGAATTCACAACACCTTCCATGTATCCTACTTGAGGAAATGTTTAGCTGAGGAGTCGAGTGTGATTCCTATTAAAGACGTGAGTATTGACCCAATGAAGAGAATAGTAGACGAACCGGTAGCGATACTTGGAAGAAAGCAAAAGAAGTTACGCCGAAAAGTGATTGAACTTGTCTTGATAAAGTGGAAGCATAATCATGGAGAAAGCTTGACTTGGGAAACTGAAGCAGTAATGAAGGAGAAATATCCCGAGTTGTTCCTATCTGATGAGATTCCGGGGACGGAATCCTCTTAAGGGGGAGGTATTTGTAACATCCCGAACTTTTATTTAATGTTTGACTAATGCCGTTAAGTCAATTTGGGGTGTCGTTAAGTCTTTACTTAATATTTGAATGTAGTTATGTGTGGTTAACGTAGATAAAGTAGTTAGGTTTAAAAGCCTAAATTTTAATGACGAATAAAAGTGTGATTAATGTCGCTTAAAGGCTATGTAGTGCCTTTTAATGAAGGACTAATGTTGTATATGGTCAATAATGCAGTTTGTGACCAATAATGAAGGGTTTAGAAGTCCAGGGACTGATTTTGACATAGGTTGAAATCTAAAAACGGGATTAAGGGTTTAGGAGCTGCCATTAGATGATATTATGCAGCCAAAACAATCTCTAAACAGACCCTAAGCCTTCCCTTAGCAATCCTTCATCAATTTCAAGCCGAAAAGCTTAAATTCGTTTTCTGGAAGCTAAATTCGTTTTCTGGAAGCTAAATTCGTTTTCTGGAAGCTAAATTCGTTTTCTGGAAGCTAAATTCGTTTTCTGGAAGCTAAATTCGTTTTCTGGAAGCTAAATTCGTTTTCTGGAAGCTAAATTCGTTTTCTGGAAGCTAAATTCGTTTTCTGGAAGCTAAATTCGTTTTCTGGAAGCTAAATTCGTTTTCTGGAAGCTAAATTCGTTTTCTGGAAGCTAAATTCGTTTTCTGGAAGCTAAATTCGTTTTCTGGAAGCTAAATTCGTTTTCTGGAAGCTAAATTCGTTTTCTGGAAGCTAAATTCGTTTTCTGGAAGCTAAATTCGTTTTCTGGAAGCTAAATTCGTTTTCTGGAAGCTAAATTCGTTTTCTGGAAGCTAAATTCGTTTTCTGGAAGCTAAATTCGTTTTCTGGAAGCTAAATTCGTTTTCTGGAAGCTAAATTCGTTTTCTGGAAGCTAAATTCGTTTTCTGGAAGCTAAATTCGTTTTCTGGAAGCTAAATTCGTTTTCTGGAAGCTAAATTCGTTTTCTGGAAGCTAAATTCGTTTTCTGGAAGCTAAATTCGTTTTCTGGAAGCTAAATTCGTTTTCTGGAAGCTAAATTCGTTTTCTGGAAGCTAAATTCGTTTTCTGGAAGCTAAATTCGTTTTCTGGAAGCTAAATTCGTTTTCTGGAAGCTAAATTCGTTTTCTGGAAGCTAAATTCGTTTTCTGGAAGCTAAATTCGTTTTCTGGAAGCTAAATTCGTTTTCTGGAAGCTAAATTCGTTTTCTGGAAGCTAAATTCGTTTTCTGGAAGCTAAATTCGTTTTCTGGAAGCTAAATTCGTTTTCTGGAAGCTAAATTCGTTTTCTGGAAGCTAAATTCGTTTTCTGGAAGCTAAATTCGTTTTCTGGAAGCTAAATTCGTTTTCTGGAAGCTAAATTCGTTTTCTGGAAGCTAAATTCGTTTTCTGGAAGCTAAATTCGTTTTCTGGAAGCTAAATTCGTTTTCTGGAAGCTAAATTCGTTTTCTGGAAGCTAAATTCGTTTTCTGGAAGCTAAATTCGTTTTCTGGAAGCTAAATTCGTTTTCTGGAAGCTAAATTCGTTTTCTGGAAGCTAAATTCGTTTTCTGGAAGCTAAATTCGTTTTCTGGAAGCTAAATTCGTTTTCTGGAAGCTAAATTCGTTTTCTGGAAGCTAAATTCGTTTTCTGGAAGCTAAATTCGTTTTCTGGAAGTTAAATTCGTTTTCTGGAAGTTAAATTCGTTTTCTGGAAGCTAAATTCGTTTTCTGGAAGCTAAATTCGTTTTCTGGAAGTTAAATTCGTTTTCTGGAAGCTAAATTCGTTTTCTGGAAGCTAAATTCGTTTTCTGGAAGTTAAATTCGTTTTCTGGAAGTTAAATTCGTTTTCTGGAAGTTAAATTCGTTTTCTGGAAGCTAAATTCGTTTTCTGGAAGTTAAATTCGTTTTCTGGAAGTTAAATTCGTTTTCTGGAAGCTAAATTCGTTTTCTGGAAGCTAAATTCGTTTTCTGGAAGTTAAATTCGTTTTCTGGAAGTTAAATTCGTTTTCTGGAAGTTAAATTCGTTTTCTGGAAGTTAAATTCGTTTTCTGGAAGTTAAATTCGTTTTCTGGAAGCTAAATTCGTTTTCTGGAAGTTAAATTCGTTTTCTGGAAGTTAAATTCGTTTTCTGGAAGCTAAATTCGTTTTCTGGAAGCTAAATTCGTTTTCTGGAAGCTAAATTCGTTTTCTGGAAGCTAAATTCGTTTCCTGATGTCTAAATTCGTTTTCTGGAAGCTAAATTCGTTTTCTGGAAGCTAAATTCGTTTTCTGGAAGCTAAATTCGTTTTCTGGAAGTTAAATTCGTTTTCTGGAAGCTAAATTCGTTTTCTGGAAGCTAAATTCGTTTTCTGGAAGCTAAATTCGTTTTCTGGAAGCTAAATTCGTTTTCTGGAAGCTAAATTCGTTTTCTGGAAGCTAAATTCGTTTTCTGGAAGCTAAATTCGTTTTCTGGAAGCTAAATTCGTTTTCTGGAAGCTAAATTCGTTTTCTGGAAGTTAAATTCGTTTTCTGGAAGCTAAATTCGTTTTCTGGAAGCTAAATTCGTTTTCTGGAAGCTAAATTCGTTTTCTGGAAGCTAAATTCGTTTGATTCCCTTTGAAAGCGACATAATTTTCAAATGGCCATATCTTTTGAACCGTGACTCCGTTTTTGACAAGTAAGCTATCCCTAGAATCGTGTGAGAGTCTATTTTCTAATGGTAATGCTTTTAAAGGAGGATTTTGAAGTCAAGTTTCCTGAAAGGTTGAATTAGTGAGTGAAGGTCGAGTTTCGTCGGATTCTATGAGTCCTAAAGTATTAATCAAACCTCCAATGCATTTAGATTTGTCATGGGTCATATAGATAGGTGTTTAGGTCTGAGTTAGGACCTTAATGATGTGGGTATTAGCTTGTCTAATGATCGCTTAATGATTATAGGAGGTCAGGAATACTTGCTTTGCACAGTAACGTAGTTGCCTTTTGTCGTGCGCTCCTTTGAGGTAAGATACACTACTCTGACACGCTGGGGGATCAACTAAAAGCTGGTTTCAAATCGTAAACACTTCCATTCGGTACCTTATTATTGCATGTGGGCATATGGGTTACTTGGGAGGTATTATGGGTTATGCAGTTGATGTAGTTTAATGAAGTATCTTGATATGTATGATATATAGAAATGAAGTTGATGTGTGATATGCATGCCTGACCTGTACGCCTAGTTCACTAGACTTGCTAGGTTGCTATGTCACTTGCACGTTTAAGGATCCAAACGTAATGAAGTTAAAGTGTGTGAATGTCTAGGAATGTGTGTTACCTAGACTATATGTGTGTGAATGTTTGGGAATGCAGGGACCCAATCTATATGTGTGAAATTGAGCTCATAAAACAGATGCAGTGAAAAGTGTTAAGCTTAACCCGTACTAGCCTTAGCCGGGCGAGTGCGTAGATGCAGTTGTTGCTTGGGTGGCTCCTCGCAACGTGGTCTCTATAACGCAGGGCGAGTAATACGAGGGGTTTGACCAACCTTCATATACGGATTACTCAAGGATTGGCTTGCCATTCCTTAACGACGTAAGATGAGTAGTCTTTTGACTAATCATCCAGTCGGGTGTGATGCAGGGCACACTTATATGCAGTTAACGAAGATACGTGTGACAATGTGTGAACTAATGCAGGATAGGCACCTTTAGGATGATTATCCTAATTGAAACGAAGTTGAAATGCAGTATATGTGTGAACGTGTGATGTGTGTCATGCCTAATAAAACTTGTCTAATAATGAAGATTGTTTTAATTGGACAAATGCTTTTAAATTAAGTGTTATCTTACTTAGCTATTCTTATAGCTAACACTTGCTTCTTAATGTGGTTGTTCCCTCAGGTTTAGCTTGATGGAATCTAGATGCAGGACGTGTGAGCTTGGGTAGATGCAATGCAGGAGCCTTAGCTACCCTTAGACGATGCTTACTTTAGACATTCGTTACATTTCGTATTTAATGTCGAATTTATGTAGTGATGTGTGAACGGTTGTTTTATGTTGGGCAACCGTTGGGTTTTCATTTGAACTATTGTTTGATATGGCATGTAACACCAAATAAATGCAGAAACCGAAATGTTTCTATCGGTTTTGACTTTTATAGTCTTTACTTCCGCAATTTAACACCGTTAGGTGAAAAGTTTTTGAAAACCCATATTTTTAAACGACGGGTGTTACACGGGGTCCCGGGGGAGTTTACTCCAAGGTCTCGAGTTCGAACCTTGGTAGGTTCTCCTCGACGGTATTTTTCAATTAAGGAGGTGGTATGGTGAGAAAGGCTATTTAAGATCCGCTTAGTGCGGACCCTTTCGTTGTGCGATTAGCACACATCATACGCGTCTGAGGTAAAATTCACTTGTAAAAAAAAAAAAAGTTGTAATATAGTACTAGTCGGCAATTGTTGACTAGAATACATAGAAATAGAAAAGGGTGTGTACATAATAATAATAATGCATATATATACACTAGAACGTCCTGAATCTTCATGTAAACAAACAATTATGTACACGTGGTCATTAATGTCGGTGCTTCTGATAAACGTTGGACCGGAGCGTCAGGGTGTGTGCTTAATTGCTTCATCAATCAATATATTAAAATTTGAAAACAAAATCAACCTACGACCACTTAATCATATAGTAATTTATACTTTTTTTACATTCTATGTATGGTAACGATTAATCCTCTTAGCCTAAAAATCCTTTTTAAGTGTAATTCATTTATTATCTTTCTTAATTTCTTCTTTTGATTTTTTCATTTAGCATGATCTTATGATTAAAAAGATTTTTATGTCATTTTGTTAGGAGGATTAATCATTTTTCTTTATATATATACGAGAACGGTACCCGCGCGTTCTGGCGGCGGTGGTGACGGGTGGTGGTGGCGAGCGACGGTGGTGTCGGAGATAGTGGGAAGCTAGAAAATTTTCAGTGGGGGGTCGGGATCTAATTTTTTTTTTCCTAACGCTAAAATGGGGGGTCGAAACCGAGTATATCGAAATTTTTCTACACGAAAACTATATACTCCCTACATCGCAAAAAAAATTTCGGGGGGTCGGGCGCCCCCTCTCGCCCCTATTAAGCTGCGCCCCTGGGCGGAGATTGGTGGTGGTGACGGCGATGGCGAGTAGTGTAGGTTGTTGATGTAATTTGGTTTTGATGAAATGTTGAGACTTAAAATGTTAAAAAAGATTATTTGTTTTATAATATACTATAGATATATGCTTAAAGTACAATTAGAATAATATCGGTAGTAACAACGTTAACTAAAAGTGACGAAAATTCTTTTCTTTTTAAGAAACGCTATACGTACTGGATTACAAGCATCGTAATTTAATTGTCCTCTGAAAATGTACAACCTGTCCTCCTTATGTATCCATCCATAAATTTCTAATATTTAGGTGTCGTTATTAGAGGATTATTCATTTGCACATGAAAATTTGTGTGCAAATGAAGGATCAATTCCTAGCCATTGGATCTTTCCAATTAAATGGCTAGGATTAACTCTCTTTCTCCCATTCTCACAAAATCGCGTATCCGGCGACCACCATCACCACCACCATCGTCATCTCCGGCGACGGCGGTTCTAACCACCATCATCCCCGCTCAGACCTCCATCTCCGACCACACTACCACCATCATCTCCGACCACCACCACCATCTCTTCCGGCGACGGCCAGGGCGGAGCCCTATCCAACCACCACCATCTCTTGGATCGCCGCCCATCAAATCCATACCATTCCCATATGCGTCCGGTGACAACCAGTTTAGAACGGATGAGGGCAACGCCCGTACCGTATCCACCGGAAACGAACTGACGATTGCCGGAAATGTCGCTGGAGATGACGTCGCCGCTGCCGGAGATGACGAAGGAAGAAGATCGGAGAGGTCGCCGGAGATGTTGCTGGAAATGCCAAATTTCCTTTTGATCTTGATTTTTGATCCAAGGGTTCAAATTCATCCCTTTGTTTGTAACCAAATTCATGTTTGCACATGAATACAACCCGTCGTTATTATAGAAAAATTGAGGCTAAAAACGAATTGAAATGAAGACAAAATATTTCTAAAACCAAGGAAGTCCCAATATTCCAACAAAATATTATCACTTTCTTGACTTGATGTACCAAACTTTATCGTATTTTTCTACCCCAATAATTTCAACGGTAATCATCAAAAGCAATTTGCTTTCACCCCCCAAAATAGGGGTTGTCTTTAGTATTTCACAGTCCTCCTCCTTTAAACAAACGTATATCTAAGGTGTCCCAAAATGTGTTTTTCATTCAGTTAGTTTCGAAAATGTGACATTCGAAAATCTTTAAAATGTCATAACTAAGATACACTGCACATGTTAATTTTCAAGACATGTCTTATTTAACTTATTATTCACTCAAATATAAGCATAATAACAAAAAGAACAACATTTATTACTTATTAGAATTAGAATTACAAAAGAACACAAGATACAGAGAAATTGATTAGATTATGTAAGTAATTGCTGTTTATCACGATGGATAAAAGTAACCGTAAAAGAATGAGGATAGAAAAGGAAAAAGGAAAAGGTGTGAGGGTGATGACCGACCACTATAAAAAGACAACTTTCCAGGCTGTTTCGGTGAAAATAAATCCAATATATGCTTGGTTATTTTACTTAAGTCATCCTTGAGGTTTTCATATTGCTCACCAGCAGCCCCTCAATCCACACTCGGATGAGTCACCCCCAACACCATGTTTAAGCTTTGTAAAACCTGATTATGGTTTCTAAATAGGATATCTCATGCTTATTAGTTCTCTATAACATAAGTCTATCTAATAAAAATATGGTTTTGCTAAACGCAGCCTTTAGTGCTGTAGTTAAGGTGCATTATATAGTTGTATAATTATCATAAAAGTCAGGGGTGAGTTTTTAATATGAAAGATATAAATTTTTATGCATGTTATGTGCTGCCCTAAGCATTTTCCTAAAAGTAATGCGTTGGAAGGGTTGGGATGTATTCGATCTCCGGTCCATATCTTGCCATCTTCGTGACCTCGACCGGCCAGTGATGAGCAAATATCTTCAAAAACGGATACCAAATTGATACCGCTACTAATAAGCTAGATTCAGTTACTTTTGATTTTAAAGCTAGATTCAGTTACTTTTGATTTTAAAATTTGGGAGAAAACGGTTTCAGTATCAATCGGTTTGTTACGGGCAAACCGAACTTTATACCGAATATATAGATTATGAAGACTTTTTCTTTAGTTTTGATCGGCCCATGTACCCTTCCTTTTCTTTACTTCTTATTATCAACATTATTCAAAAATAGATTCCTACTCCCCCTTGCCTACTGTTCGATTGAAGAGAACCCAAAACATCACAATCCAAAACAAAATAAACATCACGAATACATTAAAAAAAGAAGAAGCTGTTATTGGGCTAGAAACAAGATATACGAACGGTGTTAGAAACAAACTGTTTAATTACTAATCTAATCATGTCTGTTGCCGTTCATAGTTTTCATTTAGTTTTGCATTTTTTTATTTTTCTTTTTGACAGGTAAATTACAATATTCCCATACTACCCCATTAATACTAAACTATCCCGTACCAATATTTAATTTAAATCTAAAAAAACAAGAGTCTCTACCAAATAAACTAACACCACATTATTCCAAGTTTGTAAGCATCATGGTGGGTTATTTTTTGGTCCTTTTTTGGTCCTTTGTTGTCGTGGGAATACAAGCATTATACATGCATGTTTCTTCCCGACATCAGCATATGTGTATGTGTCATGTAGTACGTGAGCTAGTATCTTTATAAGATAGGTTTCCTATCAATCCAATAAATGCTAAAAAATTCGGTTCTAAGTGGTACACTTCTGAAAAAAATCTAGTTCGATTCGGTTTTCTTGCCTTTACACAATTTCAGTATCGATACCAAACATGATTGGTATGGTTTTCTTACCAATCTCATCCCTAACCTGGACCGTGATACAAATTTGTTCATCTTGGTTTGTTTAATTGTTTCAATAAATCTATGGTCTTTTAAAACGTAGTCAGATAACGTATTTTAATTGATATACATATATTGTTCTTCAAATCTATGAAATATGTTCTATTAATGCATGTGAACTTTGACATCATCAAATTAAAATCTTTAATCACACGAGTATGTTAGTTAACTTTGATTAAACCTTCAGAGAATCAGTGTGACCCATTAGTGGTGCACAAAAATCGGTAATGGCCAAACCGGTTTGTATCTTATCTTAACCGGGTTTTTTTTATCAACGGGACCAAAACTGGTTTTGGCTAAAACCTAACTGGTTTTTTTACCAACTTGAACCGGGTTTTCTTACCGTTTTCCCCCCAAATACCCGGTAACAGGTCCGAAATGTAGGATTTCCAAACCGGTTACTAACCAGTGGTTTGGCCAATAACTGAACAGGTTATGGTCACGACCGGGTAGGATACTGGTTTTTTTCTAACCGGTCTTTTTTGTGCACATCTATTGCCCATCCCTACGCAACCATACATAACAAATTAAAGTGGCCAACGATATGATTCTACATCATAATTTCTAAACTCAGCAAGTCAGTCAGGCTCGTGATATTTCTGGGGATGCTTCAAATGATTGTTGTTTGGACAAGATGTTACTTACTCTTGGTATAGATGGTCAAAGCCATGTTTAGCCTCAGGTGTTTGAACGCATGAAAGAGCTTTATCACTCAACAACAGAGTTTTAACTATGGTACCCCCAAAAAGGTTGACAGCAAATGTTTTTCCTTTGGAGGGCGCGACTGCGATACATGGGGTTAATGGTGGCTCAGATCAATTTCTACCTAGTGACTTGGCCATTCCCTCTGTTGCACCGAGTGATTAAGATCTTATTTCACAACCCATCTCACATATTCACGTGTCACCGAAACTATTGTAGTATTGTTTGATGGAAACTCTTTGAACAGAGTAGTGTCAAGGCGAGGAGATGTCGATTGTTATTCAACTTTCAATAGGGTTAACGAGGATCAGTGTCACGAAAGAGAGTACCTCAATTTATGCTTGGTTTGTAAAAGTGTGCAGAATAACAGGGATCAAAAGGCAGAATCTAAAGTGAAAGTCAAGACAAAAGGGAACATTTCAAAGGATGGCAGCACAATGATGCTGATATAGGGAAAGAAGGATATATTTAATAATGTCGGTGAAGTAGCTGATCTTAACGAAGAACTACCACAAGATAATGCATGAGGGATCTTTTTAGAGACGATAAATCTGTAGCTCCTATTCATGTCAAGTTAACCAAATCTATAGGCAAACTAATGAATACAAAGCAGAAGTCTGTAAACGAGATGGCTAAAAAATTCATGCAGGGTGTGATACTAAGTGAGGAGTCTGCGTCAGAAAGTTAGTTAAGGATGGTGTGTCAAGTCAAGACTGAAGTTTTTGAACCACCTGTATACGTTTGTGTGCTACAATCAGGTGAGTATGATTGTAACACTCCTACTCGACTGTGAAGTTCATAAAGGTTTTCGTCTCCATTAAATTATATGAGCCAATGAGAGACACACTCTGTAGTTTTAGTGTTCTCTAAGACAGTTTTTGTTTTTCTAAAAAGTGACTGTTTTGAAAAGAAAACCAGCCGTTCTCAAAGGATCAAGTGCACGTATACTCAAACAAGAGCGTTATGTTGAAATTTACAAGCATGTGTCTACACTTACGTTTGGACTAACGCACAAAAGGTTAACTAAACTAAATCCTAAGCATCCAAAACCCTAGTATATGTACATTAGCAACGCACACAGAAAGGGAAAAGAAGCCACAAACCAAGAAAACTGAATTTTTGGTTGTTTTTACCAACAATTTGTTGCCTATAAAAACCGTCAAAAATTCTAGCCCATATCCCTTCGTATGCAGTGCTTTTGACGAAAAGAAAAAACAATGTTAAATACCAAGAAAAGATTAAGCTACGAAGATCTCAAGACATTGCTAAAATGAGGCCTAAGTGACACGGTGCATATCATCCAAAGCATAACTGTCAAATCCAAACTCGTTCTCTGGCTGTCCAAACCCTTCATGCGGCTGAAAATTCAAAGCAATCCAAGATTGTAAGGAGTTCGGTGTCAGTTTGAGTTGTTGAACTCAGATTATTGAAAACAGTGGAACCATAACAATGCATCACAAAAGGTTTAAGATTGAAGAAATGTACCATCTTAAAAATTGCAGTTAGGAGGTCATCTTGATTATTGAAGACGTTGTTACGGTAGGTTCCACTTCCATCCTCCTTCAAGGAAGTTATGGTGGATCCCATTTGCTTAGAAAAAGAATAAGATGATGCAACATTAAAGTTCAAGCCAGCCTCTTGAAAGCCTGAATCTTGTGGTCTGGTTTGGTTCAAATTGTTTGGCATGTTATAACCAGGAACAATCCCGCCTCCCGAAACCTCCATCCCTGGTCCCTGTGCCAACATTCCATTGGGCAAAGCAGGCTGCATTGACCGACTTTGAGCAACCATTGGCATTAGTACTTGATTATTAACGCCATTGAATGAATCTTGCAAAGATTGATGCAAGCCTGCGAACTGCTTAGGTTCCATATTTGTTGGAAAGCCATGAAGTAAATGTGGAGTTTTGGCATCTCCATATCTCAGATCCGGGTTATCATAGCTATATACCTTTCTTTGATCTGGGACCATAATTGGAGGATTTGAGTTATTCGAACGACCAAGAACCGCAGCTTGGAGTGTCGCGAAGCTTTGACCAGGGAGTTGACTACTGGCAGCCATAGTTTGAAGCTCAAATGCGTTGAGTGAAGGCATTGATCCATAGCCTGAGTTGGGGCTGCCCATAAATGGGCTGTTGAGACTTAGCCTTTTAAGATAAAGACGGTATTTCTGCAACAAATACTTACGCTTATTAGCGCCTAGCAGTTTATAAACTATATACGTTTTTTTAATAACTCACATAAGCCAAGCTGAAAAGTATGCCAATTGGATAATGTTTATCTTTCTACTGAAGCAAAGGGGTCATTTTTAAATTTTGCAGGGCTCATAGTGAGTCTGAGCTTTACCTGAAGATGGCTGGCGACGTTTTCTCTGCTTAAACCTGGAATGTTCATCAGCTCCAATATTTTCTTAGGAACAGCTTCTGCATCGGTTTCATATTTGATTAAATGTTACAAGCAGAGCATAAAATAACTTATATACTAAGTAGTAGCTAGTAACTTTGTTGTAGACTTGTAAATTTGATACATTCATATACATATACACATGCACATGCACATTTATATTAGCATGAACGGGTACTCTTAATTTTCCTAAATACGCAAAAAGGGAAATTTCAAATGGGTAGAACGGGTCAAACATCACCCGGCTCGTGTTTTTAATGCATTTTAGTTCAAAACGTTTTGTACAAAAGAAATCGTATTATAGTTATGTGATCATAATTGATGCATCAATATAAATAGAAATTAAAACATTGACAAAGAAAACATTTATCGGTAAGCCGACCCAAGACACTCAGTTTGACCTAACTTACAATTTCCCATTTTGACCCAAATATGTAACCCAAGCTACCTCACATTTAAACAAATATATAATACTTAAAAAGCATGTTGAAAACTTCTTACTATCAAGCCCAAGGTTACTAACGGACTGTACGAATTTCTGATGTAGCTCAACAGACCAAACAACGCGAGGCTTCTTTGAAGAAGAAGAAGACTCATCCCGTTCCTCATCTTCGTCCTCATCGTCTTTCCTTCTCTTAACATTTTTCCAGCTACGTCCTTCATCAGCAGAATTCGAATTGTCAACATTTTCCAGAACTTTTTGATGTTGGTCAACATCATCAGCATTTGCTAACGCCTCAAGATATTTCCACTCGTGTTTCCTTCTTCGAACCACGTGCTGCCATATGTTTTGTAACGCCTCAATACGCACAGGTTTTATTAGATAATCACACGCACCATGAGTGACCCCCTTCATAACCACACTGTTGCTATCATCGGCGGACATCACTGTATTTGTGTATTATGAGCAAAAAAAATCCCGTTAAAATACGACTTCAGATAAGGAAATCATATTGTTGGCCATATCAATAATTCAAAGTCAACCACAAAACAAGGACACACGAACGGTCGTTAACTAACAGATAATAAGCTGGATTATATAATTTACCATCTATCTGAGTTACTAAAATTTAAAAAAATCAAATGAGATGGCTACAAAGATACGAAAGACATGAAAAACATTAAACTTTATTCACTAACCATGGGTTAACTATATAAAAACCGCATTCAACAACACTGAGAAACTTAAATGAGACTAGTTGACTTACTGATGAATCCCTTCTTACACAATTTTACCAATAGTTGAAGAAAGCAAACCATAAAAAGAACATGAAACCTAATAAACTAAATCATGTCATTGAATCAATTATGTATTGGAAGTCAACAAACCGTAGGAAATACAAACCAATCAGTAGTTAACTTATTACTGATAAACGATAATTCCTTCGTCTAACATGACTTCGGGCAACAAAACATGCAACAGATTCAATTCAACAAACAGAATTAAAATCTAAATGAACAGTAGTCAACTCATGCATTATACCAATTTACACAAAATATTAGTGTCAATCAAAGAGCAAAAAATAAAAAATTCAAATGATTCCGTTCAAAAAAATATAAAAATTCAAATGATTAAAATCAACTTACTGATAACAGGGAGGTCCATTTCCAACCCAATATGCTCAAGAAGTTTGAATCCATCCATATCTGGCATATGAACATCACTCAAAACTATATCATATCCATTTTTATTTTCCCTCAACAATGATAAGCCAAACTCAGCTCTATTGCACACAGTTGCTGCATATCAATAAACACAAAATATTTTAAATTAAAAAACAATATCATATCGAATGAATGAATATAATAAATATAATACAGTACAATCAACCAAATACAAAATTCATTAAAAACAAACCAGCACATTTATATATATCCATATATAAACTATCTGCATATTATTTTTTAAATCTGTTTCATTTAATTATATGAGCCCAAAAACTAAATGGGCATTGTTTGCATTAAATCAATGAAATAAAAAAAGTAAAGAAAATAATTAAAATATTTTCCTACACACTGTAAGCGTGTAAGTGTGTGTTTAAATATATACCTTCATATTTGCACTTCTTTAACATCTTTTCTAAAATCATTAAGCAAGTTGGGTCATCATCAACAACAAGCACTCTGAGACCTGCCGGAAACCTGACCGGGACAACTCCGGCGCCAGCGCGGACGGACTTCCAAGTAGATGAATTTGAACCAGGCATCATAAATTATTGAGAATTTTCAAGATTTTTTCAAAGAAAACACACCCACGATCATATATCACTCTTTTTATGTAATTTTAAGTAGAACCCAACTGAACTTATATACAATAACGCAAGCCCGTTAAGGAAAATTTGAAAAAGATACTAAATTTAAAACACCCATAAGGCTAAATAAATAAAATAAAATAAAATCATATATCGTAATCTTGTGAATTTATTGTGTTATATTCTTGGGTTTATATTGTTATAGCTCATTTTTGTTTCCAAATTAGTTTTTTGATTTAAATATTTATATAGGATTTTTTTATTATTATTATTATTAGTAGTATTATAAAGTGGGTCACTTCCCTTTGAGCATGAATGTATGACTATGACGTAATGAGGCTAAATATCCCATGCCCACCAAATATCATAAGAATAAAATAATCAATACTTATACTTATATTTATTAAAAGAAAAATGCTATAAAAAGGTAGGTGGTATAATGCATTTGTCTATTTGTTAACGAATTTTGTAATGAACTTTTAAAAGGTAATTAATTTAATATATATGTTTAACAAGATTAATTTTTGCATTAGTGAATTACCATTTTATGTTTATTGTATAACTACATTACTATTTGTAGGTCTCAAGATATCCTTTTCTTTAAATAAACATCAAAGGTAAATTTATTGTATTTGATCAAAAATAAATAACATTACTTCATGTTAATATTAGCTAATACGGAGGAACATTTTATTAAATAATGTTTATAATAAAATCTGTACATTATATATGATTAAAAAATATTCGTGACAATCATGTTTTGGACAAAGTTTTGTACATGATAATAAGTAAAGTTAATATAATATATTTATTATATGTATATTATTATTTATGGTTGCGAAAATATATAAAGTAATCACTGCCATCATTAAAATTGAATACAGATACACCTTTTTACAAAATTCATATCTACAAATCGATTAAAGTCTAACTATGGTTTGGATTTTCTTCGTGATGGTATCAATTTGTGAGTTTATTTTATATTTCGAACTAAAGGATATACGAAATATAAATTTGGATTTTCTTCGAACTAGGATATACGAAATATAAATTTGGATTTTCTTCGTGATGGTATCAATTTGTGAGTTTATTTTATATTTCGAACTAGAAGGAAAAAATTTTTGATTCTATGGAATCATATGTATATTGGAAGTAATTGCTAACAATATGACACTTTTCTCATATATGAATTTGGACATGGATTTCAAAACATCTTATCTTATATAAATAAAGATCTTAATCGAAGAATGGTATCAATTATTTATTGACAAATATGAAGCTACTTAATTACAACATCTATTTTTTTTCTTACAAATATATAGATCCATATAAAGTGAAAGTTTATTATTATAGTCTATTATAAGGTTGTAGACAAGTGTAGTGAGCTCGAACTTGTGTTAACTCGAGCTCAACTTGTTTATTTTTATAAAACTCAAACTCTAGCTTGTTTTGAGTCCTATAAGTAAAGCCCAAACTCGACTCGTAAACAATTTTAAAAGACTCGAGCTTGACTTGAGCTAAGTTTATTTATAAACAAATTTATTTTCTTAACTTTTTTTTTATGTATATCATTGTTTTCTAGACGGATGCTTTTATGATTGTAAATAAAAGTATTTATTTTAAACTTTTTCTATTTTCAATAAAAAAAAAAAGTAAAAACTATTTATTTTTTTAATAATATTAGTTATAACTACAAAAATATGTAATACTCTGTACTATTTACCAAATAACTTGTACTGGATTATCCAATCAAATAAGAGACGCGTTCAAGCTAACTTTTTTTTTTTTTTTGAAATGCAATTAGGATCACTCACGGCACCACCTTTTTGCAATCAGTGGCAGCCACGCGATCATCTCCAAATACCTTTCAGGAGGAAACCCAAATAATTGGGAAAACCCCCTGCTTGCAAGACTCGAACCCGTGATGTATACACATCCAGGGGCTCTATCCCACTTCCTGATGACCATTGAGCTAAAGCTCTTGGACCGTTCAAGCTAACTACCCTAAGCGAATCTATTATTTTCGGGCTCGAGATTATCAAACGATCTTCAAAATATGCTCGAATTTGAGTTGAGTTTGTTTAGTTTTCAAATCGTATTCAAAATATACATGAATCTTTAGCATGCAAATGGAATAAATTGGATGATCTAAAAAACCTTTTCCATTTATAATATTTAAATGTCATAAGCATGCTTTTTTCTGTATGAAGTTAAACAAAATTCTCTTTTTCCATAATAATCTAACATAATATATTAATATACTACAACTTCCAACAACTTTTATAAAGTAAAAAAGTAAAGTAAATGAAATAAAATAAAATAAAGAAAAGTGAAAAAGTAAGTCATACAAATGGATATACGAGAATCTGTAAAAATATATTTTATATATAATAGACATGTCATGTAAGTATACATATTAATTAGTCAAAATGAATTGTTTAACATGTTAATTTTTCTTGTAACGTGCTAGTGTGCTACCATTAACGATGATTATAATTTTATCAAGCATAGGATTAGAAAAACAATCATATCTAGTTATTTACTAAATTTCTTAATTTATAGCTTGTGTTAAAACTAAAAGGTAAGGAAATGAACTGTTTAGTGTCGTCTTTTACGAGTTTTATATCCCAATATCTTGACAATGTATGAAAGAGGCTAAAATGTAGACAAATTGTACCTCTATTTAAGTAGAAAGACTTTTAAAAACTAAACTAGCTTAATGAAATATGTTTATATGAAGATGGAGATACTACCTCCAACTTAAATGCTAATAAGTTTGATTGACTCCTTAAAGTATCGTTGGTTCTATAGTACTCCGTAGTAATTAAAATATATACACATGGATGTCATGTGTTGCAATTTTATTTTTATTATTATCCTCGATTTATGTCAAAGTAGTATATGCATACATATATGCCATTGACCATTCTCTTACTTTTACGTTGTTGGTATGATGTATAGTGTTATCGGCTTATAATAATATTGTTAAATGCTAAAAGCGTACCCACTTTTTTTTATTTTTTTTATTTTTAAAGTGGTCTTTTATCTTCTAGTCACTAATTACCAGCCTTAATTAACTTTTTGTTTGTTTTATTGATACTTTACGCACACACTATAGTTAAACACTTCAATACTTCATGATTGGCGTATATACTAGAAGAATGAGTACGTTAATCACTGAAGATTGAAGAGGAACTGGAAGATCAATATATAGTGTTGTATAATTTCAATTGTGGAAATCGGGAAATGACCAAAATGGCTTGAATTCATTGACGGGGGATCTTAAAGGAATTTTGAGATTATCACACAAATTGATAACAACTTCAGGAGAATCATCGGGAATGTTCAATCTATTTCATGACCGCAACATGTCCCTACTATAGTATCGACCCCATTATGCTCCATAGTATCAAACTATATAGAAATTTAATGATCAATGATGAGTTGGTGTAGTGATTTGGAGTTCCCCTGGTGACCTATAGGTCCCAGGTTCGAATCCTCATTCCACCAACTTTGAGATATAGGTAGTCCTTCTATGAGGGCTTGACTTGGGTATACCCAGGTTCAAGTCTGAGGAGGCAGGGTTACCCCTATTAATCGTCGTGCTTTCGGGCGGATTAGTAGGAGGTTTTCCCCCCATTGGGTATTTGAAATAGACATTTCTACTTCGAGGGAGCTCTCTAGCGCGGATCCGGTTAAGACAACGTATGCTAGACCTCTCGCTGTCGAATCGCGACACGAAGTTTCAGGCGAAATTCACCTTTCAAAAAAAAAATAAAAATTATGACGTACAAATGTTATAGGTAGACTATTATAGAATTTTGGAATTTTGTGAATGATGTTTTTAATTGGTGCAAAATTATATATAGAAGGGATATGTTTAAATACGTATAACACTCTCAAAGCTATGAATTTCATACTACTATTGAAGAACTAGGAATTTGTTTTGATTAATCACAAATGATACGCGATTATGAGTAACATGACTAGAAGGAGGGATCGAATTTTACAAGGTATAATCGATTGATGATGAGTCAAATTAGCCTCCCAGTACATTTTTGGACTTATGAAGACACTTTGACTTATTTGTACGGAAGATGGTTAATAAAATGCACCAAATTACATATGTAATGTGAATTGCCTCTCGAAGTCTTCTCTAGAAATCGTTAAAAAAACATATCGTGAACTATTTTAGTGTAATTACATGTTCTTGATACTGAAAGGGAGAAATGTTGATTGGTGTATACATCGTTACACCATTTTAAAATTACTTCTATAACTTTGAGTAAGTTAATTTTTTATGTCATTACCTGCTCGCTAAAAATTGTCATTAACAAAAATTGAAGGAAATCCCCAAATTGACAAATTCTCTAGCTGGAAGTCAACATATTCCAAAGACAATGCAATGGAAGATTGTAACAAAAGTATGTGCAACATTTGTTGTTAGTATCTTGAATCAGTTTTCTAAACATATAATTCGAGTTATGAGATTAGATTAGTAACGACCATCTATTTTAGTTTTTGACGTCTATACACAGTCGGAATGGCTAATGAATACTGCATTATGATAACCACTGAAATTTATATTTTGAAGGAGTTTGATCAAGTAATTTAAAATAAATAAAAAAGGAGCCTAAAAATAGTGAAAACTGCATTTCAGCTATATGCTCTCGTTGAGAGTCGAACTCAAGACCTCCCGCTTACTAAACGGGTGCTCTAACCAACTGAGCTACGAGAGCTGTTTGTGGTTTTCTTGAAACCAAATATATTGAAGTCTATTTTGATAATAACTAATGTTTTCCTAAGTCTTTATTATAATAACAAATATTATATTTGTTGACTGGAGTTTTTTATAAATATTAGTTATTATCGAACTGATTATGGTATCATACTAAACCGTGTCATCGTTTCCACCAATTTTAGTTTTAATTTGTGGCTCGAGTTTGGTAACAACATCAACCAGTTTGATATATAATAGTAGTATGAATCGCATTTCTATCCTTGATATTGTTACGAAAGGTCTAAAATTTAAACCTTCCTAAAGTAATTCAAGAAAATGTTCCATAAAGTTCACCCGAATATTGTGTTTAGACGTGTACATTTGAATCAAAATTCGTTTTAAAAGACGGTCACGAGGATTTTGTAGTTAGACCGCATACATTAGAATTTATGAGTCGTCTTAACCGGTAATAAGAGGGATATATGATCTTTCCCATTTTACGGTTTGAGATTATTTTTTTTTTGTAAAGTTAGGCTATGTTTGATAGATGCTGAATGGCATGGTTCAGTGTCTAATGATGAATCGGTCAGTGTCCCTTGTGTTTGTTTAAGATATGAAATGGATTCTGAACTGAACGAATGATGCCAAAAGCTTCTGAACCATTCTTGCTCAAAAGTCAAGCCAAACCATTCAGCATATACACTTTACGTATATACCCTCTATATATCTACAACTTTTCCTTCCGATTTTTTTTTCTTTCCATTTTTAACATGTCACGAAAATCAAGTAGCTATGCCTATAATCATTATCTGCTTTATTTTTCTTTTAATCTTCAATATTTCAAACTATGAGGTGTCAAATTTAATATAATTAATTATTATAATAGATAACAAATTTTTCCAATATATATACGAGTACAAAAATCGAAGATGTTGAAAGCTGTATGCATATTATCAATAATATAATCTATCTATAATTATATATATATATATATAAATATTTCTTTGTGTGCATTAATTTTTTTAACACACTTAACAAACTTATTTGAGTCAACAATCAACATGTATACAAAAGGTTAAAATGGTCATTTTCTACCATTCAGTAATTAAAGCTAGCTATTGCTTTAATGCTTAGCGGAAGCGTGGTAGTTTAAAAAAAAAAAAAAAAGTATTTTATGGCTGCTTAAAACCTTATCAAGATCTGTAACAAAGGTAAGTCTACCATTTTCCTGCATTCTTAGCTAAAATTGTTTAGTCATTTTGATAATAAATAATTTTTATAAAATTAATTTTTATAATTTATTTAAAAGACTGGAAAAAATATGGGCAAAGAGAAGTCCTAGAATCAGTACGGGTGAGGGTAAGTTATGAAAAAGACATTTGTAAAATTTATAAGTTATCTTAATGTCCGAACAATTTGAAAAATCTCTTCAGGAATGGTATGATAAATCCCGAGTTGCAGGTCTTGAATACTTAAACCTTGAATTACCAAAACCAAGTCCATCAGTGGTTAAAGAAAATATTTCCTTTTATTGTTTTCATAAAACAAAAACTCAGCATGTTATATCATCAGAAAATTCCCATTTAAATTTTATTACAGATAGTCTATTTTCTTTAGAAAATAATATTAGTAGAGTCTTTGATCAAGTTAATTGTGGTAATAAAGCGTGTCTTAAACATATTCATCAAATTCACCAAACCCTTGAAAACCACGAAGCTCAAATTGAAATCATCAAGAAAAACCAAAATCAAATCCTCAAAAGAATAACCCAACTCACCACAGAAGTCGATAATCACAAACCACTCACTGCCAAGCAAGTTAAAGAACTTGCAGAACAAATAACCAAACAACCAAAGTTAGTTGGGGAAGAATCATCAAGATCCACAGAAAACCTGAACGAACAGGTTAGAGGAGTTGAAAAGCTTCTCCTGGAAATCAAGCACATACTCATTTCATGAGTGGGTACAGAATTACCCAGCAGACTGAATCTTATCAAGAAGCTTTGCAAGCAGTAGAAAGCGTTGATCCACCAGCAGTTGGATTTACTAAAGTAGACCAAGGAAACGTAACCAACATCTCAAAAATAATCAAGCAGAATAACTTGATTATACAATTATTATCTACAATTGCAGAAGAAAACAAGAATACAAAAGAAGAACTTGGAGAAATCAAGAGAGGGATTAGTTCTTTGCTCAAAAACAAAGAAGCAACAGATACCCTTGAAGACGTTGTAAAGAAGCTTGAAAATTGGAAGCCTGGTGAAACAAGCAAGCCTTTGGTAGAAAAGAAGAAAGGCCCTTTTTACGTGTTTGAAGACCCAAAGAAGATTTACGAGAAAGAGTGGGAGAAGTCCAAACGAAAATGAATAGATCAGGATCATTAAGGGTTAGAACTGGTAGCAATACTAGTCAGACCCCCAACCAAGAAGATCAAGTACGAGATTATCGTCAACAAAGTAGAATAAATCACATGGTACAAAGAAGACTACCAAATGTTCTAAGAAGTCGTGGTTACAATAGAAGCCTGGAAAGTCAGATAGATCCAGAAAAAGAACTGGATATCTCAAATAGAAGACGTGCAAATTTGGTTCCTGCTGAAGTTTTGTACGAATCAAGAGGTTGGTCAGAAGCAAGGCACAGAGTTTATCAGCATTATAGTGAGGAAAGGGTGCTAGTTACCGGTGAAGGCCAACAACTAGATATGGGGTTAATTAATGAAACCTCATATAGAGTTCTGGTAAACACTGGTATGCAGCATATCCATATCGGTCTAATAATGATAAGGATACATGCTTTGCATAGAAAGAATGTTGGTACAAATGTTCTTGTGGTTCTCAGAGACACAAGATGGGATGATGATCGAGCAATCATTGGTACCATGGAAGTTGATATGTCTAGAGGCACTCAATTGGTGTACATGTCTCCAGATCTTATGATGGCAGTACATGATTTCTACAATCATATCCAGGTTGCTATTCAAACAAGAGGTTATGAAGGATGGACTGCAGGGGAGTCGAATTTACTAATCACAAGAGCTTTGATCGGAAGAATAACAAATACTAGTGTCACTGGGTTCAGATATAACATACAAGATGTCCTGAACATTTAGCTTCAAATGGAATTCAAGCAGTAGCTGGTCAAACAAGAACGACTGAAGAATTACAAGGCCAAAGATGGATACTAAAACCAACTCAGAAGGTAACATCAATAGTACCTGAAAGAGTTAGTATTAGTTCTAGACATGACGGGTCACAATCAATGAAATTTGAAGGCTACAGAGCTGCTCCAAGACCTTCATATTCACAAGAAGACATAGAAGCTATGCCAGAAGAATTTGCTGGTGTTTTCACAAAACAAGAGAGAAGTTATTTTCTTAGAAATGGCATGAGTCCAGAAGTGATAAGAAATTATGAAGAGTTACATAAAGCCAAAAAGAAAGAAGTTTGGGATACCCTTGGGCAGCCATCAGGAAAGTTTGACTACATGGTCAAATATTCCTCTCCACCAAGTTCAGACATTGATATAAATGAAATTGAGCCAACGGGATGGGGAGATGATGAAGAAAATGGTGATAAAGAAACCAAGATTATTTGTGTTGGTTTCTCTGAATCAGAGGGATCGTCACCAACCAGTTTTGGAAAAGAAATGGCCCGATATGCATACTCTAGCAGAACAAACACTGATGAAGAAATAGTTGGGAGACTACAACAAGAAGAATGGAAAGATGAGTTGATTTCTCTAAATTATCATCTTAATACGGAAGGTGGTGGGAATAGTTCTCACCAGAATCCTCCTGCAGTGTCCTATCAAAACCAAAACTTGATGAAAGGTGAGGATAGATCTTTAGTATCTAGTTCCTCAGTGTCCTATCAAGGGAAGGAATTGATGAAAGGTGCAGATTCTCAGGATGAAGATTACATAGCTGGATATTCACAGGATCCTTATACTCCTAAGAATACTCCGGTACATGGTAATTCAATACCTGTCCAAACCTACCATGATGAAGATTGTTCTCTCCCACAAGTAATCGGAGAAGACTATGAAGAAAGATATGAGAATAATCAAACCTTTGCCACTCCATGCTTCAAAGCAAGTCGTGATATAGTTACTAAGATTAAAAGACCAAAGTATATAAAGAAAACACGAAAAAGCAGGAGAAAGAGAAACAGTTCAAAATCAAGCGACGATGATGATGAATATTGGAAGATAAAGCGAGACTCTAATGAAAGTTTTGATGAAGGTGCAAGCACACAAGCTGGTTTTGTCCTAGAAGAAGAAGAAGATGTCAATTGGGACTATCCTGTTCTAAGACAACAAGTTGAAAAACTCACAAATCAAAAACAGTATAGCTTATCCGGAATGGATACGAGTTATACACCTAAGAATACTCCGGTACATGGTAATTCAATACCTGTCCAAACCTACCAGGATGAAGATTACATAGCTGGATATTCACAGGATCCTTATACTCCTAAGAATACTCCGGTACATGGTAATTCAATACCTGTCCAAACCTACCATGATGAAGATTACATAGCTGGATATTCACAGGATCCTTATACTCCTAAGAATACTCCGGTACATGGTAATTCAATACCTGTCCAAACCTACCATGATGAAGATTACATAGCTGGATATTCACAGGATCCTTATACTCCTAAGAATACTCCGGTACATGGTAATTCAATACCTGTCCAAACCTACCATGATGAAGATTGTTCTCTCCCACAAGTAATCGGAGAAGACTATGAAGAAAGATATGAGAATAATCAAACCTTTGCCACTCCATGCTTCAAAGCAAGTCGTGATATAGTTACTAAGATTAAAAGACCAAAGTATATAAAGAAAACACGAAAAAGCAGGAGAAAGAGAAACAGTTCAAAATCAAGCGACGATGATGATGAATATTGGAAGATAAAGCGAGACTCTAATGAAAGTTTTGATGAAGGTGCAAGCACACAAGCTGGTTTTGTCCTAGAAGAAGAAGAAGATGTCAATTGGGACTATCCTGTTCTAAGACAACAAGTTGAAAAACTCACAAATCAAAAACAGTATAGCTTATCCGGAATGGATACGAGTTATACACCACCAACACAAGCTACCACTGGCCCCGTCAATTATCCACCTGCAAATGTTTACCCTATTGCAAACAATCAGCCAAAGTTCAATACAGATGGCGTAAAAGCAAGATTGTCAAAAGTAAAGATGGAAGATATGTATGGCAGTAACATGTGGACTCTACCACCAGCACAAACTGGTCAAGGAGTCATGTTAATCCTACTAGCTGATATAGGGCTTTACAGTGAAGTAATTGCAAGATGTGAATCAGTCACTCTGAATCTTGTAGATCATCCAAATATGATCTGGACAAGTAATGAGCAAAAGGTGATGTTTATTGAGAATCTACTGGGAGAAGTTGAAAAGAAGATATGGATTCAATGGAGAATGGCGTGCCCATAAGACTATAAAATTGTCATAGAAACTGCGGATGAAACGCAGAATGTTCTTTCACAAATAAAAAGAATGTTCCTGTTAGAAGATCCTTTTCAAGGAAATACAGAAGAGCAGAATAGAGCCTATAATGATCTGGAAAGATTAAACTGTGAAAATTCTAAAGATATTCTTGAATATCTTAGACAGTTTCAGATATTGGCTGCAAAGTCTGGAAGAATTTTCTTTCCAGAGACTACTGAGAAGTTATTCAGAAAGATGCCACCATTATTGGGAAATGCAGTTCGCGATGCCTGGTATGCTAAGAATCCAACTACAAATGTTGTTGTGGTACCTGTGATCTACTTTACTTACAATTACTTGAAAGAAATGTGCCAACAAGCAGCACTTCAAAGAAGCATCAAAGATTTATCTTTCTGCAACAAGATACCAATACCAGGACAGTACTCTTCTGGTAAAAGGTATGGTTTAAGGAAGGCAAAGAATTACAAAGGGAAGCCTCATGATTCGCATGTGAGGATTTTCAAGAAGAAATACTCTGGGCAAATGAGAAAATGCAAATGCTTTATATGTGGACATGAAGGTCGTTTTGCCAGAGATTGTACTTCAAAGAATGGCAATATGGTTAGAGAAAACATTCTTAAAGAAGCAGAAATTCCAGACGACTATGATATAGTGTCTGTGGATTTAGGAGATCAAGATTCAGACCATATTTGCAGTCTGTCAGAAGGAGAAGCTGGAAAAACTACAGAGTATGTTGTTAATACTCTAATCTCAGGATTACCAGAGGAATTTGGTTATGCAAATATTGAAGAAACATCAACACCGGTTGCTGTTACACCACAATGGCGAGCTTCACTTCCTTTAAAAAAGGAACAAATTGGGTGCAGTCCTCATGATCTAAGAATGAATGAAGAAATCACATGGGAAATTGAATCAAGCGAGCCATGTTCATATTGTGGGCTTAGAACAATGAAAAGAATGCGTGTACATTACCCTAAATGCACAGGATAGTCCCAATTCAAACTGCAAAGAATTGGGAACAATTTTATACAACATGGTATAAAATTAAAAAAGAAATGGCCTAACCTCTTCACTTCGTTTAAAAAAGGAACGAATTCTGGTTGTGGTGGTGAAAGGACTAGACTCGATTAAACCAAAAGCGTAAATTTTTTTTTTTTACAGAGGATACCCACTGCGCCGCAGTGGGTTCGACACACTCCCACTGCGCCGCAGTGGGATTCTACTGTCCTGCGTGACAAAAGTTCCCCCATACCAGCCTTTAACACTTTTACTCAAACTTTCATTCATTCAACTCATGACCAACATTTAAAACACCATCCAGAATTTGCAACAATTATAAAAACACATTTTTAAACATAATTACAACATCAACTTGTTCCAAATCTCATTTTCAACATTAATGGGTCATTTACCCATTTTGACACCATTTTCATCCAAAATACACTAGACATCTTTCCAAAAGCTCTACACTTGAACATTTACAAGACTTTTACATAATATACTTTTTAAACCAAAATGTACCAAGAGCCATGAGAGGAGGGATTTCTAAGCCTCTAACCAAAAGATTGCCATTCTTCCAAGAATGACCTAAATACCTTCAAGTCCTTCAAAATCTTTTCGTCTAACACATCAACTTCAATCAATCACTAGTTCCTTCTTCCGGAACTTCCTATAAAAAGGTAAACAACTAAAATATAAGCAAAGACTTAGTGAATATACTTGCATACATTTACGAATACGAAGGAGGGCAAAGTACAAGGACTTTTACATGTAACCTATGACACCGTCATGCCACATTTACATGCTCACCTTGCACACTAAACAACATATATGGATCCATATAAGCTAACCAATGAGACTATCGGGATTCTTAGGCCTCGGAGGTTCTTAGGCCTCATAAACACTATGCCCCATATGGGCCTATGCCGAATCAATTACCACCCATGGATAAACTCATTTCAACATGATGTGGTCAATTGACCCAACGTAAACATAAAGGTATGCAAATATACTCACCTCCTCCGCAACTAGAACAACAATGCTAAAACGATTAAGCACAAACAAGCTTCAACCTATAATCATATCATAAAAATGCATAAGCTTATAATCACAACTTGACTAGCTTAACCTAGCCATACTCAATCACTAGCCTTTCTAAACCCAAAACCCAACCCATTTGTCATTGAGTTACTTTCGTCTTTAACAACAACATTAGGTAGTTCATCCTACCATTTTCATCCACATTTCAATAACTAGCAAAAATTCATCTTTTCCCATTAACTAAAATTTTCACATGAACTTATCCATTTCATAATCAAACTCAACATACAACTCAATGACAACTAGGTTAACTAAGGAATTGGGGAAAAATTAACCATAATTCATTTTCTAGCAAAACCCCCAATTTGGTTCATCCATGAACCCTAATTCCACTTGAAAGATAAAAGCTAAGTTAGGGGAAATCAATACCTCACAACAATAAGCTAAATCAAGACTTAGATGGAAAAATTCTTCTTTCCCTCTTTTCCTCTTGAAATTTCGGCCACCACCACTCACACCTCAAACCCTAACTTTCAATTTTGCTTGATAAAGATTGATGGTGATGATTTATTATTGATGTTATTATCCTTGAATTGGAGAGCATTAAACTTTGATTTTGAAAGAACAAGAATGAGATGCATGAAGGAATGATGGAGAAGTAGAGAATGGAAGAGTGAGTCACAAAGAAAAGATGGTTGGCACTCCATGGGCTTGCCACGCCCTCATCTAATTTTGTGGGTATTTTACCCGCTATCCGCTAGAGTTCCAACTAAATTAACCCCATATCTAGAAATAAAATACTAGGAAATTAATTTAATGCCAAAACTATAAAAAGGGGTAATTTCTTTACCTTAAAAACTTTGGGGTGTTACAGGTGGCATTGGTGATAAGTTTTCCGCTCTTACAGAGAAAATAGAAGAAGATATTGAAGATCTCAAAGGAAAAGGTGTATACCAAGAAAAAGAGAAAGAGGACCTGGTAAAAGAATTTGAAGAAGAAATGGCCAAAAGAAAGAATCAGTCGCTCAAAATAGCTGAAACAAGTAGCTATTCTGATAAGGTATTCCTAGATCCTAAAGATGAACGAGATCGAAGAACAATGGTCAGAAGGGGTATTAAACCAGAAGATATACCCAAAGAGGAAAACTTATCACCAATGCCACCACAACCAGTGTATCAAGAAGAGGGAGCATATTCATTAATAGAAGGTGCTGAAAAATGTGCGCAAGAAGTAACAGAAGCAGTTGGCCATCTTCAAGAAATAGAAGTTGTTAAACATGGTGTTGCAAGAAGAGTGGTGAATAAATTATACAACATGAAGGTAAAATTCATCATTCCCGGAATGGATGAATTTATTATTCAAGCAATATTGGACACAGGATGTACAACCTGTAGTGCCAATATGAGAATTGTCCCAGAAGAAGCATTAGAAGATTGCCCTTTACCTGTAAAATTTACGGGTATAAATTTTGTGCAAATTGCTGACAAAAAGATGAGGCAAGGGCAAATGGAGATTGGTGATAATAGATTCAGAATTCCTTTCACTTATATTTTCAAAATGGAAATAAGTGATGGAATTAAGATGCTGATTGGTTGTAACTTCATCAGAAACATGCAAGGAGGTGTTAGATTGGAAGGCAATGTGGTTACTTTCTACAAAAATGTAACTATAATTGAAACAACACAACATACTGAAGTTACGGGATTCGCAATTGAAGAGCTGGAAATGAATGAAGACGAATACATATCGATCAAAGACTTACTCATTCAGAACAGATATCAAACATATTTTTTCTTTCAGAATCAAATTCATTCAGAACTTTTGAACCATTCAGACTTTAGAATCATTCAGCACTAAATCATACACAGCCTTAGTTTCGATTCAGACGTGCTGGAGACAATTTTAACCAGCGATTTGTTGGACCTCCAACCCCCTCCTTATTGAAAATACCTTGAGATGAGAAACCCAAGACTCAAACCCAAGACCTTGGGAAAAACTCACCTTCGGGGCTTACATAGTGGATTTAGAATATATCCCCGGCCAACCCACCTCTGGAGTTGGTTTGAGATATGATTATATGAATTTTAACGATCTTGAAAGATACGTACGGATGAATAATCGTAAACCACATCTTCCAAGTGGAAAAACAAAATGGGTGTAAATAGAGTAGTAAAGTAGTAACATGCAAACACAAGTTCGGTGGAGAGTTCCTTTGCTCTCTCTACAAATTCCATCACTTATTTTCTTCGAAATCACACCTATACATACAGACACACATACAAAAATCTGTATCTATACACAAGTAACCAGACCCCTGATTAAATTAAATCCACCTAACAAAAATCAAGAATTGTTTCCATTTTGGACATTTATTTTTTCGATCAAAATGGACCCAAATTCATGGACTCGTTTATCCACTTCAAAACGTTATCAATCTCGATCAGGTTTGTGGGTTTTCTTCATAATTTCTTAAAATTTGTTAATCGATTTGCGGGTTCACTGTTTTTTATCTTTATTTTTTTCAATTTAATTGCTTTTTAGGGTTTTTTGGAAAATGGAAATTATTTTTTTATATAAATTATTGTGCCTTATGGAAATGTTATGATTATTTTATCAAATCTTTTTGGATAAAGTAAAAAAAATGGAATTTTTAGTGTAACAGTCTTCAGAAGTATAAGAAAGTTTGGAACTTGAAACTGAATAGATTTTGACTCAAATTTGAACAATTTCTAAAAAAACTATATCTCATTTCTGCACCCAAATTTACATTTGGGACACTATATTACTAGGTGGGTGTTTTGTTATATTTAATTTCGAGAAATGTTGTATGAGAAAGTTTGGATCTTTTTTGTTGTGCTTTATAGCATGATTATAAAACTGAATTCTAAGTGTAACAATTTTAGAAGCATAAGAAAGTTTGGAACTTGAAACTGAATGGATTTTGAGTCATTCTTGAACAAGTTATAATATATACAGTATAACATTTCAGCAATTGCACTCAGATTTGCATTTGGGACAGTGTATTACTAGGTATTGTGATATGATATATCTTGATAAACTATTTAAAAAAGTTTGCTGCTTTATGGAATTTTTTGATGGCGGTGAAGTTATCGTTGGGTCTAACGTTTGTGTTTCTGGACAGACGCGTTTCATTTCGTGGAAGAAAGTGATGGTGATGAGCAGAGGCCTGAATACCTGTGCCCATTTTGTGCAGAGGATTTTGATATTGTTGGTCTTTGTTGTCATATTGATGAAGAGCATCCTGTTCAAGCAAAGAATGGGGTAATCTTTTATCGCTTAGTAGTTATATATCATTAACAAAACTGTGATATCATATGTTTATATGGTGGAAGTACAGGTATGTCCAATATGTGCAAAAAGGGTGGGAACTGGTTTGGTCAGCCATATCACTATGCAGCATGGAAGTCTTCTAAAGATATCCTTTTCTGTAATAATTGCATATAATATCTGTACTTCGTAGCTACATTTTTAAACCTTGAGTAATGTTGGAATCTATTCAAGTTCTTTCGTCTGTTTTACATTTGTGTTCTCGGCCGCTGTTCATTTTGTGGCTCCAGTGGATGCTATAATGTCCATTCCCGAGTCTTGCTATTCCTTGACTAGATATTTCACGTTCAACGTAAGAGAAGATTACGCAGAGGCGGATCTAACTCTACCTTTTCTTATTTAAAGAAAGAGTTACGAGACGGAAATCTACAGTCTCTCCTTGGAGGCTCTTCATTCTCGATCCCATCATCCATGAACACAGAGCCTGACCCATTGTTATCTTCCTTTATGTACAATGATGTTGTTGATACATCGCAAGATCAGACTGATTCCTCCACTGCAGCATTATTAACAGTTGAAGGCTCAAATAAAGATCTTTTGGCAAGGTAAAAACTATGGCAATTCTTGTAGTAGAATCTTTATAGTGGTCATTAACAGTATTTCAGGAGGGGTTTGGATGTGTGCTTTGAATGTGATTACATGTTATTGAATTACCAGAATAAGATATTCATTGTTAGGTTGATCTTTTGATTCATGAAGCTATAATAAGGAGATAATAAGATATTTGAGCGTATAATAAAATTTGATCTTTTGAGGATTTAATCAAGAAACAATTTTTTGAAATGCGAGTAGAAGTCTTCGTAAGCTAGGTCAGAAGCTTGTGTAAATGCCAAATAGGTAACTTTAATTTGCCCTTAGATAAACGGTTTTGTTGCAGCCCATATGAAACTGAACTGAAGATATAAAACTGATATTGTTGACCCTAAATAGGGATATAATTGAAACAAAGTTTCTTTATCTTACCATTAAGAGCTAATAAATGTTCTAAAATGTAAATCGAAACACCCTCGGAATTCCATATCTTTATCCTTGCTAACAACCGAGGATCTATTACTGGTAGTTGCTGTGTAACCTTTGTTTTGTAATTGGAATAGAATTATCTTATATAATCTATTTTTCATTTTGTTTATCCAGCTAGTCTCCTGAACTGTTCATTACTTGCACTAAAAGATGACATATCTTGTTGCTAATCTTCTGTCCCACACCATCAGTTACCTTCTTATATGTTCAAGTTCACAAGAAATTCCAGTTTGTTAGTCTTCTAGTATTTGCCAAAAGCTTGGTTTGTTATTATAGCACATCTGTTGTACTATTGGCGTTGGCATTTTTTACAAAGTTTCGAGGTAAAATTGCTTAATGTTCAAATGGCATCATTACAAATCGTTGATGTTCTTAATTCTAGTCCATATGATTATATAGTTGCATTTGATGAATATGAACTCTCTGTATCGTTGCAATTCTCTTGATTCTAGTATTCTACTAAGGTCACTTGTAAAATCTAGATTGTTCTTATCCTGCGTGTTGAATATCCAGGAGTGAAAAACATCAGGGTGCTACACTTTCTGGTGAAGATCAGGAGGAGAAGGCTCGGCAAAGTGAGTTTGTTCAAGGGTTGTTGATGTCAACTTTCCTAAATGATGATTTATAAGCCACCTAACATGATAATATCTACTATTGATCTCATTTAAGTAAAATATCGAGAAGAGAAGAGAGGTGCCATGTGATGAGTTTGTGTTACTAGATATATGTAAACTAAAGGAACGAATATCCCTTAATGTATGATGAATCTGCATATATAAAATATAAATATAAATATATATGAGTAATCCTATAAGATGGGTGTGTAATGTGCTTGGTATGTGTTTGTGGTTTCCACCTTATTCCGGTCTCAGCTATCTTTAGGTTCCATCCTGATGGACTTGAATAGATCGCTTAAAGTTTAAAACCATGATCTTCATTGGTCCCGAGTTTGCATCAGTGATCTGGTATGATGAGATCACACATAATGTTTTGGTTTCGCTCAGGTTTGGAGGTTCACTCTCTATCTGCAAAAGCGATTATTGCATTGTTAGACTTGAAACTGATATTAATTTGATGCTATCCGGGCAATTACCGCATTAGATTTCACTTTGTCGACATGTTTATGATAGGTTCGCATCTATCCTAAGACCTAAACTGAAATTGATGCTACCCGAGCTGTGTAACCGTGACACTACTTGGTACATCCGGTTAGAGGTGTTCAATTATTCAGTACTAGAACCGTACCCGCGCGATGCGGTGGTGTAATGGCGGTGGCGGTAATGAGTGGTGGTTGCGTGCGGTGGTAGAGGTGGCGGCGGTGGAGGCGATGTAATGCCGGCGGCGGTGGTGGCGGTGATGGGTGGTGGTGGCGCGTGGCGGTGAGTAGTGTAGCTTATTGATGTATTGTGGTTTTAATGAATTATTTGCTTTATAATAGAGAGTAGATATAGATATAGATGGATTCAAATCGAACAAGTCAAAATTTAAAACAAATTGAAGTCGACGTTTGAAATTGATTTGATTTTTTAATATTATGGGTTGGTTTGGACCAAATCAATTTTACAACTTGTTATATGGTTTAATTTACAAATTGTTGATTCTCGAGTCGAAAATTGAATCCAGTTTTATATAAAGAGAAATAAAAACTTGCAATGTTAAATAAACATTACAGTTTATATTATAATTTATTTTTTCCATCCAATAAGTTTTTTGGTGGTAAATGATTCTCATTGAGTTTGCTATATATTTTAGAAGTTTTGCCGACAAAAAGTCTACAAAAAATGAATATGGTTTGGTTCGGTTTAAATCGACATCAAACCGAAATTATATGATTAATTTGATTTCATTTGGTTTGATCTCTTGAATTGTCAAATCAGTAAAATCAAATCGGAGAAAACGCAAATTGAATTGTTGAGCACCCGTACATCCGTTAGGTCTCTTGATTGCATATGGTCAGTTGCTATGAATATGGTTGTTTACTTGAATGATTCAAGTAAGTGACGTCGGAATCGACCAAAATGTTTATTTAGAGCATTAGTAATGGGTGCGATATAGACAAAGTGGAAGGTCAACCACTTCATGTGGTGGTGTCTTAACCATTAGGTTAGCGAATGTAGTGATGGGTTGGACAAGGTGGGTGTGTCCGTTCACCTTGGGTTTTAGTGGGGTGAACAAGGTGGTTCATTTTAATTTTAATTTTTTTTGTAGTTTTTTTTTATTGGGTGTTGGATAATGTGAGTATCGTTTTGAGTGCTATGCAATTCAGTTTTGAATTTTTATAATTATGATGTGTTGTGGTGTTAATGTGACAGTAAGTCAGTGATGTAGCACCGCACCTTGGTGTGGTGGTGTGATCATCACTAATACCCGTACAAGCGAATGCCAAAAGATATGTTGGGTGGATCAAAATTTACCTATATGAAAAAAATAAATCTAAAATAATCACACTATCACACGATAATTTTTTGGGGTAGGCCATGGGCAACCCTAAGGCCTAAGTTTCATATGGCTGCGTTCCAAATTCAAGTCATAAGTGACTGAGTCCATATGTTTTCGTTAACACATATATAGTTCAAAAATACATCGTGGTAATTACCATTTATCTTTTTACTAGTCACATGCGATAAGGAAACTGACCCTCTCATCTCACGGGTACATATCGACAAGTCAAAGTACTAGGAAAGCCACATAACTCTTCCAGTTACCCTTTAGGTTCAACTTCATCATATATTAAAATGTTAAATACGATTTACCCCAAAATAGTGTCTTGCATGATGCCTTTTCTCATTGCTGGGCATATGTATAGAACTAATTTTGGGATTGGGCACAGTATGAAAGATCTTTTAGATGCACATATCCCTCCAAGAGGACGATTGGGGTGTGGGCATAAGGGCCTTTATGACACAAGTTTTTCAAATTTTGAAGTCAAACGTCTCCAGCGCCGGCTCTTGGTTGGTGATTGGAGGGGTTGTTCTTGCAGATGTAAACAGCACGAGGTAAAAGATTGTTGTGGTTGTAAAGCCTGGTTTCATATTGTTAGTTTGGGTATGGCATCAGGCGCGGGTTCCAATTTAAGCAAATCAGGTTTCTCATTTTCATACATAATTATTCTACATTATTACGAATGAAAGGGCGCTTTAAAAACACGATGTTAACCAGTAAAAACTCAGAGCATTCTGGCGAAAACAATAAAATCGCAACAAGACGGCTATTTCTAGTAACAAGTTCTCAATTTTGAGAGCATTAAACATTAGTTTACACATGCTAATAGCATAAGTTTGTACAGTAACTACAACAGCATATCAACAAAGTTTCATCATTCAAAAATCCCCTTATAATCCATCCATCATATAAAAAGCCCCAAATGGACTCCTTCCTACTCAAATCTGTGTGATTTTGAACCAAAAAGAAAATGAAAAAAAAAAGAGGAAAGATTGTCAGTTTACCTATCCCTTTTACCGCCTACTTTCTTTCTTTTACCTCCAGAAATCATGGTTTTTGAAAAACATGAAATCTGGATGATACACATTCAAACTCCGCAGCCAATTTTCAGTCGACTGCACTAGAGAGTTTACTTTTTCAGTACCATGAATGCCACTTTCAGTCCAGTCAGAACTCTTGAACTTGTAAACAGCTAGTCCAAATATCGGTAACGATAGCCGACATGGCATTCCGACATCATGAACCTCGATTACAGTTGAACCATGACGATGCGACTTATCCCCATCCATACCTGAAATACACACAACTGAGATCATTAAACCAACCACGTGAGAAAGATATTGCAAAAATGTGAGCTAGATCCACCAACCAACACCCTACATGAAAAAGCTATGACCCCCAAGGTGATTACAAAGCCTATATTACTACAGTAATAATGTACTGTAAATATCATGATTTAAGAGGTTGATCATACTTAACATAGACTAAGCCAGTTTTTTTGTCATGTTCCTCTTTTAGCTATATTTTTCAATGTAACCCATTGACATAAAAGATAACCAAAACAAACCATTCAGGCATTCATTACACTAAATGGTTATAAATGCCAACTACAAATAAGAGGAAAAAAGAGGGATACCTCTTAACGGTGTTGACAGAGAATGAAAAGTCAAGAAGCTGGCATCAAGATTCTGCAGCGACGGGCCAACAGGAATTCTGTATATGGGATACCTGCAAATGTGATTACATAAAATTGGGTCAAAAACTATTTATATGTTTAAAAAACCTAAATTATGTAATAAACAAACTTACCAAGCAACTGAAACCCAACTTGATTGAGTCAGATCACAGCTACGGTATGTTCTCAATTCTGGAAACTTTGACGCAAGATCAGATATCTGTTGAGATCAATGGCAATCCATGAATCATACTAACATAAAAGATTGATATACCATGGGTGTAAAATATATCCTAAATATCAATAAATAACGAGATCAGTTGATACCCTTATATGATAAGACAAATAGATTAGGTGATCTGAAACTAGTTGAAATTAGTGTGAAGATAACTATGGAAAACAGATTCAATTGGACCAAGTTTCTAGACTATATGCACACACCAACGGAGATGTTACAAAATAGGAATATTGTGTACTCAATTTCGTACCAACAACCATCTTTAAATATGTCAATTGACAAATAAGTATATATATTTATAGATATACAACGCAAGTTACCCAAGAAAAAAATAATGTAAATTTAATATAAACATATAGACGTATAGTAAATCACGCTTCAAAGTTTGTTAACCAGATATCGTATAAATCTTATGGAGATGACAGTCAATGATATAAGTAAAAGATAATGAGCTTGGTTAAGTCTCAATGATATATGGAGATGACAGTCACCAAATGAGTCTTTCCCAAACTTTGAACACTTGAAAGAGTATTACTAAATACATTATTTAATAGTAAGGGGGTGTGTGGATATGTGTGTTAATACTTGATAGTGATTGAAACAACTGAAAAAAAGGGTGGTATAAAATAGAGGTTTTTTTCATCATTTAAATGTGAGTTTTTGAAAAAATCCAGATCAACCAACAAAACTAATAATTACATGATCCAATAAACATTCAACAAAAATGATGTTGGCACTTTCATCAAATAAAATACAAATCTCCAAACTAAATATATAGAAGAGGTGAATAGCCAACTTCATTTTATCCTTGGATAATCAGTTTCGTTGCAGCTGGTGTAAAGCTGGTCATTTGACCCCTAACTATTAAGATAATTCATAGCATACAATGTTTACCCATACCTTACTAACTAATTATTGCGACTTCAAGTCACAATAGTCAGATAACCATAATCCAAATCGTTATTTCAACCCTCTAAGTGCTGTTCAACATAATGATATAACCAGGAATCTTGTGGCCCCAAACCACTATAAAACAGTCATTATGACAGCATGACTAAACAGATAAGTCAGCCTTAAATAACTAAGAAGTTGCCCAAACAGAAAAATGTACCCGATGACTTACCATGTCAGCTAAAGGTGCCCGATGATACGGTAAAGCACGTTCAAAGTACTCAAATATTAGAAGCCCGGGAGGGTTTCTAATCTCACTTTCATCAGTGTTGTCTCCCACAAAAGGGCCACCTCTAAGTACAAGCTTATTTAAGCTCTGAGATAAAGAGCCAACACTGTTTTTTTGAACCTGCGCCTCGTAGCTGCCATCACTACTGGTGGCTCTGGATGAGTCAGAATCACTTTCTTCACCACGCCTTCTGTTCGGAAAGTTAAAGAAAAATCGTCAAAAACCACTGGAGAATTATGTAAAATACCTTTGTAATTAATACATCTTTAAAGACATGGACATTATGGAGAATTTTCATGATTGCTAGTGCAGATGTCATATATTTCAACAACACAACCATAAAACATCAGCTTGAAGTGGCTATAGTGCTATACTCATAGCTGTTAGATTTGTACAAGTCACGAGGCGACTCGGCTAGCAACTTGGAAGAGGTTATGACTTGTGGATAAATCATGAGTCAAGATGTGACTCTGTCTGAGTCGAGGTGTATCAGAACTCATGCAACTTGAATTTGATCGGTGGTATATAGTTTCCCGCCTCAAGTATCTCTTACTTTTTGTATAAGGAGAAGAAACTTGACTGAAGTAAACAAAGTACATACCTTTTTTTGGGATCTGATTCTAATATATCCCATTTCTTATAGGCAGTCAATTTGAAATCAGATGTTCAAATGTACAATTAAAATTTTAAGACGAGAAGATAACACAGCCACATAGGGAGATAACTGATGGTCCTAAATGTACATACAATTGTAAAGGTTATCATTTCTAAAGAAGCATCAACAACAATGCAAAAGACATCAACTTGTAGTTTGCACACTTGCAATATATAATTATCATTAGCAAATACCAGAGAAACCAAGATTGAATATAAAGAAATATACATACGCAATTCGTAAACAAACATTAAAAAAGAAGAAGCTGACCTTAAGGTGGTTACGGGTGCTGATGGATCTACATATAGTTGAATGGCAGACAAATATGGCACATAGTACTGCACAACCGAGTCACTTTCATTCAACACAAGAGGAACTCCGGCTCCATATGCACTCCATTCCTTTAACGATTCCCAAAGATCACCAAGTATGAAGTATGAGTGACGATCGCTTTCTTTACTCCTCCAACCCTTCATGCTAGTCTACATTTCTCAAATACCACAAATCAACAAATGCAAGAAAACATGGAAAGGAGGACTATAGACCTATTACATAATCATATATTTTGAACGTCATAATGACTTGTCGCCCATAGCAATAAGAGTGTTTACTTATGTTTTAAGAGTCCCAGTGATATGTGTTCAACAAATGTATAAATATGTTATGCTTCTTATTAATAGAGGTTAAATATAAATACTTTACTGTCCTTTATTAACCTAATAAAGAGATCCTTAAAGTCATTTCAATTATCTCTGCAAGGTTTTCCAGTACTATATTAGCTATTTGCCATTATATCTATTGATTTTTTTAAAACATTCAAAAACCTGATTAATACAACTTCACAATACACAACCTAATACTACCATCTACTAATATCATAGTTAATCATATTCTGACTACTCCACATCAAATGAACACTTCCAACACGCGCTTCCAATGTTATAGCCAGGTATAATATCAACATATTGCGCAAGCTGACCACCAATTAAACAAGTATGTGTTATGACATTATCAAAATTCAAGGCACCCCAGTCTAAACGAAAGCAAGAAGATGCTACTAATGGACATTAGGGACCTTAAAGGGTACTAACTCCTATATAAAACAAAACTATTATTTCTTGAACAGTTGAACCATAAATCAAATTAAATAATTGATGCTCAACATTCCATTAGTTCTAAGACACATATCACATGCAAAATCATTAAGAATAAATAATTGAACCAAACTGATCAATTATTGCTACAAAATTTGGCATTCTCCCTTAATCTAGTCAATACAGTACAAAACAAGTAAGAGTCCAGTCCACTAGGATTAAATGATTAACAAAAGCAAACCATTCGCATCAAATTCATCAATAACTTCGCATCAACAAATCCATGCTTTTTATCAATTACCCAGATACTGAAACTTCAATAGCAAGAATATAAAGAAGTTGAATAGTCGAGAATAAAAACACATTCTGTGAGTTATCCACGTCAAAGATAATCAAATTGGACAAGGAAAAGCCACAAGTTCTACCAATAATAAATCTTGTTTTTTACAAAATGGTGCATAAGCAATAAACTTTATCATCAATAACTAATCTAAACCCAAAAGTATCACATTTTGGCAATTACCCATATCATAAATCACCAAAAAATGTATCAGAAACTTTTCACAGGTAATCATCTTTATCATCAAACATCATCTAAACCCAAAATTTTCAAATTCCACCAACTATCAATGTCATAAATCACCAAGATATTAATCTATTTTTTTTTTCAGAATCTTAAAGAAGCATCAATACTACACAATTACATGTACTGAATCTTGAACAAGCAATTACCTATATCATAAAAAACCAACGAAACCCCAAAATTTTCACATTTTAACAATAACCCAACATCATAAATCAACAAGAAATTAATTTAAAATACTGGCATTTTCTTTGAGAAATCATTTTTTAATTAAATAAAAATTCAGAATCTTGAATTAATACCTTAGGAAGATGCTGGGCAGTAACAATTGGAGTAGTGTGTTTCATAAACCGATCCAAATTTGTAATCAAATCGCTACTAATTCTACTACTATCCATCAAAGATTCTGATTGTTTTTCTTGCTGCTGTTGTGCTGGTGTTGGTTGTACTTTACGCTCTTCTTGTTGTACTTGCTTCTGTTGTTGCTGGTTGTACCTTCTCATCGCCGGTGGGCTATAAAATCTATCTTCCCTGACCCGACTACGACCCGAATTCGACATCCCACACAACAATTATATCAATTTAGCGGTGATCACAAAACCCCCCAAATGAAATATATATCTGTATATGTGTGTATATGTATGTATTGTATATGTTTATATTTAATAAAAAAATTTAAAATTAATTGATGGGTTTTATAATTGAATCAAAAGGGTGTTTGAATCTGTTATCAAAATCAAAACTTTTGCTGCGATCGAAGTTTTATGAAATTTTTGTGTTGAATTTTTATTTTAGGGTTTTTGAAGAGAGAGAATTTTGATGTGAGAGAGAGGGAAATTGGAAAGGGGAAGGTGGTTGTTGTTTGACGAGTGGAAGACGAAACCGACTAAAAATTTGAGGGTGCAGGTTTACTAACGTGTGCCCTTGTTTTAGTGGATTGCTGTTTGCTTCTGTCTCCCAAAAGAGTAGTACTCGTATGACCTAAAAAACCTTTGTGCCCAGGGGAACTTGGATTTGGTTTTGGAGAAATTTACAGTTTTCTTCTCTCAAATTATCGATTTTTGCACATTTAATCCTGAAACTGAAAAAAAAAAAAAAAAACAATAAAACTTGGCAAATTCCGCAATTTTCCGTCCCCGACATCAATGGCGTTAATATTTTGTCGCTAAGTCCTCTCACGTACGTTTCATGTGAAGGCAAGAAAGACTTTCAAACATTTTTCATTATTGTAAATTTTAGTTTTTATCTCTCCAAGTTATCCATTTTTGCACTTTTCATTTTTCAAATAAGAAAAAAAAAACCTTTATGATTATTAAACGGTTATGTCTACTCAGCGAAAATAACATACGAATGTTTCAAGTGGAAGCGTAACTATGTACTTCGGTTAGTTCATACTTACTATGTTAGTATTTTTAGTTCCAATGAACAAGATATGGGATTGATTTAACTGAAGTCAAACCCCAATTAGTTACATAGTGATCAAGCTTTACTATGTCTTGAAAAATTAAAACTCTTGCTTAATAAAAAAGGACCAAGACTAATCAAGAACCATAGATGTACTTTACAATCTAAGGTATGAAAAAAGAAGTCAAACTACTACAAAAAAATTGAGACATCAAGGGCGAATAACTTTTGAAGCAGGTCTTGGAGTTCATGTGAGAAATAGTTAGTCACGGAAGTAATTAGTCCATTGTTTCAAAAGTCAAAGCCCAATTGGCGACTTGTTGGAGGCTAGTTTTAGATGGTGTGGATACATAGCACATAAAGCTCGTAAAAGAAGAAGAGAGTACTTTTTAATTGGCAAAGACTCGCTCACTTAGACTGAACGGAGTGGGTGTGAAAAACAAGCGAACCTCCCCTTTGTCGCCTGGAGTTCACCGGTAACACCGGTCCCAAAGGGCGAAACCCATGTCTGACGAACCCTCAAGATCGCCCATTTGCTTGTTTCTTGTTGACTTGGCACGGAAAAATAAGGATGTTGGGAGGGGGGGACCAATGTGAAAGTGTCACATGGCGCAAGTCGCCCCGCTATCCAAAATCCTCCTATTTTCATCTTTTTCGAATGGCAACTCTTCCTACCCACATGTCATATGGCGCAAGTCGTCTCACCCTCCCTCCATCATCACTCCTCTTAGTCTTATGATATACGTAGTCACATATAGCCAAGGTTCTTTGATTGTTTCAAAAGTGTATAGCTATCAAGATAAATATTTGTGGATTAAACTTTGAAATTCGTGTGAATTTTGTGCGGTTTGCAAAACCAAAGGATCTGAAATCTTGTCATGTATTTCATAACTTCAAATGCATGACTTTGAATGTAATTAACCGTAGAACACATAATTTTCAATAACTATTTTTAATAGTAGTTTCTTGTTTGTGTTATAAATAATCAAATTCATCACTCAAACCACTCATTTGGACTCAAGTTTTGTTATGAATCACATGAGATTTTTTTAGTCTGAACTTGTCATTCCTTCTCCAATGGAGCAAAGAAATTTGTTCTATGGCTGGAGGTAATTAATACACAATAGATTGATAGCAAATTTTACATTAGTCAGGTGCTTTTTTAAGCGATGCAAATTTAGTGGAATAAATGCTATGTTGGATTAGAGAAATTAGTTATTTCAGTCAATTCTTGTTCATTAAGCTTACGATTGTATATATCCATGTAGTTCAGTGTTGGGTCATGCATTTATGCTCGGTTAAATAGATCGTTTTCGTTTGACTATCATCACCAACAAAGGACTATCTGATTCTAGTCATATTGTTTAAACTCTAACAGTCTAACTATGTTCATGATTTTCAAATGTTTGTTTGGGTTTGTGTGATTTTGGTAATGGATGATTTCTATTGTGCAGGTTATACAGTTGTATTTATCTCGAACAATAAAAATATTTGGAACATTTCTTGATGAGAGTACCAATTGCTAACATGTACTAAAGTTAGAAAGAAAACTATGTTGATGGTCACTAAAGTTATTTGGCGCATCTCTAAATATAATTAGTGGATGTTAGCAATATTATCTACATATAATATAAAGAACGAATTGCATTTTTGGTCCTTGTGTTATCACATCTTTTGCAAGTTTGATACAAAAATATGAAAAGTCGTGAAACGTATCCCTGTTGCAATTTTGGTCCAAAAGTAACGTGCCGTTAGAATTCAGCCGTTAATGCCCCCATGTGCTTGTCACATGGGGGTAGTTTCGTCCATTTATTGCTCATAGGACCATTTCTGCAAAAAAAAAAAAAAAAAAACAAAAAAAACTAATTTTATATATATATGTAGACAAATCTGCACATAAATCCATCCATCTATTTCTACCAAAGCAGATCACAATTACTAGATCGCATTTTGGGACTAAACTAGTTTCGTATATATTGATACACAAATAAACATGAACATAAAAAAAACTATCCAATGTTCAAAAAATCTAGACGCCATCATCTTCATAAGAAAACACACACAGAATGATATATTACAAAGATTAAAGAGTGGAAGTATAAATGAGCTTGAACTCAGATCTCTCATGCCTTTCTCTCTTCCTACCGCCGGCCACACCACCACCATATCTAACCACTGCCCTTTTCTTGTTTGAAGGTAACACCAACCGAAGCCACCACTCTGGCAGCCCACATCCGACCTACAGTGACCATTTCCTCCCTTTCTTTCTCCTGCCGCCGGCCACAGCACCACCATATCAGACCACCGTGACCATCGAACTCAGCCACCGCTCATGGGAGTTTCGAAAGATATAGATATAGAAGGTTGGATATAGATATAGATCTGATGGTGTTTTGATATATAGATAATATAGATACATAGATATATAAAGTTCTGATGATTATATAAGATATAGATATAGATCGATGTATGAATATGGACATAGATAGAATATAGATATGGAAGATTGTTGTTAATTGGTTGGTAGATCTGTTTTTGATGATAATGATTGTGATGAAAAAGATATATACATATACATTAAATGAAAAAGATACATATTAAAATTAGTTTTTGTTGTTTTTTTTTTTTTTTTTTGCAGAAATGGTCCTATGAGCAATAAATGGACGAAACTACCCCCCATGTGACAAGCACATGGGGGCATTAACGGCTGAATTCTAACGACACGTTACTTTTGGACCAAAATTGCAACAGGTGTGATATGACAGGGATACGTTTCGCGACTTTTCATATTTTTGTATCAAACTTGCAAAAGGTGTGATAACACAGGGACCAAAAATGCAATTCGTTCTAATTTAAATGTCACTTCAAAAAAAGTTAGTTATTGCCTATGTGGCATGCTTTAGAATGCAAGAAAGCCCAAAAATTTCAACATGGGCAAGTAGATAGGAACTTGATGGATCGGTTACTTTCTAATTCCCCACCAAGCAGTTATTTCCGAATTACCAATCCAAAAATATAAACCGCCATCCCTTTCCTTTATTTGCTCAATTCATTCTTTCTCTCTATATTATTCATCCAACACTTCTCTCTCTCTAATTCTAACAGCAGTTTATTTTAAAGGATCGGTTATTTACATCTTCAAAGCAGTTACAAGGTAGGCCATGGATTCCAAATTCTCTCTTGCTATTTCTAACTTAATGATCTGGTATGTTTTGTGTAAGTATTGATCGTGTGTGTATGTGTATGTGTATATATAGTTTGATTAGAATTAAGATCTGTGTTGATTTATTTGATTAGTTGTTGAAAATTAGGGTTTGATTGAGATAATGGCAAGAAATTATTAATTTGGGTGCCTACCAACCTTGAGAAAATGCTGAAAGCAGAATTGGAGGGTTTGATAGATTGTGCAATACTAAGTGTGTGATTCAGTTGTGTTTATGAACAGATTGTGTTATATATTTATATAGAAGATACACCAATGATTAGGATACCCGTAGCAGGAAAGAAACTTGTGTTATAAATGTTTATGAGGTTGTATGCAGGCTAATTAAGTTAAGTATGGTGAGAGTGTTGGTTTGCTTGCAAAAACAAGTACCTTCCCTGAAGTTGTTGTTGGGGTTTAAGCAACTATCAATGTATAGTAACTTTAAACCCTTTTCGAGAGCTAAAATCAAGTCATACAACTTCACGAGGCTCGACTTAGTTAAGTAGTTGAATGATTTTGGGTGATTGCTGATCGATATACACTATGGTTACTGTCAAATTAAATATTATTGATGCAACTTCATATGTAATTCTAATCATAACAAACCAACACAACACATGCCAAAATCCCATGGACACCAAAATGGTTTTGTGCAGATCATGTCCATGTGTGGGGTCACATTATATTTACGCTTCATTTTTATACTTAGTATATTGGATCTTTGTCTGAAATCTTTAATGTGTGGTTCTTCTATAGCCTTTTTGGGTGATATTGTGCTAATGTTTTTGATTACCTATACTGGATGACTTAGAGGGAAGTGACATTAGTACTCCTGCAACTGAATAGATGGCGTTTTTGTCCAATATCCTGGAAGATAGCCATTTCTATCTAATGTGTTTGAAGTTGTCACCTCTAGATCAAAGTGTTTACAAAACAAGTGGGTGATAAACTCTTTATATTGTTTGCAACAGACTGGCAGAATCTGCATGTTCATAATGGACCAACCATCAATGGGAAAGTGGGGAAAGAAAAGGAAGACTTTCTACAGCAGATTATTAGATGAAAGTGAGTATTATTGGCTCTTTCATTATACTTAACGCCCAAATGTTTGACCCTTTTTACAACACTATTTATGTCTGTGTTATTGGATTTGTTCAAATGGCTTTTCAGTGATTTAATATATGATTTTACGATGATGTTGAGGTCTCGGTTGACCAAGGTTGATGTTTCCATTATCTTGGTAGTTCTCAATTCCAAGATTCTAGATACTGCAATTCTACACTTATTATACACTAATATTTAGTATGCACAAGTATAACTTCTTTTTGAAGTTCTTGGTATCCTTGAAGTTATTTTAGTTTGAGAAACATTTCTTCATCATGATAACTAATCAACAAGACTCTTTATTTTTATTTTTCTAAACGGCACTCTTTTTTCTTTTTGACATGTACATGGATAATAAAAGCTGGAGCCTCTGTCAAATCAATGGAATGAAATGCAGTTTTCCTAGGATGAAACAACATTTGATTTATGAAAAAACTCAAAAAAGTTACTCCTAAGCTGGAGCATCGCACCACACATACCGGCTTCAAAGTGCTAGAATTTGAGGTAAAGTCTGCTGATGTGGTTATTTTCCACATTATACTAAGTTTTTTTTTTATGTTTATGGTTCAAGTTGAGGTTCTTTATCACCAAATGTTTATATGTATTTGGTTATTTGCTTTAATAAGGAGTATAGATATATGTGAGGTCCCAAATACGATGGTTAACCCCGAAAGTGTAAAATACAACAAGTCTAATAATCGCTAGAATGAACTAGTATTACTTAAATATAAATGCAAGTATATAAATAAAGTAATACACGACTTAAAGCAATAAACAAGTAAAGTGGAACATTATGTATTTTTCAAGGTGTATTTTATTTATGATGTTAAATAAAATACAAGGTTGTGCGGAATCAAGATAATACAAATAAGTATGTATCCTAACAACCTATGAATTACAAATGATCTATATTTGTCAAATAACTCTTTTGGATCGAGATACTTAAAGTTGTGAAGTATCCCTGTTTAAGATCGAGAGTATTTAGACAAATTCACTCTAATGCTAAATGTATGCTTTAAAGTAATTTTCTCAAAGAAATGACTTTGTATTTATAGGCAACAAAATTCACCAGTGAATTTTGTGCCGTACAAATATAGTTGCATGCATTTAATGAACCGACAAGAACATTAAATGCATTGGTTAAGGTACAAGGATAAAGTCACATTAATATGACTTTATTCTTTTAACCAACCACCTTTACACACGTATAAACTTTGGTAAAGAACAAGTGGAATGTCCTTTGGAAAGTGTGTAAAGGCAAAAGTCAATTACTCGATATCAGTGTTCAGACTTGTAAGGTCTAGAACACTGACAATCCTCCAGTGTACAAATCTGGTAAGACTTCCAGTGGACTCCGCCATTTGTCAGTCTTCTTTATTCTGACTTCAGTGAGAACGTCTTCAGTAGAGTAGATCTGGACTGGGGTGAAGTCCAGTGAGCTAATCTGGAGAATACTCGAGATTTCCTATACAAGTATTTGCTCACTGGTCTTCTATTATTTCTGGACAAATCTTCAGAGGGACTCCAGATTCCAAGTCTGGAGTAGGTCCAGTACAACACGTTTCTGGACAGATCTTCAGTAAGGCTCCAGTAGTCGAGTCTGGAGCGAGTCCAGTAAATCTGGACCTAACAATATATTGCATAGTGCGAAGGTAAAATCTGTTTGAGCACAATTAAGCATTGCTTTTTCAGGACCTTACATGATAATGAAAAGAGACCAGAAAGAGGCATGTCACGTATGCAATTCTTTCTAATAGTCCTCATATCAAGCTTCACATATTACATTGTTCCCAGTTATCTATTTCAATCAATAACAGTCATCTCATTTGTTTGCTGGATGTGGAAGGAATAGGTCACAGATCAACAAATTGGTCCTGGTCTCCGGGGCTTGGAGTCGTAGCAATTGGGCTTGACTATGCTACTGTAACTGCTTTTCTTGGAAGTTCCTTAGTCACCCCCAGATTCGCCATCACGGGTTGGTTATATAATAATTTTTAACATAGTAATTCCGGTACATGACCCGTCTGACATTTTTCTGTCATTTTTTTATGGTAACCTTATTCTTCTGCCTTAACTTACTTTCAATATGTCATCAGGTATTATTGGTGTATTAAAAACTTGAATACCCAAGTTGAAGCAGCAGCAGCAGGTAACATAGACAGAGAAAAGGAAAAGACGTTCGCCCTCTTAAATTTTTTCTAGAGGATCTTTACAATGGGACTTCTAAGATACCATCTCTTGTGCGTAATGTTATCTGCTCTAATTGCAAGAGGTGAGTCATGGGTACCTTTATTCCTATGTATATTTACTGTATCAGTTTATAATACAATATGTTCATATTCGTTGACTTGAAGTACACTTTTGCAGCAAGGGGTTGAAGTCAGTTTCTTCAATGAAATGTGCAGGCTGTCAAGGATTAGGAATGAAAAGTTTGATCGAGTCTTTACCCGGGGAGGTCATAAAATCTGGTAACTTTCATACAAACACCCTTTTCAAAGTACATTTTTCTTCTTTACTTCTTTTAAAAATGAGTGCTAGAACTACATAATTTGTATAATAATATGAACTGTTATTTCTATTTCATGCAATTGTTGGGAAGATAGTGTCCTAATTTTGCAACCTAAATTATGCTGATTTATATTCAATTTGGTTTTAAGTCCCATTGTGGACAATTGTCTAATTTTATTGTGATATGTGTGAAATATATGCCTTCCAACAAAATAGATATAAGTAGTTTATACGTTAACCCGTTTGGAACACGTTTTTCTCATTCAGACCAATATCCATTTTGTCACCTCTATTTCTGATGCACCTATATGACTATATCTACATGTTTATGTCCACATGCTTTACATATATTCACAGATTTTGCGTTAAACCTAATCTTAGTTATCTCAACAGAAGTGTGGAAAAATGCGGAACTATAATAGGAAGAAAGATTCTACATTTTAGTAGGTTTTGGCCATGGATGCATTTTGGGATTGAATGATAATACCTGGCAACATAATGAAAAAGATGCAGGGTTGGGATGTTCGAATAATCTTAAAAATAAGAATAATTCTGACCCTTGGGAGTGAGGCATTACTAAGACGATAAAGAAATAAAAACCATATGGAGAGGTAGTGCAATTTATAGCAGAAGGATGTTACATGGGGAGACGGAAGAAATTCCAGAAATAATGATTTTTCATGGGGAGGTGGTACAAATTGCTGATGGTATTGGAACCAATTTAATAGTCAAGATCCAAGTAGACAAAGGGGAGATTATAGTGTTAGTTCCTTTGGTCGGGGTCAATGCTTCAATGGCATGGCCAACATGATATTGGTAACAGTGAAGGTGGTCAAAGACATGATGGAAGTGATCGGGGGTTCAATGTTATTTACATTGCGTTTGTTCACTGCTAAATGGCTAGCAGGTGTCTAAAGATGTCACATATTGTGGCCACAAACTATCTGACTTCATTTCTCAAAGAACATGTGCTTATATAAGTCCAAATTACCTTCACACCGGGGAGATGGCGGTGAGAGCGACAGTAGATTTTTCAGGACAATGTTTAGGTGTTGGGCCAATATACAAGCAACTTACAGAACTCTTGAAGATGGATAAAGAGGAAGGAACCAAGCGTGATTCTGATATCGATTTATTATTGGGCTGGAAGCTTGTGCCGATACTATGGTTCAAATGAGAAGAGGTATATCCGGCAGAGAAAAGATGCGTGTGACTACTGGTATGTTCTACATTGTTGCTGATATCTATTAGTTTAAGTTTGCAAATAAAACTTTTCATCATTTTGATACTTCTTTTAATAGACTTGGTGGGCTGTTGAGACCCTTTTACATAGAAGTGTTATTTATAATCAAATTAGAATTACTTAAGAGGGTTTGGATCAATGTTTATTTTTAACAGCTGAAGCTAAGAAGATTTATTTAAAAGACAACATGCCAAATGTATACAAACCTACGTAGAAGTTTTATTAGAAAGTATCGATTATTTCTAGAAATATATAAACAAGTGTTGTTAGAAGCTTATTTTCAGAATTAATTTGCTTAAAGAGAGAAAAAAAATGCAGACTAAATAAGTGGTTGTGGGTTGGTTGACCCATCATGGCTCTCACTTAATGACCACCCATTTTGGCGACTCATTTTTGACCCATTGCTTAAATCCGTACTCACTGATCTAGCCACTTCTGCTTTTACATCTTGAAAAGTTTCAGCGATCCACAAAAATTATATAAATGGTAGAAAAAATTTGATACAAGAGAGATGTAAGTTGGGCATGCGGATGTCTTTTTCATGGACGACATATCAACTGGAGTTGACAACTCCACCATTTGGCGTATCACCAAGTTCTTAAGATAGATGGTTCATGAAATGTATTTCACAATGGTTATTTCTCTTTTACAACCTAACCCCAAGACATACAAACTTTTTGATGATTTCATATTAATGTCAGCAGGTTGGATTGTGAATCAAGATCCTTGCGAAAACGTCTTGAAATTTTTTTATTGGATGGGGTTCAGGTTCCCCAAACGGAAGGGGGTAGCTGACTTTCTACAATAGGTAACTTCAAATAAAGCCCTAGAACAATAATGGTTTAAGGTAAACGAACCCTATAGATACGTTACAATCCCTCAATTTCACGGGCCTTTAAGTCTTTTCACATCAGACAGAAACTTGAAACAGATATTCATACTCCTTGTGATACATCCATAACAAACCCAGATGCTTTGCCAAAGAACAGCATGTGATTTCTTGCCGGCTTTAAATGTTTATCTTGATTCAAACAAGCCACAACATCATTGCAACAAGTTGCACTGAATGTGGGCAGTCAATGGAAGGATGTACATGTACAAATGCTGCCAAGGGCTGAGTAAACATGTAGCCAAGATGTAAGTTGAACTTAGTGACAACTCTATGTTTTCTATAACTATATAACCAGTTTCTCTCAAGTTGGATGTGAGCAATGACTCTCAATTATTGCTTTGTTTTTGCATGTTTGTTACCCTGGTGTTACATTTGAGGGAGGCAATGCTTTAAATAATAATTTTTATTTTTTTTTTCACATTTTCACACAGTTGCTTATTTATAGTTGTCTTGCATTAATTACTGTATGTTTTGTTTTTGTTTGCAATGAAAGCCAGGGTCTAAAAGCGTGAAGGATACTAATTAAAGAACGATGAGTGGCTACAACGACAGCTAGAATTATTTTCGTTTTCAATAGAGTTTTGAATTTACTATAGGAGATTGTAATTGACCTGCCATTGCTAATGGTATGCCATGGGAATTATATTCAAGAATGTTTATATTATTGCTGATCTTCAATTGTTTGGATCATTATGTTAATTCATTAAATGATTTAATAATAGAAAATACATTTCGCTACATTCTTGAACCAATGTTACAGAAATTATTTAAGGTTGTACGTGAATTCGCGTGGGACAAAGTATAATATAAGAGTGGTGATCTGTACACCACTGATTTATTACCATACACCATCAAATATGCTTCACATTAATGTAATGTACAACACCTTAATGAATTTTTGGTGGTGTACGGTTAAAAGTTGGTGTTATAATAATATAAATTTACTAGCATGGTACCTGCGCAATGCGGCGGCGGTGGCAGGGACGACGGTTTAGTGGTGTCGGTGACGGTATTATTGGTGGTGGCGATGTCAAGTGGTGTAGGTTGATGTAAAGGTGATATAGGAATATTTTAGAAGATAAGGTCTTAAGTGTTATTTATTTATTAAAACAAGGGTTTAGAATGTAAATTAATTCATTAAGGCAAATTTGGTAATTTATAAAAACTTTTTCCATAGTGGATATTTATTAAGGGTAATTTAGTACTTTTGCATCTAACCATTTTCTAACACTTTCCAAAAATAGGGGAGTTGATAATTATTATAAAGAAGTATAGATAACAAATAGGCCTAAAGAAAGTTCTACTTCTAACATACTAATTTCAAAGTTCATGGCTCTTTTCGATATTGGTATTTTTAATTGGGTTCCATCTTTAAATACCAACTTGGTTTCTAAATTGATGGGTAGAGTTCTGTATGCTATTGGTGATAGTAATGGTAAGTTTTATAATATTGGATCATTGATTTTTGATCAAATAACTAAAATTTGTGAGACGTATGATGAGTTTCATCCTATTATATTTCCCCGTACCATATATGGTATCATGTTGAATCAATATAATCCGTCTTCCATATCTGAGCCAAATTTTATTCCACAAGACGAGATTTATGCAGTTGAAAATGGATCAAATAATCCAACATGTTCTTACAATAATGTCTCTGGTATACAAGAAGTTGATTAAATTTCACAGGAAGATGTAGCCAAGTCAATGAAACGGAAGAAATCAAGCATGAAGTTAACTTAAGAATTTAATGTTTAAGTATGTAGTTTGTGGCTTTTTTATGTTTAGTTATATGGTAATATTACTAGATTTTAGGCCCGTGTCAAATACACGGGCTTACAATTTTATCAATATTAGATGTTAGTTTATTATTATTTAAAATTTAGTTTAAAATTTTTAGTAATAAAAAATTGATCTATATTATAAAACTTTGAGTTTTATAGTGAAATATTTTTAAAATATGTTCATCGAAGTTGTTTACTGTGACATACATAACGATATTTGAATATTACAAAATCATAATATGTCCATCAAAGTTATAGATTGTGACATACTTAACGATATTTGAATATTAAAAAATCATAATATGTCCATCAATGTTATAGATTGTAACATACTTAACGATATTTGAATATTAAAAAATCATAATATGTCCATCAATGTTATAGATTGTAACATACTTAACGATATTTGAATATTAAAAAATCATAATATGTCCATCAATGTTATAGATTGTAACATACTTAACGATATTTGAATATTAAAAAATCATAATATGTCCATCAATGTTATAGATTGTAACATACTTAACGATATTTGAATATTAAAAAATCATAATATGTCCATCAATGTTATAGATTGTAACATACTTAACGATATTTGAATATTAAAAAATCATAATATGTCCATCAATGTTATAGATTGTAACATACTTAACGATATTTGAATATTAAAAAATCATAATATGTCCATCAATGTTATAGATTGTAACATACTTAACGATATTTGAATATTAAAAAATCATAATATGTCCATCAATGTTATAGATTGTAACATACTTAACGATATTTGAATATTAAAAAATCATAATATGTCCATCAATGTTATAGATTGTAACATACTTAACGATATTTGAATATGAAAAAATCATAATATGTCCATCAATGTTATAGATTGTAACATACTTAGCGATATTTGAATATTAAAAATCATAATAGGTCACTATCATTTTATTTGATTTATTGTTACACAAGGTGATATTACATTCTTATTTTACACTTTTAAAAATTATATCTTATTTTTATATGAAACATATTCTAAATATTTCAATTAGAATATAATTATGTTATATTATATGTGTTTCCTATAAAGATTACATTTTTACATGCTTTATTTTTCGTATATGTGTCATGACAATTACTAAAAACTTCAAACAATAAATAATAGTACAATTACTTTTAAAACCTTAATATATTTACATTAAATTTTATTTATTTTTTAGTAATTAGTTTTATATTTATATGATAAAACGTATAATTATGATATATAATAGCTATTATTCTATTGAATATATATTATCTATTATTCTATTGATATATTTATCTATTATATTGGAATTAATGGTTAAAATGTGTAAATTTGTAATTGAAAACAAAAAAAATTAAATTAGTGAGATTTTTTCTACAAATATTAATATAAATATAATTTACTAATATATTTGGATAATGATTATTAGGATTTTTGATTTATTAATAAATTAATAATGACATCATCAATTTCCAATTTGATAAAATCAGGAGTTATGATTGATTAATAAGCTATTAGGTCAGTTGTCTTTTAGTATATATAAAGATGTTCACATGGATCTCTAATCGACGTTATTGTAATTTATCTTCCTATTTATGATGTTATTGGTTTACATAATTATGTTTCTTATTGCTTATGTGTATAATTGTTTAAAGAATAAAGTTTAAAAAATTGCTTACGACTGCAAGCGCATCGCGCGGGTCTAAGCACTAGTTATGAATACATATAAGACTCGTATTAAGTTACACGGGTACATAAACAAATACTCTATGTGAAAAAAGTGTATACACAAATTTACATATATAAATACTAATCATCGTGTCAGTGATAGTTTACTTGAAAAAACATACAATGAGGTTGGAATAAATTGTAAGGGGACGATCTTTATTTAAAGGGACGAATCATTATTTTGGAGTATGATAAAAATGATAGGGTGTATAATCATTTGATATAGAAGATACTACGTGTGAATGACTCATAAATTAGATAGAAGTCTATTATTATTAGTTACTCATTATTATTATATATGCCCAATTGTCTAGCCATGAAGCTTTGATTAAGAAAAGATATTACCCATAGGCCGTGTTCATATATGAATTAAAGAATAAAAAAATTAGGCCCATAAGGCTTTCAACTTGAACGCGTACAGGAACAAAAGCAGATTTGGCCAGTCAAATGTGTTCTGCTAATCCAATAAACTAACCTCTTTTGGTTGCTATATGTATGTAGTTCATAGAAGCAAAGTCATATAACAAACATACATGGCTAACGTTAATAGTTGGGAACTTGAGATCCCTAGCTCCATCCCTGCTTCAAAGGTCTTTGATGGTTTCGTCGTTGGGTTCTTCGACTTCTTGGACAACCACGTCTTTCCTGTATCTTTAGGTGTTAAGTTCACAAACCTTAAAGGCGACCGAGGTGTTGGCACTATTAAGCTGATGAGTTTTGGTAAACATTCGGACATTCTAAGGCGGCCTATGAAAGTTTACCTATTTTTCTCAATTTATTTCGTAGTCTAACATTTACATATTCTCATTTTTTCCCCCCCAATAACATAGAGGATGACAAAATGCCAAGTGTGAAATACAAGATCAAAGAACTTGATTTAGATAACTTCACCTACAGTATGGCAGTAATTGAAGGGGAAGACGATGAGTTAACTTTGAGTGAAATGAAAGTGATACCGTCTGTCGATGGAGGTTGTACCTTTATACAAAAAACGACCGAGTATAAAGGGACCGATGAGGATGAAACTGAATCCTATAAAGAACAACTCACTCAATGGTTTAAGACTTTCGAGAGGACCATCACTCAAGAGTCCAATGATGATTAGCTTGTGTTTATGTATGACATTGTTTTGTAGTTTTTGATTTGTTTTGACTTCAAATGTTGTTGGTAAGTAAGATTTTAAACCCAATCGGGTTTTGAATAATAGCTCGAGTAAATTCTAATTTCAATAGATTGTCTTGCACAATTACTTTTTTAGGAATTTTGACATTTGAAAACAAAGATCAGATAATAGGGCGCATATATCACTAGTCTTATAAACCACTAACTATTGTAGTTTACAATGTTTATTCTTAATTGGATTTGTGTAACTTGAAAAAACTAGTTAAAAGTGTAAGAAATTAGATATTTGCAGAAGGAAGTATAGATAATTTGCATTTTTTTTTGACAAGTAAATTTTACCTCAGACGCGTATGATGTGTGCTAATCGCACAACGAAAGGGTCCCGCACTAAGCGGATCTTAAATAGCCTTTCTCACCATACCACCTCCTTAATTGGAAAATACCGTCGAGGGGAACCTACCAAGACTCGAACTCGAGACCTTGGAGTAAACTCCCCCGGGGCCCCGCATAGCAGGTTTAGTGAAACACCCCTGGCTACTGGGGTTTAACCCAGTGGTTAGATAGGGGTTTAACCCTGGAGAACCTACCAAGATAATTTGCATCTACGTGTGGTACTACGTTGGCAATCTTGATTGTTGACCTAATATATGGTACTACTAGATAACATATGACGTGGACCTTACATCATATGATCTTTTATATTTGCAAATGGTTGCAATACAAATTGGTAAACACAATATAGGGAGCGTATGATTACAGACTATGAAAGAGGCTTATTCATAATTGCAATACAAATCTGTGTATGTTTATGTTTATGTTTATTTATTTTTTCGTTTATGAACATCCAATGTAAAAAAGTGAACAAAAAAGTGCCCATTAATATTCGTTCGCTTTAACTATAACACTCCGTCTTGGTTATAGTCTTATATGGACATATGGTAAATAGAAATAGAAAAGAGAAGACACAATCTCACGTTACTCTAAAACTAGAAATGATATGGTAAATAGAAACGATTTCTTTAATCGAATTAAGGAACATCAAATTATAAATTGAAAGTCTACTACTACCATTTGAACACTCCGTATTTCATATTACATTCAACAAAATCATACCTTGAAAAGTCATATTATTCCCAAACACAATTTCATATTGTTTTATTTGGTCAACTCTAGGGTACCAAATACCAAAAACTAAAGACTACTCCACCACGTCAAAACGACAACGTTTTTGGGCCAGATTTTACAATGTCACTTTCCCATTTTCTCTTCACACACTGCGTCTTCAGTTGATTTATAGGAGCCTTCGTACTCCCCCAATCAATCTTCTCTCTCTCATCTCTCCCTCTATGTTCAAATCCGTTGACCAAAATCAAGCCCTAAAATTTTCAATTTCAAATCTTCATAATAGAAAAAGATTTCAATCTGATTGTGATTCACAACTTCAAGATCTGTTCAATTAAACCTTCAGATTTCATAAAGGTATCATCTTTATCCATTTTTATACATCTTTTTTGTTCACTTACGTCTGATCTTCAAGATTTGTGCAATATTTCTTCAAAATTATTGAAATTAGTTGATGAAGTTTTAATCTTTTCATGGTTTGTCATCCGGGTCTGATTAAAAATTGAATTTTTTTTTTGTTTTGCCATCCGGGCTTGATTAAAAATTGAACCTTTTTATGTTTTGATGTATGGATTTGTTTAAAGGTTGAATCTTTTTATGTTTTGCTATCTGGGTTTGACTAAAGATTTGATTTTTTTGTGTTTTTGTTTGATTTGTTGCAGATCTGGTTGAATCTGGGCGATAAATTGATAACCCCATCTGTAAAAATTGAATCTTTTGTACTAATAATATGTCTATTGTATTACCAAAAGAAGATTCTGTTGTAATTAGAGAGGTCTGGAATGGTAATCTTGAAGAAGAATTTGCTTTGATTAGAGAGATTGTTGATGATTACCCATATATTGCAATGGATACGGAGTTCCCTGGTGTTGTTCTTCGCCCTTTAGCGCAATTTAAGAATATCAATGACTATAATTATGTAACTTTGAAGGATAATGTTGATATGTTGAAGTTGATTCAGTTGGGTCTCACTTTTTCTGATGAAAATGGGAATTTACCAACATGTGGTTCTGACAAGCCGTGCATTTGGCAGTTTAATTTCCGTGAGTTTAATGTGAATGAAGATATCTTTGCTAATGACTCCATTGAGATGTTAAGACAGTGTGGGATTGATTTTAAGAAGAATAGTGAATTGGGTATTGATGCAAATCGGTTTGGAGAGCTTTTAATGTCTTCTGGTGTTGTTTTGAATGATAATATCTGTTGGGTCACTTTTCATAGTGGATATGATTTCGGGTACTTGCTTAAGCTGTTGACTCGCAGGGAGTTGCCTAAGTCTCAATCAGGGTTCTTTGATCTGATCAAGATTTATTTCCCGGTTGTTTATGATATCAAACATTTGATGAGGTTTTGTAATCATCTTCATGGTGGTTTGAATAAGCTTGCAGAGATATTGGAAGTTCAACGAATCGGTGTTTGTCATCAAGCGGGATCAGATAGTTTGTTGACCTCTCATGCTTTTAAGAAACTGAAAGAAGGTTATTTTAATGGGAGCACAGAAAAGTATGCTGGCGTGTTGTATGGTTTAGGGGTTGAAGATGGTGAAAAATAAGTAGGAAGTGTAATTTGTGAGGTTTAAGCTTGTTTGATTTAGTATGTATTCGTGTTTAAATCTTGTGTACACAATTGGCAAAAGAGTTTCTTGCCTGTTTGATGGTCTTCTTTTTCAGATCTTTTTATGTAACCAAATACCTCAAGGGTCTTGTAGTTTGAGTACTGTAAATTATTACAGTTAGTGTTTTAATAACAATCTTAACTTTTCACTCTGTTTTGCTTCTTAGAATCTTGTTTTTCTTGATCAGTTATTGTAATACTATCTCATTATTGGCTGAATTGAAGTGAACTTCTTGATATAGTTGTGATGGTCATGGTGGGAATGGTGGTGTGATTGACTATTGTTGGGCCGAGGGTGGACAATGGCTTTGATAGTGGGAATGGTGCAAGTAATATAATGGTGGTGACAATGGCTGTGTTGGTGGTTTTGGTGTGTTTGTGAGGTCAAACTTAGTTACGGTGGTGCGATGAGGGTGCTGATAGTAAATCATAGTGGTGCATAGAATAGAAGTATAACCATAGTCGTGATGATGGTACTGGTAGTTAATGAAGTCGTGCTTATATATGTTTTTATATGATGTTTGACAGTTTGAGGCAACACCGAGAGAGATGATTGTTTATGCTAATTGGTGGTGACGGCGGCGGTGTCGGAGTATAAAACTATAGATCCATGTTTGAGACATTGATAAGAATGGAGCCGTGGTCAGTGGCGGAAATAGAAATCTTTAAATTAGAGTTAATTGGGGTGATAAACTTGGTGAATATGAACTTTGGTTCTGATAATGATGGGAGCAATGATGCATAGAGACATGCTTACTACTAATTGAATGATTAATTAATAGTTTTAGTTGGTTAAGAGAGGTATCAATGTGTCATGATGTGATTAATTAGGGCCCCGTTAAACTTTTAATAAAAACAAAGCTTTTGAAAAAAAAACAAAGTTTACTAGAAAATAAAATAATTCTGGTTTAAGAAAAACCAAAGGTTTTAAAAGTGGGAAATGACTTATCTTCTTAACTTTAGTCTAATAATCTTTCTAAATGCTTCAAAGACACATGTAACACACTTATTCTCTTTCATATTCTCATCCCTTGATCTTTTAACTTAACCCCTCAAGTTAATTTCAACTTGAGGGGATCTCCACCCTTTAAAGAGTTACTCTTTCTCAACAAGCATATTATTTTTCATATTTTGGATGATTATTTACCTTATGAAATTTTAAGTTATATGTTTAAATTAGCTATAAGCATATGATAAGATTTATTACATTTTGGATGATGAATTTAGCTTTCGCTTAGATATAATGGTTACCGATGAAGAAACCCTTACTATTACTGAGATGGTGGTAGAGGATATTACTCCAGAAGCAATCGATCATTCTATTCGTTTGCGCGTAATTTGGACGTGGGAAACATCTCTTATTTTCAATTCATTGTTGCCTAAAATATTTGTGATTATCTTTCATGATCAAAAGGTTTATGTTACATACTTTTA
>CM067167.1:154494407-154594407 GCA_034093135.1 Erigeron breviscapus | reverse complement strand
TGTTGTTGTTGTTGTTGTTGTTGTTGTTGTTGTTGGTTGTTCTGGTTGCTGTTGTTGTTGTTGTTGTTGTTGTTGTTGTTGTTGTTGTTGTTGTTGTTGTTGTTGTTGTTGTTGTCGTCATTATTTTGTTATATATGTATAGTGGATAAAACAAGGATGAGAACCATGAAAACCAATAAAATTTTAACTTTTATATTATTTTATTATTATTTTATTTTATTTTTTATAATTTATTCTTTTTAATAGAAACCTATTTAAAAAAAATAAAAAATTAAAAAAACAATATAATTTTTTCGTATGGTTTGATGACATCCCCCTCAGATTAGAGGGGTAAAGCAAAGTCGAAGACTCGTCACGGTTTTAGAATATAATTTCACCTCAGATTAACAATCTGTAGCATTTTGGGTTTAAAGTTTCAGGGTTAGTCGTTAGTTTGACCTTAGAATTTCTAAGCCTAAACCTGTATCGTTTGATGACATCCTTTCATAAATTTTTCATTTTTTATTTTAAAATAGGTTTTTGAAAAACATAAATATATATATGTGAATTAAAATATAGAATATCTACCCACTTTAATAAATGAAATATAAATATAAATATCTTAATAATTATTTTTAGGGTGAATTACAAGGAAAATACCTGAAGTATGCACGAAATTACGGGTTTGATACCTTACATGCACGACACGTGACTTGACTTAACGGCCAAATAGACGACCGTCAGCGATAGGTATGGTCAGTGTAAGTTTTTGACAATAATGGGTATGTCTCGCGTAATTTTTAAATTATAGGTATGATCAGTGTAGTTTTGAAAAAACCTCAGGTATGATTTGTGTAATTTACCTTAAAAAGATTAAATTTTTTATGCACTTTAAAAAAACTTGGTTTCATTTAGCGTTTTTGCATTAATAGTAGTATGCAGGACTAATAGGTAACCATCCCCGTTCCAAAAAAACAGTATTATGTGATAAAATCCTGTTTTTCTTGAATAACATTACAAAACCAATTTAGTTTTCCTTCGTCTTCAAGCGTGTTCTGTTTGTTTCGACTTATATACAATTCCTGTATCTGTATATTTCTTTCTCCCTCCCTCCATCTCTTTAATTAAAATAAATATTAAAAAAGAAAGAAAATTTTTGAAAAAAAATTGATTGATTGATCTGGGAGGAACTAACCCAGTTTCCTCCCTTGTTTCAATGGATACACCAAGCTCTTGGGATTCCTTAAGGAAACAGGTTTCTTTTCTCCCCATCTTTATTAATTTTCTTATAAATATCTATACACAAACATATACATACACATATATTTGTATGTATGGTTGTAATTAATTTTTTTCCAATGGGTGTGTCTTGTTTTACAAAATTACATTCATTTTTGTAAAGATATATGTATGTGTTTAAGGATTTGTTAGAATATGTAAATTTGAATTAATTAGGGTTTATAGAGGATCAGATCTAGATTGGAATGATTTGTAATTGGTGATTGTGAGAATTTGATATCAAGTATGATTTAGAACAATTTGTTATGATACATATACAACAATTATCGATGTACATAGATAGTGAAAGGTTGAAACGAAACCAGCTAAGGTTGGATAAGTGGTTAACACCCTTGCCTCTGGAGACAGAGGTCAAGGGTTCTATTCTCATGCCTTGCAAGGCTGGAGGTCCTTTCTTATCTTAGATAGAACCCGGAAGCAGCCTCTCTACACCGTCATGGTATGGGTAAGGCTGTCTACATCTTAACCTCCCTGATACACCATCGAGGTATTGGGACCCAAAACCCGTGGAGAACGGCATTGGGTGCTTACTTACTTACTTTTCCGGTGAAAGTTTAAAACGAGAACCGTAAAAAGGTCAAGTACCCGGAAGCAGCCTCTCTACACCGTCATGGTATGGGTAAGGCTGTCTACATCTTAACCTCCCTGATACACCATCGAGGTATTGGGACCCAAAACCCGTGGAGAACGGCATTGGGTGCTTACTTACTTACTTTTCCAGTGAAAGGTTAAAACGAGAACCGTAAAAAGGTCAAGTATTCGGAGGACTATCACATTACATGTTATTCGATAAGGAGTATCAAGTATGTGATAAAGTTCATTAACTTGTGAAACGTGATAAAAGTACCTATTTTGGATTCTGCTAAACGTAGGTCGTGGTAACACGTAATAAACTATTGTACATAAAATAACCACTACTTATACATAATTATCAACTTGCATGTACAACATTTTATTGCGTGTTAATCTATGGCTAGCAAAATTCTTTTCGTAAAGAAAAAATCATGTAGGTTCTTTCTACAAATTGTTCACATATGGTCGGATATCAAATAACTTGTTGTCAACAATTTTCAACCTTTGTTCTTGATCTGATTTGAACCTCTATCAAACGTAATCACACGTGAACGAACAAATAGTTGTGTGAGCTATCACAGTTCTTGATCTGTTTTTGGTTCTCAGTTGTATTATAGATACACACCAAACAGACGTATATATGTATGTATGTATACTATTGAGTTGCTCATAATGTATGACATTGCTTTTCTTTTATGCTCTGTTAATAGGATATGTACTTTAGAAAGTTGTGTCTTCTTTAACAATAGATGCAGGGAAATGCATTTTTTTAGATTTATCGTGTTCGGTATATGTGCAGGCAAGGAATCTTGAAGCAGAGTTGGATGATCAAATGCATATGTATTGTAAATTGGTGTCTAACAAAGTTGATGATGGTAATAATGAAGGTAATCTTGGTTCCAACATAGAACAACTACTTAAACAGCTACAACAAGTGATATCACAAATGCAAGCCTGGGTGTCATCTGGTGGATCAGAAATTTTTTCACATACATTAACTCGACATCATGAAATTCATCATGATCTTACTCAGGTACCTCTTTTTTGTCTTTCCTATTTTGCTACATTAAATTATTTCTTTTTTGTTTCATGTGAACATTTTTTTTGTTAACCTTATCAAAGTTATATCTTTTCTAAATGAAAGGGCTTAAACCTTCATACATTCCTTTTAAAAAAAAAAGGAATAAAAAAACCTTTCATACATTCAAGTAAATGAATAAATAAGTCCAAAAGGACATACATTGGTATCTTCCTATAGAGGATAATAACCATCTTACTTTTCTCCCGGAACTGTAATTTTTTACGGGCTTAAGGCTCTGTATCAGGCTTACATCTTACCGACAACATATTGCTGTCGAATAAATATAAGTCAATACTGAATCTTGCCATCCGGGAGCAACATGTCTTAAAGATTGACTTAATAATGTTGTTCATTTGGAAGCTCATATGATAAATTACTTTTCTCATTATTTTCTTGAAAGTGCAATCATTTTGATTTGCTGCTGTCTCTATAGAGGTAAATAGGCACGAACGTATTTTAAGTAGAAACTGCCATGATCATTATAATCACCTGTTAGTTAATTATTTTAACTTCTTGCAAGTCATAAATACTTCTATGAACCCTTACTACTTGCCTGCAACTTCTTTACATGTGTGTGCTAATTAAATGTGTTTGCTTGTAGGAGTTTAATCGACTTCGTTCTAGCCTCAGAGCTAAGAGAGAGCATGCATCACTGCTTGAAGATTTCAGGGAGTTTGACAGAGCAAGGTTAGATATAGAAGAGGGTGGTGGGTCTCAAGAGCAGTCTTTTCTTAAGGAGCGTGCTACTCTCATGAGAAATACAGGGCAGGTGCGTTCAACCAATTTCTTCTTCAATATTCCCCTGGCATTTGTTTATTTAGAATAGTGGCACCAAGATTATACAGAAATATCAAACATAAGTAGTTTTCTAAATGAGCCTTACCGAGCTAAAAGGCCATTTGTTTTTAAATAAAGATGAACACAAAGAGCTGAAAATTGACAAATTACCCCGAACAAATGATGGTTTGGATGATTGAATGTTTCTGTTTTGGTTGGTTCCTTGCTGAAAAAAAGTCGGGCAGCTCAAATCAGATTTGTAATTTTTTAATTATAGCTTGTACAGCTTCGTGTGGGAATCCAACAAAAAATAAAATCTAACATAGTCCAGAACTTTCCTCAAGTGCCCAATTTATAATCACAAAAAAAACCTTCGGTTAAGAACATTCCCTCATTTAGCATACTCTATGTGTATATAACCATAGTTGATAACTACATAAGCAAACATCAAAAAAGAATACCACGAAATTGTGCCTGCCGAGTTGGGCATGGAATCTTTCAGAGCGTCGATGTCGATCCCACATTGGATGATTTCTTTAGTAGCAGATTGAAAAAAAGATGATTGTGGTAATCTTTTTGAGAGTTACAAAACATCCAGTTAACATCCAGGCTTGAAATCTTGAATGCCATAATCTCATATTGTCTTGCATAGTTGCATCTTTAATCGTTGTCCCATAGTAGGTCATTATACGTATATACGACTAATGAATTGAAAAAACCACACTAAACACATCCATGAGACTTCTTTTCATCCTGGCCAGATATCTTGCAATAGTTGGTTGACTGAAAAATCACCAAGTTGCCCTGTTTTGGACTTTCAACATAATTCAGCATCTCGATCTAGGACCAATATAGGAAAAGGAGTGATGTTCAGCATTTCAAATCTAGTGCACCATCTTTGAGGCCAAACTCCACTCTCCGTCGACCACCATGTCATAAATTATGCCGACAAATCAAAGGCTTCATTTATGAATCATTCTTTCTGTGATGGTGCTGCTAAGTAGATCAAGATTACTCCATCTATCCTACCACATTAATACCTTCTTCCCATCATCGATTTTGTGTACTGAAGAGGCTTCAATCTCTTCACGCTTATGTGGAAGCTTTCTTCAATCACAACTTGCATCTGGTTTCAGAGGCACGTCCATAAGATCTGATCGATTTTTCCAACAAATGTGACAGGCTTTCTTTCGTTCGACTCTTGCTTACATATTCACATATTTCATATAACAATACGACAAGATATTGGGTGGTAATCTGTTACCTTCTCGGCATGGAGCTCTTCGGTGTAAAATAGATTACTGTTGCATTAAGTTATTCCAATATTCTACCATGGGTGAAGAAAACCAACAGCTTGACAGATGTCTGGGACTGCAATATTCCAAGCTTTCACTAAAGTTTGGATGTGTACCCACGATCATCCATTATATCAAACATTGCTTTTTTGATTTCCTCATACACTACATTTTAAACTTTTAAAGCATATATGTTGCTTTTGCTGCTGGCTTTTGGTTCATGAAAAGACCGGTCGGATTAACAGTCAAGTTAACATAGTTATTAACACCTAAAAAAATTCTTTACATTCTCTATACATTGAGAAGCAATTTCCTTCCCTGCGTACAAGTTAGCCTTCATGTCCCTTCTTCATTTCTGTTTCTGTTTACTTTTGAGTTTGTCTGCTTTATGAAAGTAACTGGTATTGCCATCCCCTTCTTTAAACTTTTAATTTTTGAACCCCGATTTAAGAGCTTCCGATTTGAGCTATAATAAATTTGTAAAAATTGAACAATTTTGGCTTGACCTTGTTAACCGCCTGAATTTTTAACTGGACTATAATCACTTATTCTGTATGTTCGGAAAGAGGCAAATGAGATTGAGACCTCATCAATAAAACTAGCATTCCCATTACACAGTCTGGCCATTTGAGCGTACCTGAGTTTGCAAAACAATCCTTAGAAACGCCCATTTCTGTAGTTATACCAGAAGTATCTGATGAACTATTCTCAATATTCAAAGCGACATTAAGATTTGCCATAAGGGTCCACGGTACCCTATCCCAACTTGTGGATCTTTAGCAATTTTCATAAATTTGTTCTACATAAATGTTTATTTGATGCGAGATGAACCGGGAAAAAATACTTCTTTATCTGACAAACGTGTTACATGACAATGTAAAGCTTGGTGCATTTGGTGCAGAACCATGAGTCCATGACTTGAGTTTTACTTGGGTCCCACCCCAATATGATTATTATGTCTCTCAAACAGTGACTACTATTTGACATCTGTTTTCATTGACAAAACACATCAGTTGGACAAATGCTCAAATGTTTGATGTAACTGCTTTTATATGGGGATTTTGTATTGACCCCTGATGTTAGCTAGACTAAAGGTGTTATATAGTGTTCTTCTGGTGCTAACTTCTCGCACCCAGGTATTATTTGTGTCCGTGTTAGCTCCATTATCTGTTTGTGTTAGGAACAGGTTGCACAGCGGAAGCAAAACAGAAAAATAAAGATCGAACACGAGAATTAACGTGGTATCTCACACAATGTGTGTGAACTAATCCACGGCTGCAACTAGGTTTTTTTTATTTAGCTTAGTACAAAAAATTACAATGCATAGGCTAGGATATATATAGAGAACAAGTCTAGGGTTTCTTGCTTGGTGAACAAGGAAACCGAATGGGCTTCCTAAACAGCCAACTAAAACAGGCCCTAAGCTAAAAAGCCCAAGGCCTTCACAAAACCTGACAATCTCCCACTTGAAGGCCTTGCAGAAAACAAGTCACCAACAAATACACAGCAATCCAAGTCTTCAGCAATCAGTAATTCCAAAACACACGGAACAGAAGTACCAGGTCCAGCTCAACGAACAAACCAAACTTCAAACCATAATACACCTAGTTGCAACGGACCCCTACTCGTCAGCAAACAGAGGGCCCCGTTGGAGCCTCAGATGACTCCAACACGGTCTCAACAGACCCTGACTTTTCATCCTCAATCCCAACTGATTCCCATAGACTCAAACCATCAGATACAGGGACTCTCAGAGGAACACTCTCCACTAACGGTAACTTCTCAGGAGAGATTTCATTCGGATCCCTAGTCTTCCGAACCCAACGTAGATTTCCAGACTGTGTCGAGCTACTCCCACTGTCACGAAACTCCCGTACATGTTCAGACTTCCGAATACGCTCAAGCGGATTACCTGGAGTCCCAGAGTTCTTTACCGTCAACTTAACTCGTTTAACTACCGAATCGGCGAGCCTGACTTTGACGTTCGTCTTAACAGGGGTAGGGTCACTTCCCCAGACGGAACAGGCACCATGTACAACGACCCCTTCTTGAAACCCCTAGCAACCACGAGATTTCCCTTAACGACCTTATACTTTTCACCACCAAACTTAACGTCTAAACCTTGTTCATCCAACTGCCCAACGGAGATCAACTTCGTTTCAAGCCTCGGAATAACCCTGACGTTACACAAAGTCCAAGTAGTGCCCAAAGTAGTAACAAGATCCAAATCCCCCATGCCACATCAAGAATTTCACCGTTTTCCAGCCTAACCTTGCCAAAATCGCCTTTTTTAACATTCCGCATGCAATCATTGCTATGGCTAGCATGGAATGATGCACCGGAATCCATGACCCATGAATCCACACTGCTTTCAACACACATCATTAAGACATCGTCTTCGGAGTCGCTTGCTGTAGCCGTGTTCAATCCATCAGAATTATGTCAATACTAATCACTACTGTTGGAATTTTGGTTCTTATTTATAGTGATAATTATATGTCTCATGATCACGGTTATTTGAGATTTTTTGCTTATATGAGTTTTTTCGGTACTTCTATGTTGGGATTCTTTTTCGGAGAATTCTTATTCGGACATTGGCTCCTGTAATGTCCAGTCTCGTTGCAGTCCCAACATCGCACACTCAGACGAGCCCTAGACGAGCTCCTGCCCTGACCCTTGTTGCTCCCACTATCTCTGCTGTTATTTCTTCCCCTGCCAATATGTAACAAATCAGAAGAAGATCCACCCTTTGCACTTCTTCGGCGAATGTCTTCACCCAGTACCAAGTTGCGAATCTTTTCAAAAGTCATCCCGTCAGTTCCCATCGAGCTTGTAACAGCAGTTACAGTCCCGGACCAACTATCAGGCAGTGAAGATAGCAATAGTACAGCCTTGGTCTCTTCATCGAAATTCATTCCCACAGATGACAATCTGGACAGAATAGAATTCAGATCATTTATGTGCACGGTAACTGAGCTCCCCTCCTTCATTCTCATATTAAACAACTCTCTCATCAGGAATACCTTATTAGCTGCAGAAGGCTTCTCATACATATTCGACAACGCCGACATCATACCACTAGCGGTGGTTTCAGACATGATGTTATAAGCCACGTTTCTCGTCAAACTCAATGTAATAATCCCTCTAGCTTTTTTATCCTTTGTATCCCAAAGAGCTTCCTGTTCTTTATCCATCTTCTCCGGTTTTTTACCAAGAACCATGTCCAGATCCTTTTGACCTAGTAATGCTTCAATCTGCATCTTCCACCAACTAAAATCCGAACCGTCAAACTTTTTAATCACAAATTTCCCATCTTCAACCATAATGACAAACGAAGAAATAAACAACCAAAGTTACCCGGCTTCAACTTAGTTGATGAACACTCGTCAAGAAGAATCAAACAAAAAAAACCAATAACAGCAACCAAATAATCTTCCAAACGATCAGTCAACAACACAAAAAGAACTCCAAAACAAGTTCCACTCGGCGGCGGCTGACAGCAGCACTCGGCTGAAACAGCGGCGGTTTTTGGTGATGTAACAGCAGCGGAACAGCAGCAACAGCTGCAAACCAGCTTCAGAACAATCTGACAGGAAGAAACAGCAGTGCAGTAGCTAACAGCAGCAGTAAACAGAAGATCACAGCGGCGAACAAGGGTGAGCAAAACCCTAATCGCAGCAGAACAGCAGCGGCAGCAGTTGTGATCAGTTGTGAACAGCAGCAGCACAAAACAGATTCGATACAGCAGCCCTGATCTTGGTCGGCTGTAGCAAAACCAGCGAACAAGAGGCAAAAAGAACCCCTAATCGCAACTACAGCAGCCCCAAACAGAATGAAACAGCCTAAGCTCTGATACCACTTGTTGGGAACAGGTTGCACAGCGGAAGCAAAACAGAAAAATAAAGAACGAACACGAGAATTAATGTGATATCTTACACAATGTGTGTGAACTAATCCACGGTTGCAACTAGGGTTTTTTTATTAGCTCAGTACAAAAAATTACAATGCATAGGCTAGGATATATATAGAGAACAGTCTAGGGTTTCTTGCTTGGTGAACAAGGAAACCGAATGGGCTTCCTAAACAGCCAACTAAAACAGGCCCTAAGCTAAAAAGCCCAAGGCCTTCACAAAACCTGACAGTTTGAGCAATATACTCAGCGCTCCAGACCTTAATCCATTACCACATCATCCTCGCCTAGGTCAATGGTTTCATCTGCAACCATAACTTCGTCACTTTGTTTTGGTTGACTGGTTTCCGCATTGTTATATCCAAAGGTGAGTATATGCTCACATAATTTAAGTCAGCTGCTTTAGATTTAGTTTGTGTCTGCTCCACCTGTCAAGACTTTATTCTTTTCCCTATTTATTTTTCTCATTGCTAACGACTCAAAATGCTCTCTGTTGTGTTAGCCTAGAATCTTTAGCCATCTTTTGATTATAACCATTGTCAATAACTGATGTGAACTCCTTTCATATTCTTGGTTGCAACACTGAATTACTAATTATGTAATGCTTGGAAAATTTCTACAAGGCCTGAAAATATAGAGGTGCTATCCGGATTTGGGTTTGTTTATTCGTTTCTTTAATAAACCTGAACGATATCAGGCATACGGCTTGTAATACGAAATATTACTTTAGCTTTGAATTTTGGAGGGAAGGGGGGGGGGGGGGGGATCGAAATGTATATCAGATCTGGTGACTGGTATTTATGTGTTCATTTTTCCTGAGTCAGTGATCTCTTTTATACGGTACGAGGCTACGAATAGGAATGTAGGTAGTTCTGAAAAGGTAACTAGATAAACTTAAGTCACTTTTTTCAAGAGGAAATAATCCAATATATAAGTGCTTTGATCATACATCATCGGGTTGTTTTTTTTACATGCCCTACAGCTATCGGTGTCAACCTATTGAAATAAATGGCCAAGGATTTTCACTGTAATGTAGAATATACTTCATGATTTCTTATAAAAAAAAGTTACCAGTTCTTTCCTACAATTTGTGGGATAATGAATTTAGTTATAATTTATAAAGTATTCGACCTAAACTTATGGACCCAATGTTGCCAAATGCCAAATGAGTGGATGACCTTGGTTCGGTTGGTTAAATGATTCCATTTCGAACAAACTGAAGGGTACTGTTTGGTCCTGAAAACAAAATAAAAAAGGATCTAAAGGGACCAATTTTTGCTTCCAACTTTCAATGCTTAATTACCTATGTGGCAAGTTACTTTTAAAGGCATAATCTATATGATTGTTTTTTGATTGAAAACATCATACCTTGATAAATTTGACTAATATGACTGTTTCATTTTTATAGATGGACGGTGTAATATCTCAAGCGCAAGAGACCCTCGGTTCACTTGTGCTTCAAAGGTCAACATTTAGAGGCGTCAATTCAAAGCTTAGCAACGTTAGCAGTCGGCTCCCCACTGTAAGTGAAGCATTTGAATCGATTAACTACAAGATATTATTGATTTTGATTGCACTAAACTACAAATAGATCCACCCAACTACTTAAAACCATCTGAATAATTGTTCATTCAGATATTATCTCTTGGTTACATCTCACATCTGCTATCCAAGTTATTAAACCTTCTTGTATGTGGTGGTGTTACAGGTGAATAGCATTATCTCTGCAATAAATAAAAAGAAGTCTATGGACACCATAATTCTTTCTTTAGTTGCATCCGTTTGTATGTTTCTGATTTTGATCTACTGGTTGACAAAATAGCAAAGCAACTTTGGTAGTCTTGTGGTGGCTGCACTTGATGCAGCTTTTAGGTACACCATGTCACCAATTGATTGTATAAATAATTTTTGTAGTTCATTTATGATTTAGTGGTTTTTCATGCATAGTAAATGTAATATATAACATTATCTTCGCAAAATGCAAGACTTGCTCAATTGTTTGGAACCAAGATTGTAGGAAAGCTTGAAACTGGATGTTGGCCGCAGTTGTACTGTTGCATCATTCCAGGTTTGTGTGTTAAATTTGTCGGTTAATCTCATGCTTCCTTGGTCATCCATTAGTCAATGTTCAAATTTTATTCATAGTATAAGGTGAATCTTTAGTTGATGTTCCTTTTGAGTTATTGTGGTATGTTCCAATGTAAATATAATTTCAGTTTTTTGTAATATAATCTTTTGTTTTTTAACAGAAGTAATTTAAGTTTGTAACTTTCCAGATACATTTGCATTTTTTTTATAGCATTCTTGGAATTGTTGTCTGTAATGTGTGTTTAATTTAAAAGTTTAACTTCATAGTAGGAAGTTTGGATTTTGGAAGCAGTCTCACGTACGGTTGAGTACATTCCATTTTTCCCTACCCCGTCTTTGCGGGATTGGGTATTGTTAAGCTGAGTTATCGCATGGGAATCGTAATTAATTTAGAGATTAGACTTTGACCTTGAAGTTGTTACCATTTGAACATCATAAGATACATTGTCATTATGAAGTGGTAGTTTTTTGAGAATGTAAAATATGACATAACAGAACACTCAATTTGTTACTACAAGGAAAGGTGGTTAATGTGTAGCTAATGGAGTTGATGTGACCCTGAAGTTAAGACATGAGAATGATGAGATGGAAGATAAATAAAGGTAATAATGTACTTTGGGGGATGGATGTTGGTGTAAAATGTTTTAATGTTTTGTATTTGGTTAACAATGAGGGACTTAATATTCTGGACATGGAAATCTTGTAAAGAGATTTGATCCACTTTTTGATTAGATTAGACATGCATAGTATGTCATGATTCATGTGGAATCATATGCCATGTTTTAGTAACTACTCTCCTTGTCCCACATTCCCACCCATTATTTGCTTTCCTTCCTATTCCTATCAAATCATGTAAAACCAGTTTCATATAATAGGATGGGCATGGGACTGGTACCGTCCCGTACCGGTCTCGATCCCGATGGTACCGATCCCGAATTTTACGAAATCTTAGTACCGGTCCCGGTCCCATATGAGCCGGTACTGAACCGGGACGGGACCGGGATATCGGTACCAAATCCCGACTAGTCCCTTTTTAAAACAATAATGAAATTATAACCGTGAGTAGTATATAGTTTGAGATATTTGTGTTTGGGCTTGAGAGAATAGAAAAATTAATAGAAGAATCCCGTTTGGTACAAGTATACGGGAATTTTACGAAATCTTAGTACCGGTCCCGGTCCCATATGAGCCGGTACTGAACCGGGACGGGACTGGGATATCGGTACCAAATCCCGACTAGTCCCGATTTAAACCAATAACTACCTAACTAATATACAAACATGACCACATATTTACTATCTAATACACAAACATAAAATTTAACCATCTGAACATATAACAAATAACGATCATTTGTTACAAAAATTAAATTCAGTTACTGATCCCATAACCAAAAGTTTATATATAATCATATTGCAAGTACCTCATCTCATAACAAACAGAAGGGTTTGGAGTTTGGACGTGCAGGACTACATGTAGGCATGTTAGTTAGCATGAGGAGTTGGAAGAGTTTTTTAAAACAATAATGAAATTATAACCGTGAGTAGTATATAGTTTGAGATATTTGTGTTTGGGCTTGAGAGAATAGAAAAATTAATAGAAGAATCCCGTTTGGTACAAGTATACAAACTAATAAAAGTGGGTACCGGTCCCGGTCCCATTCGGGACTCGGTACCACTTCCCGGTATCGGGATCGGGATTTGGTATTTTTTGCTTATCCCTCAGACATATATAGTTAATGGATAATGATATATATGCCTAATTCATAGGCCTACTCCATACATTACATGACACTTGTTTTTCACTAATTCTCTTTCATTATCTTTACCATTGATCTTGCCATGTGGCTTGATCTCCTTTTTAGGCCTATCTTTAGACATACCAGTTAGGCACAATAATCAATTTTTAATAGTTAATATATAAGTAACGATATGTGAGTAGACCTAGCAATTCGATATGTTCTCAATGTCTACACATCATATATGTATTATATATAAATGATATTTGATATCAGTCATGAACACAACATGTAAGAAAAAGAGTGTAAATAGTCTTACCCCTATCAAATATAATTACCAACCTAATTTTATTTGATACCACTTCATTTTATAAATTAATTGTATATCATGCACACCTATAACTCCGCAAGTAACTACATAGATTTTTCTTAACGTATTAGCCATATGGCAATTTTCTTTTCGTTTCACACAAATGTTTACATTATCATTAATCCTTCATCTAGAAGTCAACAAACAACATAATCAGATAGAAGTCACTGAACTTTATTGAATTTAATAACTTAATTAAACATCAAAATGTTAAATTAACTTTTTTAAGTGTTATGAATCATTTAATCTAATTCAATGCTTTAAGTTATCATATTAGCAGGGGTGAAGCATGCATATATATCGTATGTAATTTCTTTTACAGTTGTCTTATTTGTTTGGTTATTCTTATTCATTAAATTATGTTTACATGGATACAAAGATGTACATATTACAAAACATTGTTGTTTATTTATGCATGTTGAATTGAATGATGATCGTATATATGTTCCAATATACATTGGCAATTTAACCCAATTTTTACAAATATCATTACTCTATCTGATGTATTTACATTTAAATATCTCAATTCTCTTTTAAGTATATTTTTACATTTTAACATATAATTATTTTTTTTGTTTCATATACTAATTCTTATATTAATAATATTGTAAAACCCGTGTATATGACACGGGTCTAAAATCTAGTAAAATAATAAAGTGAATGGCTTAATGATTTAAAAAGAAAAAAGATAATACATTTATCTTTTCGGGTTAAGTTGATTAAATTGGAAACAAATAGACTCACGATTCACAAAAGTTAAGTATATAAAGATTTCTTCACTGAGTCCGTTGAGTTAAAATTAAACATCACTTAATTAAAAATCTTTTTGTATCATCCATATTAATTAAATACAGTGATTAGATATATAGGTCTAAGAAAGGTCAGTACGTAGCTAGCTAGTGTTGTTTATTTTCTGGCATCACTTTCCTATGCTTGTAACTTGTAAGTCATTTATCAGTAAATAATTGTACGATCGACTCGTATATGTTATCACGTTATAATATGATATTCATTCACGTACCATGCATCATATATAAAAGATTAATTAATTGTGATCGGTTCATTCAAAAGGGCTTGAAAACGTGATTAATGAATCATGTCGTCCATTTATATCTATCTAGTTTTTATAAACATACGGATAATATAAGGTAAAACATTCAAATGACTTAAAAGTATCATTAAAAGTTTTGTTTATGTATAAAACACTACGTATTATGTGTGAATTTTTAATTTTGTTACCTATGATTCTATGAATTTTTTATTTTGCGAGACGTGAAAGTTTTACATTTCTCTTTGTTAGTTATACTAGATTTTAGACTCGTGTTCAATACTGGACACGAGTTTATGACATGAGTTACAAATATAAGTTGGATCGTCCATGTTAATGTATTCTGTTATTGACAAAATTACGATAATGTATTTTTTTATTTAATAGTGAAATAATTTGGATGTGTACCTCTCGATATTCTGATTTTTATCATATAATTGATTGGGATTTCATATAATGATGAACCATTTTTTGGGTTACCTTCTCTTACATCTGCTATATGCTAATTAATTTTTCGTTTTTTGGGTTTCTGTTTCTCATTAAGATTTCTTGAATTGTTGTTCATATGGTTAATAAGTTTGGGTAAGTGAGGATGTTGAATTTTAAGTTTGACAAATTGAAAAAACATATGAATCGTAATATAGAAGAAGATTGTGTGGTGGTAGCTTTTTTTAAGGAGTTGATAAATGTAAGCTTATAGTATTACAATTGTAGACAATCTAAAGTTTCCTTATCAGAATATACATCGTACGTATAATCAATTAAAGATTGTTAATATTAATATAATTATAATTTTTTCCTTAAGATAATAATAGAATTATTATATTTTAATATTAATTAAATTACAATTGTAGATATGTTACTGGTTGTGTACACACATTCACATAATCTATTATATGGGCTTGTATTTATGTTTTTTCTAATTTTTTAATATATATATTATTGTAATTTGTAAAAATATTTTTATTTGATATAAAGTAAAATTAAAAATTAGAAAGAAGAAAGAAAAAGGAAAAGGAAAATGTAGCATTATCCTAATCAACTGACACAGATTGTTTATAACATTTTAAAGATAAGATAAATTATTAAATATATAAATTTAAATGTAAAAAATGTAAGTAAAAACAAATTTAAAAGAATATATTTCTAGAACATTGAACACATATACTGTATTTCATCTTTTGAAATAACTTTTTATAGACAATATTTTATGTGTTGCATTTTTTAATTAATTAAATGATGAAAATTTTAAAAAAAATCTCCACAAGTTGATGGCTAAAAATTATAATAAATGTAAATTAAGTATTAGGACTAAAAAGTGTAAATTATTGATGGAAAACAAAAAAGTGTAAATTAGTGAGACTTTTTCTACGAATATTAATATAATAATATATTTGGATAATGATTATTAGAAATTTTAATTTATAATTAAAGTAAATGATGACATAAGCGAGAGTCAATTTGATGAAATTGAGCGATGTGATTGGTTAATAAGTCATTAGTTCAACTGTCTTGTATTATATATTAAGATTGTGAATTATTTAGAACTGCCTACATGTATTTTGTCATTACAACAAAAACAAGATTTGTTTAACTTTATGTATTCCCTCTTTCAAAAAACATTAGGAAAAAACATGCGCACTACGGCGGTGACTGTACACATGTGCGAGATGCCGTGGTGACGATAATTTCAAAACAAATACTTAGGTAAAAAATGAATACATAATACCGGCGCAAAGTATAAAATATAATGTTACGATGAATTTGAACAAGTTGTTATTATTTTCATAGTGTAAGTCCCAACTCAATAGATGGTACTACTGAAGACACCTCTATGTCGATGGTGGAGTTACTTTGCAATATATGCACTGAACTGGAGACGACCAGTTGCAGTGTGTATATACCAAGTTCTAGATAGATTACTTATGTAAATGACAATAAGTAAAGAACAATGCAATAATACAAATAACTTGTAAAGTAACTTGATGAGACAATATGTAATTTTCAATGTGTAATTTATTTATTGATGTTAAACAAATTACAAGGTTGTTGCGGAACCAAGATAATACAAAGAATGTAAATATCCTAACAACCTATGAAATACAATTGATCTACACTCGGAATTTCTCAAGACAATCGAAACACTTAAAGTTGTGAAATGTTCCTTTTAGCGATTGAGAGAATATTGTACAAGTTCACCAAGAATATTGCAGGTAGTGTAAACTTCTGGCAAGTGTAACTGGTGACTGGCAAGTGTAAACTGGTGACTGGCAAGTGTAAACTGGTGACTGGCAAGTGTAACTGGTGACTGGCAAGTGTAACTGGTGACTGGCAAGTGTAAACTGGTGACTGGCAAGTGTAAACTGGTGACTGGCAAGTGTAACTGGTGACTGGCAAGTGTAACTGGTGACTGGCAAGTGTAACTGGTGACTGGCAAGTGTAAACTGGTGACTGGCAAGTGTAAACTGGTGACTGGCAAGTGTAACTGGTGACTGGCAAGTGTAACTGGTGACTGGCAAGTGTAACTGGTGACTGGCAAGTGTAAACTGGTGACTGGCAAGTGTAAACTGGTGACTGGCAAGTGTAAACTGGTGACTGGCAAGTGTAAACTGGTGACTGGCAAGTGTAACTGGTGACTGGCAAGTGTAACTGGTGACTGGCAAGTGTAACTGGTGACTGGCAAGTGTAACTGGTGACTGGCAAGTGTAAACTGGTGACTGGCAAGTGTAACTGGTGACTGGCAAGTGTAAACTGGTGACTGGCAAGTGTAAACTGGTGACTGGCAAGTGTAAACTGGTGACTGGCAAGTGTAACTGGTGACTGGCAAGTGTAAACTGGTGACTGGCAAGTGTAAACTGGTGACTGGCAAGTGTAACTGGTGACTGGCAAGTGTAACTGGTGACTGGCAAGTGTAAACTGGTGACTGGCAAGTGTAACTGGTGACTGGCAGATGCAACTGGTGACTGGCAAGTGTAAACTGGTGACTGGACAGTTCCAGGTGAACTGGTCCTAACAAATTCCCCCTATTTGTCTAGAAATATAGTCTAAGTCTTTTTCTAGTTCTTGTATCTATACAAGTGTGAACTATAGAGACTTGTTCGATTTAAATCTATCTAAGTTTCCAAGGCATTTTTATAGATCAATAAATGCCTTAGGTTTTTCTTTTAGGTTTGTTAGATTTTAATCTTTTATCTACCTTGTGGTTACAAACTGGTAACTTCATTTATACAAGGAAATGGAATTTATACAAGTTACAGAATGTAAATATCCTAACAACCTATGAAATACAATTGATCTACACTCGGAATTTCTCAAGACAATCGAAACACTTAAAGTTGTGAAATGTTCCTTTTAGCGATTGAGAGAATATTGCACAAGTTCACCAAGAATATTGCAGGTTTGCAAAGTGTGAATTCTATCGAAGAGTATTCGAAGAAGTCTGAAGTGTGTTTTCACTTTGTGATTTCAAAACACTTAATATTCTTGTTGTGCAATGACTTGTATTTATAGGCAAAGTTAACATTGGGATGTTAACTTTAGCCGTACAAATGTGGTTGAGAGCATTTAAGGAATAGCATTTAATTCCTTAAAAAGCAGTGTAAAGTCGCATGATAAAGCAACTTTACACAACCACCTTTATGTACCTTTTATTACTTAAATAATAAGATAAGGCTTATTATCCGGGTAAAGGTACATAAAGCATACAAGTCAATTCCTCGTAATCAGTGTAAAGCTTTGTAAGGGCTTTCCACTGATGGTCTCCAGTTTGTAACTGACTAGAATGCCAACTGGGCTTCGCTGCCATTGCCATTCTCTATCTTCCATTTGTTGTCTTCGACTTCAACTGGAATGATTCTTCAACTGGTCAGTTCTCAACTGGAGGAAGTCTTCAGTTGCGTTGACTGTACGGTGCAACTGGACTTCAATATATTTCTGGACAAATCTTCTTGGTCACCAGTTTCACTGGTCTCCAGATGCAACTGGTGACTGGCAAGTGTAAACTGGTGACTGGCTAGTTCCAGGTGACTGGCAAGTGTAAACTGGTGACTGGCAAGTGTAACTGGTGACTGGCAAGTGTAAACTGGTGACTGGCAAGTGTAACTGGTGACTGGCAAGTGTAACTGGTGACTGGCAAGTGTAACTGGTGACTGGCAAGTGTAAACTGGTGACTGGCAAGTGTAACTGGTGACTGGCAAGTGTAAACTGGTGACTGGCAAGTGTAAACTGGTGACTGGCAAGTGTAAACTGGTGACTGGCAAGTGTAAACTGGTGACTGGCAAGTGTAAACTGGTGACTGGCAAGTGTAACTGGTGACTGGCAAGTGTAACTGGTGACTGGCAAGTGTAAACTGGTGACTGGCAAGTGTAACTGGTGACTGGCAAGTGTAAACTGGTGACTGGCAAGTGTAAACTGGTGACTGGCAAGTGTAAACTGGTGACTGGCAAGTGTAACTGGTGACTGGCAAGTGTAACTGGTGACTGGCAAGTGTAAACTGGTGACTGGCAAGTGTAAACTGGTGACTGGCAAGTGTAAACTGGTGACTGGCAAGTGTAACTGGTGACTGGCAAGTGTAAACTGGTGACTGGCAAGTGTAAACTGGTGACTGGCAAGTGTAAACTGGTGACTGGCAAGTGTAAACTGGTGACTGGCAAGTGTAACTGGTGACTGGCAAGTGTAAACTGGTGACTGGCAAGTGTAACTGGTGACTGGCAAGTGTAAACTGGTGACTGGCAAGTGTAACTGGTGACTGGCAAGTGTAAACTGGTGACTGGCAAGTGTAAACTGGTGACTGGCAAGTGTAAACTGGTGACTGGCAAGTGTAAACTGGTGACTGGCAAGTGTAAACTGGTGACTCCAGATGCAACTGGTGACTGGCAAGTGTAAACTGGTGACTGGACAGTTCCAGGTGAACTGGTCCTAACAAATTCCCCCTATTTGTCTAGAAATATAGTCTAAGTCTTTTTCTAGTTCTTGTATCTATACAAGTGTGAACTATAGAGACTTGTTCGATTTAAATCTATCTAAGTTTCCAAGGCATTTTTATAGATCAATAAATGCCTTAGGTTTTTCTTTTAGGTTTGTTAGATTTTAATCTTTTATCTACCTTGTGGTTACAAACTGGTAACTTCATTTATACAAGGAAATGGAATTTATACAAGTTACAGAATGTAAATACAAATTACAAGTAGATAACTGAAGAAAGAACTTAATGAGATGGCCCTTCGCCAGTTCTTCTTCTCTTGGTCACCAAAGAAATAGGCTGAGAGTCTTCAGGATCAATATTCAACTTTTGCTCAAGATTTTCTTTATGTTGAATTTTGCCCCTTAGAAAGTTTGCCCATGCTTTCTCAAACCTATTCTTTTGTGCCTTCGCATCCAAAACATTCACCATCTCCACCCATTCGCTGAACCCATATTGCATAGCACCAGGATTGTCAGTTTTAACCAGTGGCCCCCTGGTATAACTAACTTCGACTTGAAAAACTTTGGTGCCTGGCTTGATTGTTACATTTACACCATTAATAGTACCACTATGTCTTCTGGTTGACATGATCTGGGAGTAGTAGCTTCTAGCTTCAGATTCATTTGTAATTCTTATACTCCCAGCACCAGCAGCCAGTACAGCGGACTTGATGTCTTCATTTGAAACCTCGCCAGTTGGTTCAACAAATGTGCTAAGGTCAGCATCTCTAGACAGTGGTCTTCTTGGTTGTGGAATCCTTCTTGGTGGATTCAAAACCTTCTTCACAACCTTCTTAACATTTTCAATTCGTTTAAGAATCCCACTGGCCCTATTCTCCTTGGCCTTCTCCACTGAAATATTCAAGCTTCTGGCATCGAATTCAGCTTCATCCTCAGGATAGTGTCTGTCCAGTTCTACATCCAGCATTTCTTTCAACTGGTCAACTATCCTGGGATCATTCTTGATCCTAACATACTCCTCCTTAGTGATACCCAAAAGATTGGCATCACTCATATCAAGTAACTTGATTTGTGCAAGATGTGCCCTGGCTTCAGCTTGGTTTCTTTGTTTCATTTTCTTTCTTTCTTTGATATCATTTCCAAGTCTGGCCAGTCTTCTGCTATCACTATCTGAAACTGGAGGAAGTACATCAGCATTACCAGTTTCAAGCATTACATCAGTGGCCGGCTGGGCAGATGCATCACCAGCTAAACCTTTTCCCTTATCCAAAACAACATTCCCCCTATCACCAACATCACCAGATCCACCAACTCTTTGCTCACCAGCTTCAGTACTGGTAGCCACAATCAATTCTCTTCCAGATGGAGTCCTTCTAGGTGCAACTGGTGGAAGGACTGCACTTCTTTCCCCCTTGGCAGCATCTAGACCTGCCCGAATACCTTCCCATTCAGAGGGGTGAGATGGCAACCGGTCAAGAGGCTGCCATGACTGCATGTCCTTACACTCTTTGAAGATTCCACACATCATCCTGAAGGATCTCCACAAATGGTTCGTCTCCTTTGACTGAATCAAGACATTTGCACTAACTTGTTCTTGACCAGTTTTTAGTTCATTTAAAATTTTGGAGTCTTCATCCAAACCAGAGACAACCTTATCCTTCACTTCATCATCCTTCTTCTTCAGATTTTCTACTTCAGTTGTCAGTCTATCTAAAGATTGAGCATGTAGAGATACCTGGGTGTTCAAACTTTCAATGCTGCCTCTCAACTGGTTGATCTCACTGGTGAGTGGGGCCAGATCAACCTGAGGAGTGGCCAGCTTGGTGATCTCAGATATCACCCTTTCAACCAATTGTGCTTCTCTAGCACCCAGCGTATCCTCTATTTTCTGACCAACCGAAGTCATCAACTGCTCTCCAAGTCCAGTTACATCTAGGCCAGGTTTTTCAATCAATTCCTTAACCTGCCTTTCAATCTCTTTCAAATCAACTTCTGAAGTTCTGACAGTATTTCCCAGCAAGTTGGAGATTGAGGTTGTAACCTTGGAGTGAGTTAGGTCAAAGGCTTCCTTTAAAGTACCAGCCAGATTGTTGCAGCCAGTGACCAACTCATTTAGCTTTTTAAACACCAAGTCTTCATTAGATGAAAACTTGTTTATCCCCAGATCAACCACTTTGATGTTTGTCAGGTGATCCTTGTGGTATCTGGAGAATGACTTGGTGTTTTTGTCAAGTGTCTTCTGAATCTCCTCCACCCTGGTTAGAAGGTTTTGGAGATCGGCTTGAAGTGAGACAACTTGACTGTCCAGTGACGAAGGAGAAGGTGTCACTGGACCAGCAGCAGTTACTACTGGAGCAACTGGAGGAGGCAAACTTAAGGAAGTCTCCCCAGTTGTCAAACCAGCAGTTGAAGATATAATAGGAGTGGTGGATGAAGAAAGGACTGGAAAATCAAAGTGTTGTTCATGCTGAGAATGCTCAGGTGTGAACAACGGCGACGGTGGGGGTGGCATTTCTCGAGCAAATGAGAATTGCCCAGTTGGTGAAGGAGCGGTATATGTTGGTAAAGATATATCAGTAGGCACATTTTCTTGGGAGGGTGAAAGTGAAATTGATGCGTCTGGAAGGGAGACTGGAGATGAAGGGTCTTGAGCTTGTACAGAAGCATCAAGAATCTCCAAGTCTGGTCAGTCTTCTGCTATCACTATCTGAAACTGGAGGAAGTACATCAGCATTACCAGTTTCAAGCATTACATCAGTGGCCGGCTGGGCAGATGCATCACCAGCTAAACCTTTTCCCTTATCCAAAACAACATTCCCCCTATCACCAACATCACCAGATCCACCAACTCTTTGCTCACCAGCTTCAGTACTGGTAGCCACAATCAATTCTCTTCCAGATGGAGTCCTTCTAGGTGCAACTGGTGGAAGGACTGCACTTCTTTCCCCCTTGGCAGCATCTAGACCTGCCCGAATACCTTCCCATTCAGAGGGGTGAGATGGCAACCGGTCAAGAGGCTGCCATGACTGCATGTCCTTACACTCTTTGAAGATTCCACACATCATCCTGAAGGATCTCCACAAATGGTTCGTCTCCTTTGACTGAATCAAGACATTTGCACTAACTTGTTCTTGACCAGTTTTTAGTTCATTTAAAATTTTGGAGTCTTCATCCAAACCAGAGACAACCTTATCCTTCACTTCATCATCCTTCTTCTTCAGATTTTCTACTTCAGTTGTCAGTCTATCTAAAGATTGAGCATGTAGAGATACCTGGGTGTTCAAACTTTCAATGCTGCCTCTCAACTGGTTGATCTCACTGGTGAGTGGGGCCAGATCAACCTGAGGAGTGGCCAGCTTGGTGATCTCAGATATCACCCTTTCAACCAATTGTGCTTCTCTAGCACCCAGCGTATCCTCTATTTTCTGACCAACCGAAGTCATCAACTGCTCTCCAAGTCCAGTTACATCTAGGCCAGGTTTTTCAATCAATTCCTTAACCTGCCTTTCAATCTCTTTCAAATCAACTTCTGAAGTTCTGACAGTATTTCCCAGCAAGTTGGAGATTGAGGTTGTAACCTTGGAGTGAGTTAGGTCAAAGGCTTCCTTTAAAGTACCAGCCAGATTGTTGCAGCCAGTGACCAACTCATTTAGCTTTTTAAACACCAAGTCTTCATTAGATGAAAACTTGTTTATCCCCAGATCAACCACTTTGATGTTTGTCAGGTGATCCTTGTGGTATCTGGAGAATGACTTGGTGTTTTTGTCAAGTGTCTTCTGAATCTCCTCCACCCTGGTTAGAAGGTTTTGGAGATCGGCTTGAAGTGAGACAACTTGACTGTCCAGTGACGAAGGAGAAGGTGTCACTGGACCAGCAGCAGTTACTACTGGAGCAACTGGAGGAGGCAAACTTAAGGAAGTCTCCCCAGTTGTCAAACCAGCAGTTGAAGATATAATAGGAGTGGTGGATGAAGAAAGGACTGGAAAATCAAAGTGTTGTTCATGCTGAGAATGCTCAGGTGTGAACAACGGCGACGGTGGGGGTGGCATTTCTCGAGCAAATGAGAATTGCCCAGTTGGTGAAGGAGCGGTATATGTTGGTAAAGATATATCAGTAGGCACATTTTCTTGGGAGGGTGAAAGTGAAATTGATGCGTCTGGAAGGGAGACTGGAGATGAAGGGTCTTGAGCTTGTACAGAAGCATCAAGAATCTCCAAGTCTGTTTCAGTACCTTCAGAATCCGAAGATTCTATAAGGATTTCCTCGTCATTAACATTCATGTCCAGATCCATGAATGTAACTGAGGGCTGACCAGTTTCCTGGTCAGTCTCCAGATGACCTTCCCCAGTTTCCTGGATGGGTGCATCTGTTGGTGGATCAGATACCGAAGTATCTTCACCAGGGATAGATGTAATTGGGGTTGCTTCAGTTATGGTTGCTCTATCCTCAACCACAACATTAGACGAACTGGAGGGTCCCTCATTATTTTGAGGCCCGCCCAGTTGCCTTTCTGACTCACCTTCAATAGGTGCATCAGTTGAAGCGAATGCCAGTTGCATTCGTTCAGGAATTTCGACCTCTCCAGCTTCAGATACTAGAGAGTCTAAATTCCTTAGCATATCTGGAGCAGTGTACGGTGAATCTGTACTATTATATGCTTCTCTGCCCAGAATATGCTTAAAACAAAGAGAGAGGAACCTTGAAAAGGGGATACACACACCCCTTGTGCCCTTCAGCTTTTGGACCAGGCTTCTAAACAAAATATCTGCAAAGTCCACTCTCAATCCGTTCCACAAGCAGTAAGCCATTTCTGCTTGTGAGGAGTTAATCTGGTCAAGTCCACCAGAACTCCCACCCATGCTCTCCACCAGGTGGATGAAAAAATACCTCCATGAAGGTGTAAGCCTTGGAGTGAGTTAGGTCAAAGGCTTCCTTTAAAGTACCAGCCAGATTGTTGCAGCCAGTGACCAACTCATTTAGCTTTTTAAACACCAAGTCTTCATTAGATGAAAACTTGTTTATCCCCAGATCAACCACTTTGATGTTTGTCAGGTGATCCTTGTGGTATCTGGAGAATGACTTGGTGTTTTTGTCAAGTGTCTTCTGAATCTCCTCCACCCTGGTTAGAAGGTTTTGGAGATCGGCTTGAAGTGAGACAACTTGACTGTCCAGTGACGAAGGAGAAGGTGTCACTGGACCAGCAGCAGTTACTACTGGAGCAACTGGAGGAGGCAAACTTAAGGAAGTCTCCCCAGTTGTCAAACCAGCAGTTGAAGATATAATAGGAGTGGTGGATGAAGAAAGGACTGGAAAATCAAAGTGTTGTTCATGCTGAGAATGCTCAGGTGTGAACAACGGCGACGGTGGGGGTGGCATTTCTCGAGCAAATGAGAATTGCCCAGTTGGTGAAGGAGCATATGGAACAGTCAAGAGATTTACATCTCTTGAACGAGATGATCTAGGAGCCATAGGAAATTGAAATTGAAAATTTGTGAATTAGGGTTCTTGATTTGTGAAGCAGAGAGAGAAATGAAGCAATTTTGATGATTGGGAAGTAAATGAAAGAATGTAGAAGAGAAGTAAATGAGTTCGGAGTAAATAAGGGTATTTATAAGGGATTCAAGATCCCAATGAAATACCAAAAATCATATTTTAATAAACAAAATCCCTTTTGAAGATATTTTCACAAAGTTAGTTTGAATTTTGAAATAAAATCATAATTTTCCATGTCAACATTAAATGCTACCATGTCAGCATTAAATGCTACGACGGCTTATCTTACCCACGCGCCCACTCACTTTTTGTTTTCCCAATACAAACAGTTGTCAAGTACTAAAATGGCTTGAAACACGTCAGATCACAATACCAAGTGGTTTAAAACACTCGAGTATCATCACGTGTCACACATATTGACCAAGTATTTCTAACGTTATAAAAATTAGACAAGACTGAATCTGGTAACTGGAGGATCAGTCCAGTACCAGTTTCCAACTGGAGAGTTCTCCAGTTGCATTTTCAAACAAAAACGAATTTTAGTCAGAAAATTATTTTGAGTCTTTCCCCCTAAAATGATGATCCAGAAATCAATTAGTGCCAAGATAGTATCACAAAGGCGTTCGATAGCCTGGCGAGCAAAGATATCTGGAGCAGTGTACGGTGAATCTGTACTATTATATGCTTCTCTGCCCAGAATATGCTTAAAACAAAGAGAGAGGAACCTTGAAAAGGGGATACACACACCCCTTGTGCCCTTCAGCTTTTGGACCAGGCTTCTAAACAAAATATCTGCAAAGTCCACTCTCAATCCGTTCCACAAGCAGTAAGCCATTTCTGCTTGTGAGGAGTTAATCTGGTCAAGTCCACCAGAACTCCCACCCATGCTCTCCACCAGGTGGATGAAAAAATACCTCCATGAAGGTGTAAGGCCCTTCATGGTCATCGCACCTTTCGTTTTCAACACCCCATTGTCCAAGCACTCCTTGTGTCCCATTTCAAGAAGTACTTGACGAAAATTTATGTTTGGGGGTAAGACGACTGGAGATTCACCCTCTCTCCAGTAATTGAGGCGTAAGGCATCCCTCAATACATCGGCGGACAAGGTACACTGGATTGTTCCATCCTTTAATGTGAAACTGATGGAGGAACAATCAGAAGAAAGACTGGCAGTGTACCAGAACTCACACAAGTAGTTGTGAAACAACTTGCGTGGGTTAAGAGAGAATGAGGGTCCTATTGGAGAATCCTTCAAAAACTTTTGAATTCTACCAATAAGGGTATCGGACCCTTGAGATCCTCGTAAGCTTGCCATCGGATTATTTGGATTTAGTTTGATGACAGAGGCATTACTAGGAGCACCAGATGCCGGTTTGACATCTGGTGAAGGAGCATATGGAACAGTCAAGAGATTTACATCTCTTGAACGAGATGATCTAGGAGCCATAGGAAATTGAAATTGAAAATTTGTGAATTAGGGTTCTTGATTTGTGAAGCAGAGAGAGAAATGAAGCAATTTTGATGATTGGGAAGTAAATGAAAGAATGTAGAAGAGAAGTAAATGAGTTCGGAGTAAATAAGGGTATTTATAAGGGATTCAAGATCCCAATGAAATACCAAAAATCATATTTTAATAAACAAAATCCCTTTTGAAGATATTTTCACAAAGTTAGTTTGAATTTTGAAATAAAATCATAATTTTCCATGTCAACATTAAATGCTACGACGGCTTATCTTACCCACGCGCCCACTCACTTTTTGTTTTCCCAATACAAACAGTTGTCAAGTACTAAAATGGCTTGAAACACGTCAGATCACAATACCAAGTGGTTTAAAACACTCGAGTATCATCACGTGTCACACATATTGACCAAGTATTTCTAACGTTATAAAAATTAGACAAGACTGAATCTGGTAACTGGAGGATCAGTCCAGTACCAGTTTCCAACTGGAGAGTTCTCCAGTTGCATTTTCAAACAAAAACGAATTTTAGTCAGAAAATTATTTTGAGTCTTTCCCCCTAAAATGATGATCCAGAAATCAATTAGTGCCAAGATAGTATCACAAAGGCGTTCGATAGCCTGGCGAGCAAAGATTATCTGGACCTCCTCAACTGGAGAACTTCATCAGTGTCACTGACGCGTTCAATAACAAAGAAAGCTCCAGTTAAGGATTTAACATTCCCAGTTCGCTGATGAGATGTTTAAAGGTTTTCTCATCGAGAGGTTTTGTAAAAACATCAGCTAACTGTTTGTCAGTGGGGATGAAATGAATTTCAATGTCTCCTTTCATAACATGATCTCGAATGAAATGATACCTGATGTCAATATGCTTTGTTTTGGAGTGCATCACTGGGTTGTGAGATATAGCAATTGCACTGGTGTTGTCACAAAAGATTGGGGTCCTTGTATACTTTTGACCATAATCTAGTAACTGGTTCTTGATCCAGAGAATCTGGGCACAGCAACTGGCCGCAGAAATGTACTCTGCCTCAGCAGTGGACATAGAGACTGAAGTCTGCTTCTTGCTGGTCCAACTCACCAGTTTTCCTCCAAGGAAATGACAACCACCAGTTGTTGATTTTCTATCTATCTTACAACCTGCATGATCAGAATCTGAATAACCCATTAGATCTAATCCTGAGCCTTTGGGGTACCAAAGACCAAGATTAGGACACCCTTTCAGGTATCTAAAGATACGCTTTACAGCGTGCAAATGTGATTCTTTAGGGTTAGCCTGAAACCTGGCACATAAACATGTTGCAAACATTATATCTGGTCGACTGGCAGTTAAGTACATCAGTGAACCAACCATACCTCTATAGTCAGTTATGTTAACTGGTTTGCCAGTTGGGTCAGAGTCCAAATTCAATGGTGCTGCAATAGGTGTGTTTTTCGATGGGATTGAATCATATTTGTATTTTCTTAACAAATCTCTGACATATTTTCCTTGGTTTATGAAAATTCCATTTTCAGTTTGCTTAATCTGAAGACCTAAGAAAAATGTTAATTCACCCATTAAACTCATCTCATACTCAGATGACATGATTTTAGAAAACTTTTTACACATTGCATCATCAGTTGAACCAAAAATAATGTCATCAACATAAATTTGTACCAATAAGATATTACCTCTTTCTTTCAAGATAAACAAGGTATTATCTATTGCACCTCTTTGAAAGCCATTTTTAAGAAGATGTTTAGTTAAAGTATCATACCAGGCTCTTGGGGCTTGTCTTAGACCATACAATGCTTTGTTCAGTCTATAAACCCAATGAGGATGCTTCTCATCGATGAAACCTGGAGTCTGCTTAACATAAACTTCTTCTTCCAATGTTCCATTAAGGAACGCACTTTTGACATCCATCTGGAAGACCTTGAACTGCAGATGGGCTGCATAAGCCAAAAATATTCTTATGGCTTCAAGTCTTGCAACTGGAGCAAAAGTTTCATCAAAGTCAACGCCCTCTGCTTGACAATAACCCTGGGCAACTAGTCTGGCCTTGTTTCTTACAACATGGCCATCTTCATCCATTTTGTTTCGGTAGACCCATCTGGTACCAATAGGTTCTTTCTTTAACCCTGGTGGACAAGGAACAAGCTCCCAAACATTGTTCCTTTCAAACTGGAGGAGCTCTTCTTGCATAGCTTCCACCCAGCTTGGGTCTGCCATAGCCTCGTCAATCTTCTTTGGTTCAATTAGAGATAAGAAGTAAATGAGTTCGGAGTAAATAAGGGTATTTATAAGGGATTCAAGATCCCAATGAAATACCAAAAATCATATTTTAATAAACAAAATCCCTTTTGAAGATATTTTCACAAAGTTAGTTTGAATTTTGAAATAAAATCATAATTTTCCATGTCAACATTAAATGCTACGACGGCTTATCTTACCCACGCGCCCACTCACTTTTTATTTTCCCAATACAAACAGTTGTCAAGTACTAAAATGGCTTGAAACACGTCAGATCACAATACCAAGTGGTTTAAAACACTCGAGTATCATCACGTGTCACACATATTGACCAAGTATTTCTAACGTTATAAAAATTAGACAAGACTGAATCTGGTAACTGGAGGATCAGTCCAGTACCAGTTTCCAACTGGAGAGTTCTCCAGTTGCATTTTCAAACAAAAACGAATTTTAGTCAGAAAATTATTTTGAGTCTTTCCCCCTAAAATGATGATCCAGAAATCAATTAGTGCCAAGATAGTATCACAAAGGCGTTCGATAGCCTGGCGAGCAAAGATTATCTGGACCTCCTCAACTGGAGAACTTCATCAGTGTCACTGACGCGTTCAATAACAAAGAAAGCTCCAGTTAAGGATTTAACATTCCCAGTTCGCTGATGAGATGTTTAAAGGTTTTCTCATCGAGAGGTTTTGTAAAAACATCAGCTAACTGTTTGTCAGTGGGGATGAAATGAATTTCAATGTCTCCTTTCATAACATGATCTCGAATGAAATGATACCTGATGTCAATATGCTTTGTTTTGGAGTGCATCACTGGGTTGTGAGATATAGCAATTGCACTGGTGTTGTCACAAAAGATTGGGGTCCTTGTATACTTTTGACCATAATCTAGTAACTGGTTCTTGATCCAGAGAATCTGGGCACAGCAACTGGCCGCAGAAATGTACTCTGCCTCAGCAGTGGACATAGAGACTGAAGTCTGCTTCTTGCTGGTCCAACTCACCAGTTTTCCTCCAAGGAAATGACAACCACCAGTTGTTGATTTTCTATCTATCTTACAACCTGCATGATCAGAATCTGAATAACCCATTAGATCTAATCCTGAGCCTTTGGGGTACCAAAGACCAAGATTAGGACACCCTTTCAGGTATCTAAAGATACGCTTTACAGCGTGCAAATGTGATTCTTTAGGGTTAGCCTGAAACCTGGCACATAAACATGTTGCAAACATTATATCTGGTCGACTGGCAGTTAAGTACATCAGTGAACCAACCATACCTCTATAGTCAGTTATGTTAACTGGTTTGCCAGTTGGGTCAGAGTCCAAATTCAATGGTGCTGCAATAGGTGTGTTTTTCGATGGGATTGAATCATATTTGTATTTTCTTAACAAATCTCTGACATATTTTCCTTGGTTTATGAAAATTCCATTTTCAGTTTGCTTAATCTGAAGACCTAAGAAAAATGTTAATTCACCCATTAAACTCATCTCATACTCAGATGACATGATTTTAGAAAACTTTTTACACATTGCATCATCAGTTGAACCAAAAATAATGTCATCAACATAAATTTGTACCAATAAGATATTACCTCTTTCTTTCAAGATAAACAAGGTATTATCTATTGCACCTCTTTGAAAGCCATTTTTAAGAAGATGTTTAGTTAAAGTATCATACCAGGCTCTTGGGGCTTGTCTTAGACCATACAATGCTTTGTTCAGTCTATAAACCCAATGAGGATGCTTCTCATCGATGAAACCTGGAGTCTGCTTAACATAAACTTCTTCTTCCAATGTTCCATTAAGGAACGCACTTTTGACATCCATCTGGAAGACCTTGAACTGCAGATGGGCTGCATAAGCCAAAAATATTCTTATGGCTTCAAGTCTTGCAACTGGAGCAAAAGTTTCATCAAAGTCAACGCCCTCTGCTTGACAATAACCCTGGGCAACTAGTCTGGCCTTGTTTCTTACAACATGGCCATCTTCATCCATTTTGTTTCGGTAGACCCATCTGGTACCAATAGGTTCTTTCTTTAACCCTGGTGGACAAGGAACAAGCTCCCAAACATTGTTCCTTTCAAACTGGAGGAGCTCTTCTTGCATAGCTTCCACCCAGCTTGGGTCTGCCATAGCCTCGTCAATCTTCTTTGGTTCAATTAGAGATAAGAAGGTGACGTTTAAGCATTGCTCACTGGTGGTTCTTCTTCTTAACTGGTTCCAATTTGTTGTAACTGGAAACATCTTCTGGTGAAACAACTGACCGATGAACTTGGTCAGTTTCACCAAAGTTGATTGGAACGACTGGAGTAATATCAAGGCTTGGTCTCTTGTTGATTGCTTCAGTTGACTCATCGAATGTGACATGAATTGTCTCATGAACCTTTTGGAGTCTATAATTATAAACTCTAAAGGCCTTTCGAATATCTGAATAACCTAAAAATACCCCTTCATCAGCTTTTGCATCAAACTTTCCAAGCTGACTGGAATCGTTTAAGATATAAACTGGACAACCAAATACATGGAAATATCCAATATTTGGTTTACGATTCCTGAGTACTTCATAGGCAGTCTTCTTATGTCTCTTGATGTAGACTGACCGGTTTTGGGTGTGACAAGCAGTTGCAACTGCCTCAGCCCAAAAACTGGTGGGAAGACCAGATTCAGATAGCATACTTCTGGCTGCTTCTATCAGTGTACGATTCTTTCTTTCAACAACTCCATTTTGCTCTGGAGAGTGAACTGATGAGAAGTTTTGAGAGATGCCAGTGTCATTGCAAAATGTTTCAAGTACCTTATTTTGGAATTCAGTACCATTATCACTTCGCAACTGACAAACTTTTCGAGTATACTTGAGCTCAATTCTTTTGATGAGAGAGATGATTTCAGCAGGTGCATCACTTTTGGATCTGATGAATACCACCCAGCAGTATCTGGTGAATTCATCAACCACAACTAGAGTGTACTTCTTTCCAGCTCTAGTTTGAACATTCACTGGACCAAAGAGATCCATATGTAGCATGTGAAGAGGTTCAGTGATGCTAAAATTTTGCCTAGTTTTGAAACTGGCTCTTTTCTGCTTGCCCATCTCACACCCTGGACATGGTTTTTCTTTATTGAAAGAAATTTGAGGTATCCCATCAACCAGTTGTTTGCGAGACAACTTGTTGATATTCTTAAAATTAAGATGGGATAATCTTTTATGCTGGAGCTTTAGTCTGTCGGGTCTTGGGCACCTTAGACTTTTGAGGTAAAGGCTTGTTACCAGTGGCCTTTTTGACTGGAGCTTTAGTCTGTCGGGTCTTGGGCACCTTAGACTTTTGAGGTAAAGGCTTGTTACCAGTGGCCTTTTTGACTGGAGCTTTAGTCTGTCGGGTCTTGGGCACCTTAGACTTTTGAGGTAAAGGCTTGTTACCAGTGGCCTTTTTGACTGGAGCTTTAGTCTGTCGGGTCTTGGGCACCTTAGACTTTTGAGGTAAAGGCTTGTTACCAGTGGCCTTTTTGACTGGAGCTTTAGTCTGTCGGGTCTTGGGCACCTTAGACTTTTGAGGTAAAGGCTTGTTACCAGTGGCCTTTTTGACTGGAGCTTTAGTCTGTCGGGTCTTGGGCACCTTAGACTTTTGAGGTAAAGGCTTGTTACCAGTGGCCTTTTTGACTGGAGCTTTAGTCTGTCGGGTCTTGGGCACCTTAGACTTTTGAGGTAAAGGCTTGTTACCAGTGGCCTTTTTGACTGGAGCTTTAGTCTGTCGGGTCTTGGGCACCTTAGACTTTTGAGGTAAAGGCTTGTTACCAGTGGCCTTTTTGACTGGAGCTTTAGTCTGTCGGGTCTTGGGCACCTTAGACTTTTGAGGTAAAGGCTTGTTACCAGTGGCCTTTTTGACTGGAGCTTTAGTCTGTCGGGTCTTGGGCACCTTAGACTTTTGAGGTAAAGGCTTGTTACCAGTGGCCTTTTTGACTGGAGCTTTAGTCTGTCGGGTCTTGGGCACCTTAGACTTTTGAGGTAAAGGCTTGTTACCAGTGGCCTTTTTGACTGGAGCTTTAGTCTGTCGGGTCTTGGGCACCTTAGACTTTTGAGGTAAAGGCTTGTTACCAGTGGCCTTTTTGACTGGAGCTTTAGTCTGTCGGGTCTTGGGCACCTTAGACTTTTGAGGTAAAGGCTTGTTACCAGTGGCCTTTTTGACTGGAGCTTTAGTCTGTCGGGTCTTGGGCACCTTAGACTTTTGAGGTAAAGGCTTGTTACCAGTGGCCTTTTTGACTGGAGCTTTAGTCTGTCGGGTCTTGGGCACCTTAGACTTTTGAGGTAAAGGCTTGTTACCAGTGGCCTTTTTGACTGGAGCTTTAGTCTGTCGGGTCTTGGGCACCTTAGACTTTTGAGGTAAAGGCTTGTTACCAGTGGCCTTTTTGACTGGAGCTTTAGTCTGTCGGGTCTTGGGCACCTTAGACTTTTGAGGTAAAGGCTTGTTACCAGTGGCCTTTTTGACTGGAGCTTTAGTCTGTCGGGTCTTGGGCACCTTAGACTTTTGAGGTAAAGGCTTGTTACCAGTGGCCTTTTTGACTGGAGCTTTAGTCTGTCGGGTCTTGGGCACCTTAGACTTTTGAGGTAAAGGCTTGTTACCAGTGGCCTTTTTGACTGGAGCTTTAGTCTGTCGGGTCTTGGGCACCTTAGACTTTTGAGGTAAAGGCTTGTTACCAGTGGCCTTTTTGACTGGAGCTTTAGTCTGTCGGGTCTTGGGCACCTTAGACTTTTGAGGTAAAGGCTTGTTACCAGTGGCCTTTTTGACTGGAGCTTTAGTCTGTCGGGTCTTGGGCACCTTAGACTTTTGAGGTAAAGGCTTGTTACCAGTGGCCTTTTTGACTGGAGCTTTAGTCTGTCGGGTCTTGGGCACCTTAGACTTTTGAGGTAAAGGCTTGTTACCAGTGGCCTTTTTGACTGGAGCTTTAGTCTGTCGGGTCTTGGGCACCTTAGACTTTTGAGGTAAAGGCTTGTTACCAGTGGCCTTTTTGACTGGAGCTTTAGTCTGTCGGGTCTTGGGCACCTTAGACTTTTGAGGTAAAGGCTTGTTACCAGTGGCCTTTTTGACTGGAGCTTTAGTCTGTCGGGTCTTGGGCACCTTAGACTTTTGAGGTAAAGGCTTGTTACCAGTGGCCTTTTTGACTGGAGCTTTAGTCTGTCGGGTCTTGGGCACCTTAGACTTTTGAGGTAAAGGCTTGTTACCAGTGGCCTTTTTGACTGGAGCTTTAGTCTGTCGGGTCTTGGGCACCTTAGACTTTTGAGGTAAAGGCTTGTTACCAGTGGCCTTTTTGACTGGAGCTTTAGTCTGTCGGGTCTTGGGCACCTTAGACTTTTGAGGTAAAGGCTTGTTACCAGTGGCCTTTTTGACTGGAGCTTTAGTCTGTCGGGTCTTGGGCACCTTAGACTTTTGAGGTAAAGGCTTGTTACCAGTGGCCTTTTTGACTGGAGCTTTAGTCTGTCGGGTCTTGGGCACCTTAGACTTTTGAGGTAAAGGCTTGTTACCAGTGGCCTTTTTGACTGGAGCTTTAGTCTGTCGGGTCTTGGGCACCTTAGACTTTTGAGGTAAAGGCTTGTTACCAGTGGCCTTTTTGACTGGAGCTTTAGTCTGTCGGGTCTTGGGCACCTTAGACTTTTGAGGTAAAGGCTTGTTACCAGTGGCCTTTTTGACTGGAGCTTTAGTCTGTTTGTCTCCAGTTTTAACCTCAATGGGGGTGGTCTCAGAGGTTTCAGTTTCAACAGCTTCAGGTTGATCATAAGGTGTTTCAACCTTGAGAGCTGGAGGCAATGCATGAAGATCTGGTATGAGAGCTGCCATCTCCAGATCTCCAGATTTCCATGCATTCTTCTGGGCATCGATAGTTCTTGAAAATGCATCATAGTTTTTACCAGATGCTTTTACCCATGACTTGATAATCTTTTGTTCTTTTTCAAGATCAGAAAATAGTTTTTGATTATCAAGTTCCAAAGCCTCAATCTTTAAAACTGACTCCTTGAGAGCCAACTGGACACTTTGTAAATCATTCAGTTGTGGTTTAACAATGTTCAGTTCAATTAAGATAGTGTCAAGATATCTTTCACTATCAGCTCTTACAGTTTCCACAAAAGCTAAATCACCACTTAATGATTCAGCCAGGTCCAGTTTTAGTTCAGGGTCAATCTGGTGATCATAATCACATACCTTTTTCAAGATCAGAAAATAGTTTTTGATTATCAAGTTCCAAAGCCTCAATCTTTAAAACTGACTCCTTGAGAGCCAACTGGACACTTTGTAAATCATTCAGTTGTGGTTTAACAATGTTCAGTTCAATTAAGATAGTGTCAAGATATCTTTCACTATCAGCTCTTACAGTTTCCACAAAAGCTAAATCACCACTTAATGATTCAGCCAGGTCCAGTTTTAGTTCAGGGTCAATCTGGTGATCATAATCACATACCTTTTTCAAGATGATGTCCACCCATCTTCCAGTGATGACATCTTCTTTTGCCACGTGCTGCTGCTGTTGATCTTCCAAGGCCATGAAACACATGTCCCTTTCCTCTTCTTCATCAACTGATGAGTCATCAGAGTACTCCCATTTTCCCTCAGTTTGTGCCATTAAGCACTGATCCTTTTTCTTTTCCATGGACAGGAGGGCAATCTGGGCCTTAAGCTTCTTGTACTTAGCTTTGTAGCTATCATCAGGCCGATTGAAATTAGGGACAGGGGGCCAGTTTGGTTGTTCAACTGACTAGATCTGCATTCCTTCATAAAGTGACCTTTCTTACCACACTTATAGCATGTAAGATTGGTCTTATCCAGAGAGCTGGAGCTGGAAGCATTGTTGGGGCCATTAAATCTTTTAGATTTATGCTTAAACCTGTTAAAGGTTTTAGCAATCATGGCGACCAGATCATCATCGTCAGTTTCATTACAACCATCACTGTTTTCAGTGGTCAGGCCAGAGTTCAAGAAACTGTTTAACATCTCCTTCATTGAGTGTGCCTGGACACTCTCTGCAGACATTAAAGCAGCACAAGGTCGCTCAGGTACACTAGCAACCTTGGAACTCTGGGCATGGTTCATGGCATCTTGCTCAGCCACCAGTCTTGCAGCATTATTATCTTCAGTGAATCTGAAGGCTCCATAGAGCGATGCAAGAGTATGGGTGTGCAAGGTTTTACCTTGTCTCAAGACAAGAACCATGTTTTCCCATTTGGAAGGAAGAATATCACAAAACTTCTCAAGAAGAATATCCTTATCCTTCTCTACACCCAAGCCTCTCAGCTGATTAATGAGGCTAGAAAATCTGGTGTATGTACCAGTTAGACTTTCATTGGGCAAGGCAAAGAAGGATTCATACTTCTTGTTCAAGGCAACTTTTCTAGTGACAATAGTATCATCACCTCCTTCAAACTGAATAACTAATTCGTCCCACATTGATTTTGCACTGGGGAACAGCACAAGTGTTGGAATTAGATCTTCAGGAACAGCCCCAAGGATCATGTTCTTGAGTCTGGTGTCCAGATCAACAAGTCTACGATCCTCATCAGACCAATGGTCTTCAGGCTTTTCTCTTGAACCTCTTCTTCCAGTTGGATCAAGAAGAGGACTAACCCCAAGAGACATGGGTATATATGGTCCATCCTTAAGGATTTTCAACATATACCTCTCAATACCACCAAAATGCAAAAGCATTCTAGCCTTCCATGTACCGAAAGTCTCACTGTTTCCATCGAATTTGGGAACAGGAGTGTTAGAGTAGTGTACATGGACGTGGTTTGGGGTAGAAGGAGGAGGAGGATTAGTATTAACATTTTGAAAAGGTTGGGCATTATTATCTTCAGTGAATCTGAAGGCTCCATAGAGCGATGCAAGAGTATGGGTGTGCAAGGTTTTACCTTGTCTCAAGACAAGAACCATGTTTTCCCATTTGGAAGGAAGAATATCACAAAACTTCTCAAGAAGAATATCCTTATCCTTCTCTACACCCAAGCCTCTCAGCTGATTAATGAGGCTAGAAAATCTGGTGTATGTACCAGTTAGACTTTCATTGGGCAAGGCAAAGAAGGATTCATACTTCTTGTTCAAGGCAACTTTTCTAGTGACAATAGTATCATCACCTCCTTCAAACTGAATAACTAATTCGTCCCACATTGATTTTGCACTGGGGAACAGCACGAGTGTTGGAATTAGATCTTCAGGAACAGCCCCAAGGATCATGTTCTTGAGTCTGGTGTCCAGATCAACAAGTCTACGATCCTCATCAGACCAATGGTCTTCAGGCTTTTCTCTTGAACCTCTTCTTCCAGTTGGATCAAGAAGAGGACTAACCCCAAGAGACATGGGTATATATGGTCCATCCTTAAGGATTTTCAACATATACCTCTCAATACCACCAAAATGCAAAAGCATTCTAGCCTTCCATGTACCGAAAGTCTCACTGTTTCCATCGAATTTGGGAACAGGAGTGTTAGAGTAGTGTACATGGACGTGGTTTGGGGTAGAAGGAGGAGGAGGATTAGTATTAACATTTTGAAAAGGTTGGGCATTATTATTCAAAGGGATTTCACCTTGACCAGAACCATCTCCACCTTCAGTAGTGTTCATCTTAGCAGATCTAGGCAAGTTTATTAGCCTTCTGCTCTGATACCACTTGTAAGTCCCAACTCAATAGATGGTACTACTGAAGACACCTCTATGTCGATGGTGGAGTTACTTTGCAATATATGCACTGAACTGGAGACGACCAGTTGCAGTGTGTATATACCAAGTTCTAGATAGATTACTTATGTAAATGACAATAAGTAAAGAACAATGCAATAATACAAATAACTTGTAAAGTAACTTGATGAGACAATATGTAATTTTCAATGTGTAATTTATTTATTGATGTTAAACAAATTACAAGGTTGTTGCGGAACCAAGATAATACAAGAATGTAAATATCCTAACAACCTATGAAATACAATTGATCTACACTCGGAATTTCTCAAGACAATCGAAACACTTAAAGTTGTGAAATGTTCCTTTTAGCGATTGAGAGAATATTGCACAAGTTCACCAAGAATATTGCAGGTTTGCAAAGTGTGAATTCTATTGAAGAGTATTCGAAGAAGTCTGAAGTGTGTTTTCACTTTGTGATTTCAAAACACTTAATATTCTTGTTGTGCAATGACTTGTATTTATAGGCAGATGTTAACTTTAGCCGTACAAATGTGATTGAGAGCATTTAAGGAATAGCTTTTAATTCCTTAAAAAGCAGTGTAAAGTCGTATGATAAAGCAACTTTATGCAACCACCTTTATGTACCTTTTATTACTTAAATAATAAGATAAGGCTTATTATCCGGGTAAAGGTACATAAAGCGTACAAGTCAATTCCTCGTAATCAGTGTAAAGCTTTGTAAGGGCTTTGCACTGATGGTCTCCAGTTTGTAACTGACTAGAATGGCAACTGGGCTTCGCTGCCATTGCCATTCTCTATCTTCAATTTGTTGTCTTCGACTTCAACTGGAATGATTCTTCAACTGGTCGGTTCTCAACTGGAGGAAGTCTTCAGTTGCGTTGATTGTACGGTGCAACTGGACTTCAATATATTTCTGGACAAATCTTCTTGATCTCCAGTTTCACTGGTCTCCAGATGCAACTGGTGACTGACAAGTGTAAACTGGTGACTGGACAGTTCCAGGTGAACTGGTCCTAACACATAGTTAAAGTTATAAAAAGTCAAAACAAATTAACTTAATAATTATATAAAGTAGTTGTATAAAAAAAGAAATTAGGTTAAGGGAAAATCAAATTAATAAATTAATAGGGGGATATAAGTATATCAAGTAAAAATGTTTAAATTAATTAAAAATATTAAAGAAAATTTAGTCATTTGAACTCCTTTTTTTAAAAAAAGTAAAAAGGAAGTAAATGTTTTATAAACGTTAATAGAGGAAAAGTTGTCAGTTTGTTTACGCTTGAAAATACAAACAAAATTCTTCAAATTTACAAATGTGTGATAATTTGGAGAATTATATCCATACCATGCTTATATAAATATAAAAAATTCACATTTATAAACATAAGCCATTAATAATTTATATTGAAACTTAAAACTATAAACATCAATTTATTGGGTCATCTTTTCAAAATAAAAAATAAATTAATTAAGTGACTTTTTTTCTGTAAATTTTTTTCAAAAGTTCAAAATAATCGTAAATATGTTTTATACATTTAATCAAAAGATAAATTTTGAGGCTGGGTTCGAATGCTAATCAAAAGATAAATTTTAACCACGTGGTCGTGTGTTCGAGTCCCACGGATGGCGCCACTTGTTTAAGCAAAGATTCTCGCTTAGGTACTGGGGTTTAATCTTGTTGAGGACGAGACGGGAAGGTTTCAGATACTTGCTGGCGATTCCCTTATGGTGAAGGACTCGTCATCCACGCCACCAAGTATTTTGGGGTATGTGAATAGTGTTATGTCCCAAATGAGGATTTGGGGTGAGTATTTATAGGAGTCGAGGTTTGAGGCTGACCTCTCGAACTCTTGTACGACCCAATAAGCGCAGGAGAGTGTGATGTTAGTCCTGTAGTGTATGAAGGGGGACAAAACCCGTGACTTGGGATGGTACGACTGTAGTACACGTACAGTCTTGTCGGCCGCCTGTCACTATCCGCATGACGCTCGGAGGCGTAACCATACGTGCCACGTTCGGGTCATGCCGCTCCGGGTATTCTTGACTTGCCAACGTATCTGTTCTGGGCCGGAGTTGTGATGATGCATCATCACTGATATGTCTACAGAGATGACTGTACAAAAAGAAGAAAAAAAACTCATTTTTTTTAACAGCATAGAGAGATACGGTCATTATTTTATTTTGGAAGGGTTATTATTAATTGTGAGAAGAGTTTTAGTTAAATAATAAATAAATAATTATTTTCTTATGTTATATTAAAATATGGGATGTGATAAAGCCATAAAAATATCATTTGCTTTTCATGCTCAAACATTACTACTTGTATAATTAGCTGAAGAGTTTATAGATAATGATATATTGTTATCCAAGTGCATTATCTTTTAAGAAAGAACATATACGGATCAAGTCAATATATAACATAAAAGAGATCAAACAATTAGTAAGTGATACATATCATAGTCATGTAAATTATAAAATTTATATTCAAAATATCTTTAAACAGAAGGGTGTATCGTTTCTCATCAGTTTCTAGAGATTGTTGAAATCCTTAATCCGATTGACTATATAATAGGATAATGATAAATCAACCTAATTGATGTGCCTAAGGCTATAAGGAGTGGGGCAACTCCAAGAGGAGGGGACTTGCGCCATGTGACGCCATGTCACCATGAAGAATTTGTTAGAGAAAGAGGGGAGTGGGGCTACTTGCTATGTGGGGGGACTTGTGACACTTGTCAAAAGAAGGCACAATCGGGAAAAAAAAAAAGGGAAAAGTAGCCGTTGGAGTGGCCACACACGGAAAACAAGGCACGTTCAAAAGAGTTTTTTGGGCGTTCGTTTTTTTCCGCCTGGATGGGTTTTTGGGCGCAATCGGCGGAAGGGAGTGGTGTAGCAGGCGAGGGGGGGCGGATTTGAGGGGTTTCTCGCCCCACTCCGTAGAGTCTAAAGATATACCTAATAATAAGATAATGACATATGGAAAATTCAAAGGGTAAGATTAAGAAAAAGAATTAGTGGGATACACATGTCAAAGTTTTAAAGTTTTAGGTTGATTTTTAGGCATATCTTTAGGTCTATTTATCATTTTCCATATAATTAAGAGCGTGTTACCTTCCACTAACATAGTCTTGTCATAACAGTTTATAATTTAAAGAAATTTAAAAATTAAAAGAAAAAAGTAAATAAACATAACAAACAGAAGATGATTTGAGTGGAAGTTGGCATAAAGTATGGAAGTTTGGAAGAAGATTAAAGTAATGAAAAGCCAAGATCATACTTATCCTTGGGTTTTACTTTGAAGATTTGATGATGTTATTTAATTAATTTAACTAATGTCTCAGTAAAAGCCTACATTATAAAACTTTCAAATATCCAAAAAAGACTTGTTACCACGTCAGCATCCACCATGTAATTGTCGGCCACTTCTCAGCCAATTAAAAAAAGATAAACCCCACATCAACGCTTGCCACGTATGCTTCCTTGCCGAACAGTAGCATCTCGCTATTAATTTCCTTTCTCATAAAGAGGGGCACACAAAAACCGGTTTATTAAAAAACTGAGTTGGTACCTTTCAAAAAAAAAAAAAAAACTGAGTTGGAAAACCCGGCGGTTTAAACCAGTTTTGGGTTGGGGCTTTTAAAATCGGATAAAGATCGGGTTAAAAAACGGGGCAGGTTTCGCTATGCTAGAGTGACAAACATTTTACAAACTAACTTTTACAAACATAGGTGGCATGTGAGATGGTCCAATCAAGCAAGAGATAGAAAGAAGAGAGAGAATACATAGAGATGATTTAATTGGTGGAAGTTGTGTTTGTAAAGATTTGTTTGTAAAAAGTTTGTACACTTAGAATTACTCTTAAAGATAATAATTTAAAAAACATGCGTCAATAAAGCAAAACAGTATATAATGAAAATTAAAAATTACATTAATAAAGATAAAAGTTACATTAATAATGACATGACCCTTTTTTTTAATCACATTTAAAAGTTTAAATGAAAGTTGAAAGTTGAAAGTTGTGAGACATTGATATATGGTACATTATGCATTATCATGTATACATTGTTGAAATTGAAAGTTGAAACCTTATTTGCTTTATAATATAGTATAGATATGAAAGAATTGTAAATAATAGTTTGTTGTAGTCGTAAATGTACGTATGAAGAAAATGAGATAATGAAATGTGTATTGATAGGGGTAAAAAGGTTTTAGAAGCTATATATATATATATCTATATATGGTAACACTCCGGTAAGAACACTCTTAAAATAAGAACGGTGAGAACAGTTAAAACCATCATTTTGATGCATTAAAAATCCATAAAACTAACATAGTACATAACTAATTATCATTATTTAAGTGTTTAACAACACATTGATCCGTCAAAACCGAAAAAATCACGTTTTTTTGTTGGATGCATCATTTTGATAAATATGCATCCAAGATGGATGCACAAAACAAAAAAAACATGATTTTCTCGATTTTGACAGACCAATGTGTTGTTAAACACTTAAATAGTGATAATTAGTTATACACTATGTTAGTTTTATGGACTTTTAATGCATCAAAATGTAGTTTTTAAGTGTTCTCACCGTGTTCTTATTTTAAGGCTGTTCTTATTTGATTGTCCCTATATATATATATATAGAGAGAGAGTTAAGTTATTGTAAGAACTAATAAAATGTAGAGAACTATGAGAACCAATTATATCCATTAGATTAAGGAAATCAAGGGTTTAGAGACATCAATGGCACTTTGGTAAATAAATTCATTCATTTAAATTGCTGGAACATCCAAAAGGATAAAACTGGTATATTGATAAAATAAATATATCAATGAAATAGATTATTAATACGCAATTATATTGGCATTCCATTTTTTCATCCAAACTATGCTCAAAACGGTTTTGCTTTTGCAAAATTTTGAACATACATCTTTTTCTGTTATAATTTTTTTCTTCGTGTTCGAAAAAAAAGAGCATACATTTTCCTTGTATTTTAATTATAATTAATAACTACAGTAATAATTAATAATTGATAAGTCATTTTTATTTATATTTTATTTTATATATATTTTCATGAAATAGGATTAAAACGTGAGATCCTATTTTCGTGAATTACAAAATATAAAATTTTTTAAAACCATAAATTTTTTGATAGTACACATCTGAACGATCCTATTTGCAAAGAAAAAAATTTTATTTCAACAACGTTCACAAGTGTATATTAAACAAATCTTATATGAAGTACGTTCATGTGTGAATGACCTTATTCACAAGTGTACATGTGTGTTTCGGTAGACATGTAACACATGTGTTACGGTGTGAATGTGTTTATCTTAGGATCAAAAGGAATATGTGTGTTTCAGTGTACACATATGTTACGATGTAAATGTGTTTATATGTTTCGTATGTGGTATTGGGATATGGTCGTACGCGTATTCCGTTGTACATATGTGTTTCTATATTTTTTAATTGAGATATTGGGATATGATCACTTGTGTGTCTGGTTATTCACAATCATATATGAAGTGCGTTTACATGTGAATAACTATATTTCTAAGTGTATAAATTTTTTTTTAGTAAAGATCACATGCTAACCAATAAATTTACTCTACGATATCGTTAACATTTCTATACTTTAGTTGATCGCAAGTAATAATCGAAAGGAAAATCATAATTCTTGAAACTAAATAATCATGTCTGTCGTTTGGAACATAACCAAACCAAAAAGCTGAATTACCATTTATTTATGTTTCAAAAGATAAACCAAAAACGTTTTATATGAATAAAAATAATAATTATCAACCTTTTGAATGTAGTAGTTGTAACCGTAGAGTAAATTATGGGGAATTTTTATATTTAATTTCTTATTAATTAAATTGTATTTACAAAATTACAATATTATCCTCACATTTATTAATGAAATATTAGTTCTCATGGTTCTCGACAATTTAGTAGTTCTCATTTTATCTTTTTACTATATATATATATATAAACATTGTATATATTAAATAATATATATAATATATCTATATATATATATATATATATATAGGGAAAGGTTATTTTAGGAACCCTTAAAAAAGCAAGAACCTTTAGGAACCTTTTTCCATCAATATTTATAAGGGTAGTATTGTACTTTTATCATTGATTAATAAAAATAATATAAAATAAATGATATATGGTTGTTCATGCACATGTGATCACCAATAATTGTTCATGCACATGTGATCACCAATATAGCTGTTCATGCACATATGATCACTAATGATTGTTCATACACATGTAATCACCAACTAATTTATGAAACATTTTATGCAATATACTAGCATACATATGCTCATAACATCGTTTATGCACACCTGATCACCAACTAATCTCATAACAATATACAAGCATACATGTGATCACCAATATGATTGTTCATGCACATGTGATCACCAACTAATTTATGAAACAATTGTATACATGTGATCACAAACTATCTCTTGAACATTCATTTATAAAATACTTTATATGCTCATATAAAAAAATACAAATCGTTGTAATTCTATCGTTTACAAATGTCATAGACTTGATTATCATCTTCATCATCTTTATCTTTATCCACAATATATCCATTGCCTCCTTCAACATTCTGATTCAAAAATATGAAATAACATCAAAACAAGACAATTAATATAATTAAAATATGTATAATTTTGCATATATATGAATATTATAGCCTGATAACAACTATACTTATAAAAAAAACACACAAAGCATAAGGATATGTAAAAATTAAATCATAAGTTAAATAGGATAAAATTATGAACCTATGCGAATTATATACATAAAAAACAAGAGCCGCATGAAATCTCACCATTTTGAATGAAAAACCCACGAGGTGCGTAATTCAAAAAAATGAATTCAGATTCATATTTCTTTGCAGCACCTAGATTGTGTGATCACTTTGTTGAAATCCAACCATATTGAATTAAAAACCCATGATCCCCTTTTTTCGTCTTCTTTAATTTATTATCAAAACTACAAAGAATTTCGTATTTTCCAAATTCTTTAGTGTGTGGGTGTTATATTTAAATGCTACTCGTATAATGTATTAGGGTTTGAGAAAACAAGGGAAATGTTACGGACGGTTTCATTTTTCTTTTTTTGTTTATCTTCCTATAATACCCTTTTCCTTTTTATTTTATATAAATAGTCCTCCATTTAATTACAATAATGCCATAAATCATTTTAGCCATTGATTAAAAAATTAAATGGTTGAGATTAATTCTAAAAGGTTCCTAAAGGTTCTTACTTTTTTTTATGGTTCTCAAAATAACTTTTCAATATATATATATATATATATATATATATATATATGAAAAAGTTCATGTGAAATACATTTGAATTGAAAAAACCCATGAGAACCTTTAAATTATAACTTTATATTCAGATGTGAATGTATATGAGAACAAATTTGTTCACATATGGAACATATTAAGTTATACTTAATACTAACTATGTTCATATATATGTGAACGGTTCTTGTTGGAATATGATCACGTTAAATAAACGCATGTCCGGAAAATGTTTAAGCCTACGGGGTCACACGAAATGACACAAATACACTATGTAATTAATTAATATGTTAATGTAATATATTAATTAATATGTTCACGAAATGATTAATAAACGTTCGTTAAAAGTTAAATATACGTTTATTAATTAAACGTTTTGAAAAGAGAAGGACTTAAGTGAATTAAGAAAGTTTCCTAATTACCACTTTATGGGGCCGGTTTTTAGAGGCTTTGTAAAGCCTAAAACTAAACTTGTCCATCAAGTTAAAAACCCTAACAATTAACCCTATATAAAGGGGTTAAGGTTAGGTTTTTGTGTGACAAATAGAAGGAAAAACCTAATCAATTCTCTCCTCTTTTTCTCTTGGTTTCGGTCGACATCAACAAACAAAAGGGGTTTTGGGTTTTGCTTATTTCGACTTCAAGGTTTATACACAAGGGGTTGTGAGTTCGTGATCGGTACTAGCATACATACGTAGTGGTGTCAAGTGTGCGATCGTAGAGAGGTTTTACTTTAAACCCTAATAATAATAATAATTATTATTTGATTATTGGAAGCTAAGCTAAAAGGTACACATTCACTTATCTTTGTTAATTATTATATTGCATATTTATTCCGCTGCGTACTCGTGATTATTTGTATATGATAATCGTTATAAATCCTAACAGTGGTATCACGAGCCTATTATGTGATATATTAGTTACAAAGTTCAAAACTTGAGGGGGGGTTTTGAGGGTTGGTTCGATTAATTAAATAAATAATAAAAATTTGTTTTGTTTGTTTATTTTTTGGTTAAAAAATCGAAAAAGATAAAAAAATTAGGGTTTTTTTTTTATCATTAATTAAACCCACTTAATGTTAATGGTTAAAACTAAACCCTATATGCAAGTTTTGATTATGTGAATTAGCATGTTTATGTGATAAATTGCATGTTATATGTATCTTTTATTTAATGTTGTTAAATAGAAGTAAAACCATAAGGAATTCATGCAAAATTCTTTATGATTATTACTTAGATATATTGATATATGTTGCTTAGGTTAAAGGTCCAATAATAAGGGTTTGTTATTTGATAATTATGTGACAATGTGAATTTTTCGTGTGATTTTTCCTGTTTGACACCAGTTCACTAAAAAAATCATATAAAATCAACCGTAATGAGTTAGGAGCTCTCCTTTGGACTGTAGATGCACGATTCATAGGGATACAACTTTGTAGTTCTGAGCTAAGGCCAATTAGGAAGTTTACAATGTCAAATCTGGTCGTGAAGTTGCTGGAAATTTCCAGTCAGCATCTTAATCTATGTGTTTATTTGATAATTGTATGTTTGTATATTGTTTAAAGGCTTAAACAATCAAGGAAACTTGATGTATGTGGTCCTCTTCTATGAAGGGGGGGCCATTTTTAAACATGTACATTAATCCATAGAGACCATGATTTAGGTTGCCCACCATAAATCGTTGTATGATTAATTGTTAATAGTTAGTAAGTTTATTATTTTGCTATTATTGTAAATGGTGATGCAAAATTGTTTTAAGAAAAAAAAAATAAACTTGACTAATAAATAGTGAAATATGATTTTGTTTTAATAAAATTGGTGTCTTACAATCAAAAGATACACCGGCTCACCCATTTGAACAAACTCTAAGAGAGGTATAAGTCGGGACGCGTTAGCTCCCTAAAGAAGTGGGTACTTAATTGCTTCGCGCAAACCTTACTTCTGCGCTTCTTTGTGCGTTCGAATGGAGCTACCGAGCTCTTTTGTGTTGTTAAGACAATAAAAATGATTTTATTAAACATTATGTTATGAAGATGTGCATGAATCTTCATACATAAACTTTTGATTCACATCAATTGCATTACCCAATTAAAGTTAAGTCTTGCCACCCAATTTGCTAAGAACACTTGCAATTGCATTTTGCTCTACGTGAGACGTAGGTGAATTGCAACCCCAAGGTAAATTACTACTCATCGTGAGACGGTGGTAGACTATTTACAGTTCTTAATTGGGCGACTTAAAACGAGTTATGCGGTGAGACCTTGACCCGTGGCATAAGATGGGACAAAACATGATTACAAAGCACTTGATGCCCCTATTCAAGTGTCATTTGTAAGTCCCATAAAATCTAGGAATTGTACTTGTAATGCAATTACTGATCGTCACTTACCTTTTGAGTACGTCATTTCTAGCAGATCAACTGATGAAATGATGGTATGTAAATTGGATCCTAGCCTTAATGAAATTAATTGTTAAATGTTTTAACTTGGGTAAATTATATTTCTTAAGGAATTTATTATCGAAAATACTGATTTTTGAACTTATATCTGTTTTGTAGATGGCAACAAATCCTTCACAAAACATACACCAATCGGCTTTTAGGTCGATGCTAGAAAGAGAAAAGCTTTCTGGAACCAACTTCAATGTCTGGTATCGTCAGCTGAGGATCGTCCTAAGAGTTGAGAAGAAAACCGATGTTCTTGATGTTCAGATGGCCGCCTACCCTGATGCTAGTGCCACTGCAGCGCAGTTGGAAGCATACAATGCTCAGTATGATAGATATAATGAGGTTGCTTGTTTGATGTTAGGTAACATGACTCTCGAGCTTCAAAAGCAATTCGAATTGTACAATCCGTATGATATGATCAGAGAACTCAAATCTATGTATGAAAAACAAGCTGGAGTTGAATTATTTGAGCTAATTGAGTCACTCCATGATTGTAAGCATGAATCTGGGAAATCGGTCGGCGCTCATGTACTCAAGATGAAGAGTTACTTTGAGCACTTGGAAAGGCTAAACTATTCGTATCCTCTGCCTATTGCTGTTGGCATGATCCTTAAGTCCCTTTCAATGGACTTTGAGGGTTTTGTGCGCAACTACAATATGCACAGCATGAGCAAAACAATAGCTGAACTTCATGCCATGTTAGTTGAGTATGAGAAAAACCTTCCAAGAAATCTGAGACACCCCAAGTTCTTATGATCAAGGGGGGAAAGGTTCAGAAAGCAAAACAACCGAAAGCTAAGGGCAAGAATGTTGGTAAGGGTAAGCAAGTCGCTTATGTTCCCAAACCTAAAAAGACCCCTCCAGCGAAAAAGGAGCATCCGGCTAAGGACCAGGCTTGTCATCACTGTGCTGAAGTGGGACACTGGAAGAGGAATTGTCCTAAGTATCTAGCTGAGTTGAATGCGAAGAAAAAAAAAAAAAAAAAAAAAAAAAAAAAAAAAAAAAAAAAAAAAAAAAAAAAAAAAAAAAAAAAAAAAAAAAAAAAAAAAAAAAAAAAAAAAAAAAAAAAAAAAAAAAAAAAAAAAAAAAAAAAAAAAAAAAAAAAAAAAAAAAAAAAAAAAAAAAAAAAAAAAAAAAAAAAAAAAAAAAAAAAAAAAAAAAAAAAAAAAAAAAAAAAAAAAAAAAAAAAAAAAAAAAAAAAAAAAAAAAAAAAAAAAAAAAAAAAAAAAAAAAAAAAAAAAAAAAAAAAAAAAAAAAAAAAAAAAAAAAAAAAAAAAAAAAAAAAAAAAAAAAAAAAAAAAAAAAAAAAAAAAAAAAAAAAAAAAAAAAAAAAAAAAAAAAAAAAAAAAAAAAAAAAAAAAAAAAAAAAAAAAAAAAAAAAAAAAAAAAAAAAAAAAAAAAAAAAAAAAAAAAAAAAAAAAAAAAAAAAAAAAAAAAAAAAAAAAAAAAAAAAAAAAAAAAAAAAAAAAAAAAAAAAAAAAAAAAAAAAAAAAAAAAAAAAAAAAAAAAAAAAAAAAAAAAAAAAAAAAAAAAAAAAAAAAAAAAAAAAAAAAAAAAAAAAAAAAAAAAAAAAAAAAAAAAAAAAATAACACACGAATGAAAAAATAAAAAGAAACTATATATATAATAAAAAAAAAACACAAAACTGATAAAAAAAAAAAAAAAAAAAAACAACTACAATATGCACAGCATGAGCAAAACAATAGCTGAACTTCATGCCATGTTAGTTGAGTATGAGAAAAACCTTCACAAGAAATCTGAGACACCCCAAGTTCTTATGATCAAGGGGGGAAAGGTTCAGAAAGCAAAACAACCGAAAGCTAAGGGCAAGAATGTTGGTAAGGGTAAGCAAGTCGCTTATGTTCCCAAACCTAAAAAGACCCCTCCAGCGAAAAAGGAGCATCCGGCTAAGGACCAGGCTTGTCATCACTGTGCTGAAGTGGGACATTGGAAGAGGAATTGTCCTTAGTATCTAGCTGAGTTGGACGAGAAGAAGAAGCAAGCTGGTTTAGCCAGTACTTCAGGTATCTTCACAATTGAATTATATTCCTTTTCTAAGCATAATTCATGGGTTTATGACACTGGCTGTGGAACTCATATTTGTAATACATTACAGGGGATTAGAGGAAGAAGTAAACTGAAGCCAGGAGCTTTGCAACTGTTCGTGGGCAATGGTCTACCGGCAGTTGTGGAAGCAATAGGAGACTTTCATTTAAGCCATCTGGACAATTTGCATCCAGTTCTTCCACTGACAGACCAATTTGACATGCTTTAAGTGTGGCAAAAAGGGTCATTTCATGAAAGAGTGCAGGTCCAACCAGTTTGTATCCAAGCCTGGTCCATTCTCTTCAAATAATAAGCCTGATGATAGCTATAAAATGAAATATAAAAAGCTTAAGGCCCAAATTGCTCTCATGGCACAACAAATTGAAACCAATAATAAGTGCATGATTGCAACAACTGAAGAGAAGTGGGTTCCTTCTGATGAATCATCTGCTGATGAAGAAGAGGAAAGAGATTGCTGTTACATGGCTTTGGCAGACGAAGAGCTCCTGGTGAAGGAAGATGTCACATCTGGACGATGGGTGGACATTGTTATCAAGAAGGTTAGTGATTATGATAATGCAACTAACCAAGAACTAAAATTGGACATAGCTGAAGCTCTTAATTCTGATTTGATTTTTGTACAAACTGTTAGATCTGATTGTGTAAATGGTCTAGAAACAGATTCTTCTGAAATAAATGCTTTAAAATCAAAATTAAAGGAACTTCAAGACATTGAATTGGCATTTCAAGCCCAGGTTCTGGTAACTGAACAATTGATTTAAGAAAAACAAGATCTTGAGATCATTTTAGAGAAAGAAAAACTGGTAATAAAATCATGGCTAGAAACCAAAAAGCCATATGATGATGTATTAAAACAATTTCCTGCTCAAAAACGTGCATACTTAGATGGAAATACTCATGTAGCATCATTAATACCAGTAATCGATCGATTACCAGAGGAGTTCAGGCCCACCACTATTTATGATGAGCCTGTAACTCCCAAGGCCAATTTTTACCCAGTTCAATCTCCAGAGGTTAAGACTGGAGAGCTCCAGATGACTGCTCCAGTTAAGGAGGTCCATCGGAATAGACCTTTGCCTCAGACCAATCCCTTACCAAAGCCTAGGACTGGAAAGGCTAAGGTATCATCTGAAGAAAATATTTTGTCCAGGTTAGAGAGCCAGATTCAAATTCTGACTCGTCAATCACAAAGTTTTAATGCAAGATTAAACTTTATTGAGGGTACTTCATCTGGCCCTAGACAAAATACAAAACCTTTTGCTAAGAAAAGACAAATTTATTTCTCCAGTTGAGAAAATGAAAAAGGTTTCAAAATCATCAACCCCAGTGGTCTTTTCAACTAAGACCACTGTTGAAGAAAGTGAACTGAACCAGATTGCACCAGGGACCTATAAGGGAGGGTCCAGTGAACCCATCAGTCGATGGGTTCCCAAATCTAACTGATCAATATCTGGTGTATGTGTAGGGCGATCGAAAGAAATATATCTGGTATCTTAACAGTGCAGCTGGCGGGATGATGACCGGATGTAAGACCCTACTGGAGGAGTTCACCATTTCTGATGGACCCTCCATTACTTTTGGAAATGATGGTTGTGGAAAGACTGAGGGATACGGTATTCTGAACAATGGACAAGTCAAGTTCAGACGTGTTGCATTTGTGAATGGTTTGAAATATAACTTGATCAGTGTAAGCCAACTGTGTGATGATGGCTATCAAGTCTTATTCAATATTGCTCAGGGTATCGTATTCAACAAGGACTGGAAGGTAGTGTTGATTGCTCCCAGAAAAGGGAATGTGTACGTGATGGATATGGAAAGCTCTCCTTCAGAGCAGTGTTTCTATACTCAAGCTGATGAAGACACAAACTGGTTATGGCACAAAAGGTTATCCCATTTAAATTTAAAGAATATTAATAAGTTGTCCAGAAAACAACTTGCAGATGGGATACCTTCAGTTTCCTTCAAAAAGGAAAGGTCATGTCCAGGATGTGAGATGGGTAAGTAAAAACGTACCAGTTTCAAGACCAGACAGAATTTCAGCATTTCTGAACCTCTTCATATGCTTCATATGGACCTCTTTGGTCCAGTGAACGTTCAGACTCGTGCTGGTAAAAGAATTGAGCTCAAGTACAGTCTAAAAGTGAAGCTGCTGCTGAAATCATCAGTCTTATCAAGCAAATTGAGCTCAAGTACAGTCGAAAAGTGTGTCAGTTAAGAAGTGACAATGAAACAGAATTCCAGAATGCAACTCTGGAGTCATTCTGTACTGACACTGGCATCTCCCAGAATTTCTCATCAGCCCACTCTCCAGAACAAAATGAAGTGGTGGAAAGGAAGAATCGAACGCTGATAGAAGCTGCCAGGAGTATGCTTGCTGAATCTGGACTGTCTACCAGTTTCTGGGCGGAAGCAATTGCAACTGCTTGCCACACCCAGAATCGATCAGTGTACATCAAGAGACACAAAAGACAGCCTATGAAGTCTTAAGAAATAGAAAACCAAATATTGGTTATTTTCACGTTTTTGGATGTCCAGTTTACATCCTGAATGACTCCAGTCAGCTAGGCAAATTTGATGCCAAAGCTGATGAAGGGTATTTCTTAGGCTATTCAGCCATTCGCAATGGCCTTCAATGAAGAATTTCAAACTGAACCAGTACTTCAGGAAATGCCTTCAAATGAAGAATTTCAAATGCAAAGTATTCAGAAATGCCTTCAAATGAAGAATTTCAAACTGAACCAGTACTTCAGAAATGCCTTCAAATGAAGAATTTCAAACTGAACCAGTACTTCAGAAATGCCTTCAAATGAAGAATTTCAAACTGAACCAGTACTTCAGGAAATGCCTTCAAATGAAGAATTTCAAATGCAAAGTATTCAGAAATGCCTTCAAATGAAGAATTTCAAACTGAACCAGTACTTCAGAAATGCCTTCAAATGAAGAATTTCAAACTGAACCAGTACTTCAGAAATGCCTTCAAATGAAGAATTTCAAACTGAACCAGTACTTCAGGAAATGCCTTCAAATGAAGAATTTCAAATGCAAAGTATTCAGAAATGCCTTCAAATGAAGAATTTCAAACTGAACCAGTACTTCAGAAATGCCTTCAAATGAAGAATTTCAAACTGAACCAGTACTTCAGAAATGCCTTCAAATGAAGAATTTCAAACTGAACCAGTACTTCAGGAAATGCCTTCAAATGAAGAATTTCAAATGCAAAGTATTCAGAAATGCCTTCAAATGAAGAATTTCAAACTGAACCAGTACTTCAGAAATGCCTTCAAATGAAGAATTTCAAACTGAACCAGTACTTCAGAAATGCCTTCAAATGAAGAATTTCAAACTGAACCAGTACTTCAGGAAATGCCTTCAAATGAAGAATTTCAATGCAAAGTATTACCAGAAATGTCTTCTTATGAAGAATTTCAAACTGAACCAGTACTTCAGGAAATGCCTTCAAATGAAGAATTTCATGATGTAAATCGTGATTTAAATGATTCAGATGAAGATACTGAAGTAGTCTGGCAAGATCCTCCTCCAGAAGCAACTCCAGAGGAGACTCAACTGAATTCTTGCACTGATATTGTTGTCTGTAACAATCCTGGTCAGTACTCCAGATGGACAAAAGCTCATCCTATTGATCAGATCATAGGTGACTCCAGTAGAGGAGTTCAGACCAGAAGAGCCTCCAGTAATCAATGCTTATACGTAAGTTTTCTATCTTTGATGGAACCAAAGAAGATTGACGAGGCTATGGAAGATCCAAGCTGGGTGACTGCTATGCAAGAAGAGCTTCACCAGTTTGAAAGGAACAAGGTCTGGTATCTGGTTCCTTTCCCAGTTGGAAAGAAAGAACCAATTGGAACAAGATGGGTCTTCAGAAACAAAGTAGATGAAGATGGCCACGTAATCAGAAACAAGGCCAGACTAGTAGCACAAGGCTACTGCCAGTCAGATGTCGACTTTGATGAATCATTTGCTCCAGTAGCTAGACTTGAAGCGATCAGAATATTCTTAGCATTCGCTGCTAATCATCAGTTCAAGGTCTACCAGATGGATGTAAAGAGTGCTTTCTTGAATGGAAAGCTTGAAGAAGAAGTTTACGTCAGACAACCTCCAGATTTCGTTGATAAAAAGCATCCACATTGGGTATATCGTCTGGACAAAGCGCTATATGGCCTCAGACAAGCCCCACGTGCCTGGTATGATACTCTGACTAAACATTTGTTGAAAAATGGTTTTAAACGAGGTGCAATTGACAATACCTTATTTATTCTTCATGAAAAAGGTAATCTGTTAATGGTACAAATTTATGTTGATGATATCATTTTTGGGTCTACTGATGAAAACATGTGCAAGAAATTTTCAAAAATCATGTCCACTGAATATGAAATGAGTCTGATGGGTGAATTAACATATTTTCTTGGACTCCAGATTAAACAAAACAAAGATGGCATTTTTATTAACCAGGAGAAATATGTTAGAGATCTTTTAAAGAAATATGATATGAACTCTTCACCATCTAAACCAACTCCAATTTCTGCACCACTGACACTAGACTCCGATCCAGATGGTAAACTAGTGAACACCACTGTCTATAGAGGCATGGTTGGTTCACTGATGTATTTAACTGCCAGTAGACCAGATATTATGTTTTCAACATGTTTATGTGCCAGATATCAGTCTAATCCAAAGGAATCTCATATGCTTGCTGTAAAGCGCATACTGAAGTACCTTAAAGGTGTCCCCAGTCTAGGTCTTTGGTACCCCAAAGGCTCAGGCATGGATCTAATGGGTTATTCAGATTCAGATCATGCAGGTTGTAAGATAGATAGGAAATCCACAACTGGTGGATGTCATTTCCTAGGTGGCAAACTGGTCAGCTGGACCAGTAAGAAGCAAACTTCAGTTTCATTGTCCACTGTTGAAGCTGAATACGTGTCTGCAGCCAGTTGTTGTGCTCAGATACTCTGGATGAAGAACCAGTTGCTTGATTATGGAATTAAATATTCAAAGACTCCAATCTTTTGTGATAATACCAGTGCCATTGCTATCTCAAACAATCCAGTCATGCACTCCAGAACGAAGCACATTGATCTCAGGTATCACTTTATTCGTGATCATATTATGAAAAACAACATTGAACTCCATTTTATTCCCACTGACAAACAACTCGCTGACATTTTTACCAAACCTCTGGATGTCAAAACTTTTGAATATCTTGTTGGTGAGTTGGGAATGTTAAATCCTTAAATCTGGTGACTGCTCAGATATTGAACGCCTATGTGTAATATCTTTGCATTATTAGATTTCTGGAACAACATTCCAGGGAAGACTTGAAAAATATTTTTCTATTAAAAGTGTTTTAAGTTCAGGGGGAATTTATTTTCTCACTGGACAAATTCTTCAAAAAATATTACTGGTGCTTTGTAAATGTGTCCCTCTCACTGGTAACTAGACAGGTTGAAGTGCGTGTTTGAGTTGACTTATGTCTCCTTGTAAATGTGTCCCTCTCACTGGTAACTAGACAGGTTGAAGTGCGTGTTTGAGTTGACTTATGTCTCCTTGTAAATGTGTCCCTCTCACTGGTAACTAGACAGGTTGAAGTGCGTGTTTGAGTTGACTTATGTCTCCTTGTAAATGTGTCCCTCTCACTGGTAACTAGACAGGTTGAAGTGCGTGTTTGAGTTGACTTATGTCTCCTTGTAAATGTGTCCCTCTCACTGGTAACTAGACAGGTTGAAGTGCGTGTTTGAGTTGACTTATGTCTCCTTGTAAATGTGTCCCTCTCACTGGTAACTAGACAGGTTGAAGTGCGTGTTTGAGTTGACTTATGTCTCCTTGTAAATGTGTCCCTCTCACTGGTAACTAGACAGGTTGAAGTGCGTGTTTGAGTTGACTTATGTCTCCTTGTAAATGTGTCCCTCTCACTGGTAACTAGACAGGTTGAAGTGCGTGTTTGAGTTGACTTATGTCTCCTTGTAAATGTGTCCCTCTCACTGGTAACTAGACAGGTTGAAGTGCGTGTTTGAGTTGACTTATGTCTCCTTGTAAATGTGTCCCTCTCACTGGTAACTAGACAGGTTGAAGTGCGTGTTTGAGTTGACTTATGTCTCCTTGTAAATGTGTCCCTCTCACTGGTAACTAGACAGGTTGAAGTGCGTGTTTGAGTTGACTTATGTCTCCTTGTAAATGTGTCCCTCTCACTGGTAACTAGACAGGTTGAAGTGCGTGTTTGAGTTGACTTATGTCTCCTTGTAAATGTGTCCCTCTCACTGGTAACTAGACAGGTTGAAGTGCGTGTTTGAGTTGACTTATGTCTCCTTGTAAATGTGTCCCTCTCACTGGTAACTAGACAGGTTGAAGTGCGTGTTTGAGTTGACTTATGTCTCCTTGTAAATGTGTCCCTCTCACTGGTAACTAGACAGGTTGAAGTGCGTGTTTGAGTTGACTTATGTCTCCTTGTAAATGTGTCCCTCTCACTGGTAACTAGACAGGTTGAAGTGCGTGTTTGAGTTGACTTATGTCTCCTTGTAAATGTGTCCCTCTCACTGGTAACTAGACAGGTTGAAGTGCGTGTTTGAGTTGACTTATGTCTCCTTGTAAATGTGTCCCTCTCACTGGTATCAATACAAGGGAAGTATGCAGGCTGATGGAGCATACAGATATATTGGATGAGCATGGCCAGCTATCCAGAAAGGGGACTATCTACATGAGCAAGCTGTCAGACTCATGGAGATATTTCTTCACACATATTGTTGAGTGTCTAGGAGGCAGTTCTGGAGGGTTAGACCAGATCAATCAAACCCACCTCCAGATTGCCTACTGCTTGTGGTTTGGGCTTAGGGTGGACTTTGCCCAGATTCTTTTTGATGACTTGGTTGAGCGACTTAGGGTGAAAGGAAGAAAACCGTTCGTTCCTTATATTCGTTTCCTTTCCCTAATGTTTAAAAATGCTCTTGGAGACCAGTATGATATGGATACTACTCACTTTTCTGTGAGTGAGTATATGAGAGATTTGGTCAATCTCAGGTCTCCACTGGATGAGGTAGATATTCCTCAGTCCATGCTTTCCTTGCAAAGGGAAGAAGTTGAAATGGCTCCAGTTGAAGGACCATCTGGTGATGATGTACAGATAATAGAGGCTGTACAGCCAATTAGACAAGTTGCTCCAGAAGGTCAAGGTCAAGAAGTTGTTGAACCTTCCAGATGACCTAGAACTAATAGGCGTCTGATGAGAGCTGGACTCCAGGTGAATCCAGCAAGACATCCTGGTGATGTTATGAATCTGGATGGGTCACCAATTTTTGAATCTGAAGAGGTTGTTGGGCCGGAAACTGATGAACAAGCTGAAAATGTTGCCCATATTGTAGAGCAGGTTATTGAGGAAGTTGAAGTAGATTTTCAGACTGATGAACATATTTCTGGTGAGCAAGAGGCTCTAATTGACTTAAATGTTGAGGCTGGTGAACAGGTAAATGTAGAGACTGGTGAACAGTCTGGTGAACAGACAGTTGGGATTGCTCAAGACTGGGATGATGTTGACTCCCCAATGTCTGAAGGTTTTGATGTTAACATGAATTTTCTGGGTGAAGATGTACAAGAAGAAGAAAATCTACCAGAAATACCAACACCTCCACCAGAAATGCCTACACCACAATCAAACATGCCATCACCACCACCACCTTCAATTCCAGAAAATACCCAATACTTCACTCCAGCAACCATTCAACCTTCAGAATCTCAACCTCCTCCTCGTGCGCCGGAGTCACCAGTTACAACGTCTGAAGCTGCAACTGAAGAGGACTGGGCACAAGTTCCTCTAATGACCAGATTACCCTCAACTCTTGAACCTCCCACTGGTCTCTCCACTTCTTCTTCTGCCGAGGTCCAAGGCCTTTTAAGTAAGGTGGCGGACCTGGAGAGATCACTCCAGACTTCATCTCAGGTTATTTCAGACTTCAAATCTTTATTATCAAATAACCTGGCATCTGAGATGAATGTCTTTGCTGGAAATGAGAAGCTGGTTTATGAGAAGCTTGATGAACTGGTACTGGCCACAAACAACAACACTGGAAAGATCAAGGTGGCAGTCCAGGGCTTAGAGTCAAGGTTGGTTAATTCTGTTCAGACTGCAGTCACTGGCGAACTGGCAGGTCTGAAAAAAAGATGTTCAAAATTTGGTCTTCAAGGTCAGTTCTCTGGAGAGTAGACCCACACTGGAACAGGGTGCAGTTGTTAGCACTATAAGTGATGAATGTACAAGGAAGTTCAGAAACAATATGTTGAAAGAATTATGTGAAGAAGTTTCTGGGACTGTTCTTCGTAGCATTTATGATGGGGTGTTACCCCAAGTAGAAAAGTTACTGGATGAGAAGTTGCCAAAGCACTTGCCTACAGCTGTTGCAAATATTCAGAAGGAAGTGCAGGCACTCAAGAAAGTTGTGTCTGAAACAACTCCAGTAGAAGGTACAACTTTTGGTCCACTAGACAGACTTATGCTTGAACAGTTGTGGAATGATCTCAAGTCAAGTACTGGAGATCGTTCCAAGGGGGAAAGGTCGTCTGGTGACCAAACTGAAAGACAAAGAGCATATGGCACTGAAGCCGGGCTAACTGAAGGAGCTACTGGTACTGAAGCCAGTGAGCCCCAGTTTGAGTCCTTCCCAGATATTCCATCAACTCTGAAGGCTGTTAAAGGAAAAGAAAAAGTGGCATCTGGTGAAGAGGAAGAGCATACTGAAGATGCTGATGATGAAACTTCCAGGAAGTTAGAGCAAGAATGCATAATGATAGAGATTTTCAAAAGAAATCAAAAGGATGAACTGCTGGCCCATCAAAGGGAGATGGCAACAATGGGGACTCTGGACTCTTACAATGCTGGAAGGTTAGGCATTAACATTGAAGTATATAAAAAGATGAAAGATGACCCCAGAGTTCATCAATGCCGAAATGCATTAGATGATGTTCATGTACGCTCATTCTACGCTGAAGAAGAGCAAGTCTATGATTCAATTATTTATGGCGTGAGTGTACCAGAACTCATCAGACAAAGGAAGGATGAACTGGTAAGTCTCCAGAAAAAGATAAGAAAGAATGCTGGTGCTCTGGAGATAGAGTACAGAAAGAGACTTACTGGTTTACCAAAGTTGACTGCCAGACAGATCAAAGCAATCAAAGATGCTGATGTAAGCAATTTCATTCCTCTGGACACTTCTTGAAAAATAAAACGTCAAGAACTCCAATCTGTTGTAGAGCAAAGGAGAGTGTCCAAGGATACTGAAGCTTTGATCCAGCAAGCCAAGCTGAAAAAAAAATACAATGAAATGTTGAACTTCAGGGCTGATGCTAGAAGGATCACTGGTGCTGAAATCAAGTTGGCTGAAGATTATGAAGGCATGTCAAAGTTTGAAGTAAAGTTGACCAGGGAGGGTAACTTTACTGACGAAAGGAGAAGTACTTCAGTCCAAGCATTTGGATGGAGTGAACTGAAGGAAATCGCTTTAACGTTCAGGGGGAAGACAAATGTGTCGACTGATGTTAAAGCATTTCTTAAAAGGATTGAGAAGGTATGGAGAAGAAAGCAACAAATGGAAGTTGCAACGGACATAAGAACGACAGAATCAATACCATCTTCTCCATCACCAAAGAGAAAGGCTACTAAAGATGCTCCAGAAAGGACATCAAAAAGAAGGGCCTGACTCTTATTGTTTACTTATTGTAAATTATTGTCTTATGAAAATTGTATACTATTTATCAGTTGATGAATGTAATAATAGTTGCAATTTTTTATTTTTATAAGTAAATGATCAGATTTAGTCTAAGTTAGAACTTAATTGATGAAACTGAAAACACTCATGATCTATAAAGTGTTTACAGTAACTTAGATTTTTTAGACAAATCGAAACTTGTGTTTTTCAAGCTTACAAAATGTATAGATTCAAGCTTGAAAACACTTGCATTATTTCTAAACAAATAGGGGGAATTTGTTAGGTCCAGATTTAGTCCAGATTTACTGGACTCGCTCCAGACTCGACTACTGGAGCCTTACTGAAGATCTGTCCAGAAACGTGTTCTACTGGACCTACTCCAGACTTGGAATCTGGAGTCCCTCTGAAGATTTTTCCAGAAATAATGGAAGATCAGTGAGCAAATACTTGTATAGGAAATCTGGAGTATTCTCCAGATGAGCTCACTGGACTTCACCCCAGTCCAGATCAACTCTACTGAAGACATTTTGACTGAAGTCAAAGACTGAAGTCTGAAGAAAGAAGACTTAACAAATGGCGGAGTCTATTGGAAAGTCTTACCAGATCTGTACACTGGAGGATTGTCAGTGTTCTAGATCCTACAAGTCTGAACACTGATATCAAGGATTGACTTTTCCCATTACACACTTTCCAAAGAACAATCCACTTGTTCTTTACCAAAGTATACGTGTGTAAAGGTGGTTGGATAAGAGGATACACTTGCATTTGATGTGACTTTATCCTTATTCATTATCTAATACATTTAATGTTCTTGTCGGATCATTAAATGTATGCAACCATATTTGTACGGCACAAAATTCACTGGTGAATTTTGTTGCCTATAAATACAAAGTCATTTCTTTGACATAAATACTTTTAAGCATTCATTTTGCATTGAAGTGAATTTGTCCAAATACTCTCGATCTTAAACTGGGATACTTCACAACTTTAAGTATCTCGATCCTAAAGAGTTATTTGACAAATATAGATCATTTGTAACTCATAGGTTGTTAGGATACATACTTAATTGTATTATCTTGATTCCGCAACAACCTTGTGTTTTATTTAACATCATAAATAAAATACCCATGAAAAATACATAATGTTCCACTTTATTTGTTTATTGCTTTAAGTCTTGTATTACTTTATTTATATACTTGCATTTATATTAAAGTAATACTAGTCCATTCTAGTGCTTATTAGACTTGTTGTATTTTGCACTTTCCTGGTTTAACCATCGAACTTAAGGGACTCACACTATCCGAAAAATGTCCATTCTAGTGCTTATTAGACTTGTTGTATTTTGCACTTTCCTGGTTTAACCATCGAACTTAAGGGACTCACACTATCCGAAAAATGTCCATTCTAGTGCTTATTAGACTTGTTGTATTTTGCACTTTCCTGGTTTAACCATCGAACTTAAGGGACTCACACTATCCGAAAAATGTCCATTCTAGTGCTTATTAGACTTGTTGTATTTTGCACTTTCCTGGTTTAACCATCGAACTTAAGGGACTCACACTATCCGAAAAATGTCCATTCTAGTGCTTATTAGACTTGTTGTATTTTGCACTTTCCTGGTTTAACCATCGAACTTAAGGGACTCACACTATCCGAAAAATGTCCATTCTAGTGCTTATTAGACTTGTTGTATTTTGCACTTTCCTGGTTTAACCATCGAACTTAAGGGACTCACACTATCCGAAAAATGTCCATTCTAGTGCTTATTAGACTTGTTGTATTTTGCACTTTCCTGGTTTAACCATCGAACTTAAGGGACTCACACTATCCGAAAAATGTCCATTCTAGTGCTTATTAGACTTGTTGTATTTTGCACTTTCCTGGTTTAACCATCGAACTTAAGGGACTCACACTATCCGAAAAATGTCCATTCTAGTGCTTATTAGACTTGTTGTATTTTGCACTTTCCTGGTTTAACCATCGAACTTAAGGGACTCACACTATCCGAAAAATCTGGGATCCTCCGTGTGATATTGTTCAGCATGCTGAAGTTGAAAAGTGGACGTTGAGTCTTCCTTGACACGTTTATTCTTCAAGTTTGTTGCGATATCCTTGGGATTGCACGTTTATTTTCTTGCTTAATAGGCTGAATGAATGTAGACACTTATTTTCGACCGTTAGCTAATTCCTGAATATCCTGAATGATGATCCTTAGTTCAGGATCCTGCAAAACATAAAAGCATTATCGTGTACCACAAAACCATGTGTTAGCGATATCTTTAATCAGGATCATAGTCATAGAAAATCTGACCCCAAACAATTGTCCCCAAATTTATATTTAACTTCTCATGAATTAAATATAAATTTCTTAATCGTATACTAGAAGCATCCTAACTAGTCTTGTAACTAGACTTTTATTGCGTATCCCATCATTTTTAATTATCCAAGGGCGCGTCGCAGAGAAACAGTCAGATCATGATGTAAAATTAATTTACTCGGCTATGATGAGACATATAACCTATCACTTTGTCCCCCATGACTCCTTATCTCTCCGCCTATTTAAATCCTTTTACCCTCAACCGTCTCCACATAAATCTCATATTTCATCTTTTCAAAATATCTTCAAAACTTTTTCCTCTCTACTTCAAAAAACTTTTATCTTTAACAATGGCATCTTCATCTTCTGCTCCCGTTTGGAAAAACAAAGTAAAACTTTAGTTTTTATTTACTGCCTTTTATAAAAGTTATTTTTTCTTTTCCCTTTAACCATTCTTATTTTGCAGCATCTTGAAGAGATTATTCAGCGATGTGAAGAACAATCAAAGCTAAATAACAAACTTCTTACGAACATCCTCTCCTGCTTCATGTCGTCCAAATCCATCTGCTCATCCCATCAAGAACTCACCACCGTGATTATCAGCAAATGGGGTGATGATCTCCAGGCCCTAAGAGGAGAGATCCTTCAAACCTATGACGAGATCAACCGTGCTCGTGAGGAACTGAGGGATGCCAAGAACGACATGGCCTACTTGAAGTCGGTAGTGTTGATCTTGAAGAAGAAGTACCCTGACGTCAACGACAGCATTGAAGATGACATCCTCCGAGGCGGGTAGTATTTTTAGGGCTTCTAGGTTTTGGTGTGGACAATGATAGATGTGACGAAAAGGCTTGAGTCCACTAGTCTTAGTTTAGTAGTAGTTTGTACATATAAATATTTTGTAAACTGCTACTTATTTAGTACTAAATGAAATTAATCTTTTGTTTGTATATGCGTACCTTTACTTCCATTCCTTAAGCATATCCTGCACATTTTACAAAGACTTAGAGTTTTAAAAACACATACCTTTGCAACAACCAACATTTATTGAATCTTATTTTCCTGTTTCAAGAAAAAAGACACTAAAAAGAAATTTGTTAATCCATTTGTTAGTTTATTGGCCAATTCGTTTATCAATCGTTTGTATTTAATAGAGAGATTATCCCTATTCTTTTTTATGACCGTTTTTATCACTTGTGATCATAACCAAATGACATGATTGCAAAATCAACAACCCTTTGAAAATTCCTAACCATGAGGGTCTACCCACAATCAAGAATTTTTTATGACGTGCGTCCCGGGCGAAATGAGGTGTTAATGTTAACCTCGGCGTTCGAGAAGGTGATCCCTTCAACCTAGGATTGAAGTTTTAGTTCAATCCACTGTAATCCGTTTGTAGGATTTAGATTTAGGAGAAACTGTTCTGATTCAGGATCTGTACCTTGGATAATAGCTTGTGATCTTCATCCATCAAGATCCTAAATGCTGACAATCCTGCATAAGACCAACGATTCTGCTTGACCATTGGCTTGAGGGTGGACAGGAGTAGATGTGATCATTTTTATGCCATAACTTTCACAAAATCCAGTCGTTCTTCTCCCAATAAATTGTGACCCATTATCACAAATTATCTCAGCTGGTACTCCAAATCTGGTGAGTATATTGCTTTTAATGAAAGAGATTACTTCTGTTTCCTCAATTTGAACAAAAGCTTCTGCTTCTATCCATTTCGAGAAATAATCTATTAATGCTAACATAAATCTCTTTCCACAAGGCGCTTTTGGCATTGGTCCAACTATATCCATCCCCCACTTCATGAAGGGCCAAGAAGAAACAATGGGATACATTGGTTCAGCTGGCTGATGATATATGTTACCATGCCTTTGACAACCATCACATTTCTTCACATAATCCTTTGTATCTCTATCCATAGTGGGCCAGTAATATCCTGTTCTGACTATCTTGGTGCGTAATGCTCTGGCTCCAGAATGATTACCGCATTCTCCATCATGTATTTCTCTCATTACTTCTTGAGCTTCTTCTTTTTCTAAACACCTTAAATATGGACCTGTAAGTGATCTCCTGTACAATCTATTTTGTATAATAGAGAAATATGATACCTTTGTTTTGAAAGCCCTGTGATTTTCTTGTTCTGGGATAATTCCTTCTTGTAAATATTTCATAATCGGATCAATCCAAGATTTTGAACTGTCCCCAGAACTAGACTCTTCTGACGCTTGGTCATCAACTGCTTTAACTTGCAAAGTTTCTATGGCCGGTTTTATTATCTTTATTATTGGTATTTTAGTGTCAGGTGGAATATTAAGTGAGGATCCTAAGTAAGCTAAGGCATATGCTTTTATACTTTCCTATCTTGGGACCTGTTCTATGCTAAAGAAATCGAAGTTCTTGGCTAAACTCTTTACTATTTCTAGATAAACCATTAATTTTTCACCTTTTACTGCATAAGACCCATTAAAGTGATTTGCTAATAACAAAGAATCTACATAAACTTGCAAGCATTTAATACCCATATTTTTAGCTAACTCTAATCCTGCTATTAAAGCTTCATATTCTGTTTCATTATTAGTAGCAGTAAATTCACAATTAATAGACTGAGGTAGCATATCCCCCTGTGGCGATTTTAGTATGATTCCTAACCCTATTCCTCTTACATTGGCTGCACCATCAGTATGTAAAGTCCATTTTTCATTATTTTCAGTTAACATTTTAACTTCTAAGTCTGCTTCTGGTTGTAAATCACTAGTAAAATCAGCCACAAAATCAGCTAAGGCTTGAGATTTAATAGCAGTTCTAGGTTCATAAGTTATGTTAAATGCACTTAACTTCACAGACCATTTAGCCATTCTACCTGATAATTCTGGTTTCCTAAGCACATTTTTTATTGGATAATTAGTTTTTATATGGATAGGGTGTGTTTCAAAATAATGCCTAAGTTTAGTAGAGGCCATTATTAAAGCTAAAATTAATTTTTCTAAGTGTGAATACCTAGTTTCAGCATTTAGCAGGCTTTTACTAACATAATAGACAGGATGTTGTTTACCTTCGTGCTCTTTTACAAGCACATCGCTTACTGCCTCTGGAGATACTGAGAGATACAAAAAGAGTATCTCACCTTTCTCTGGCTTCATCAACAAAGGTGGAGTTGAGAGGTACGTCTTCAATGCTTGGAACGCTTCTTCCTGTTTTGCTCCTAATTCAAACTTCTTATTCTTCTTTAACATATCATGAAACTCCTTGTGTTAGGACCAGTTTTGCTGAAACTGGCCAATCTCCAGTTGCATCTGGAAACTAAGAAGATTTGTCCAGAAATATATTGAAGTCCAGTTGCAACGTACAGTTAACGCAACTGAAGACTTCCTCTAGTTTAGATCTGACCAGATGAAGAATCATTCTAGTTGAAGTCAAAGACAACAAGTAGAAGATAAAGAATGACAATGGCAGCGAAGCCAGTTGACATTCTACTCAGATACAAACTGGAGACCATCAGTGTAAAGTACTTACAAAGCTTTACACTGATTATGAGGAAAATACCTTTATGCTTTATGTGCTATTACACGGATAAAAGGATTTATCTATGTATAAAGTACAAAAGGTACATAAAGCAGGTTGAGTAAAGTTACTTTATTCTGTAACTTTACACAGCATTTTAAGGAATTAAATGTTATTCCTTAAATGCTCTCAACCATATTTGTACGGCCAAAGTTGACATCCCAATGTCAACTTTGCCTATAAATAGAGGTCTTTGCAAAACAAGAAAATAACTTTGCAAACCTGCAATATTCTTGGTGAACTTGTGCAATATTCTCTCAATCGCAAAAAGGAACATTTCACAACTTTAAGTGTTTCGATTGTTTAGAGAATTTCCAAGTATAGATCAATTGTATTTCATAGGTTGTTAGGATATTTACATACTTTGTATTATCTTGGTTCCACAACAACCTTGTAATTTATTTAAAGTTAATAAATAAATTACACTTGAAAAATATACATTGTCTCACCAATTTACTTTACAAGTACTTTCTATTATTGCATTGTCATTTACTTATTGTCACTTTAATAAGTAATCTATCCAAGAACTTGGTATACACTCACTGCAACTGGTCGTCTCCAGTTCAGTGTTTATATTGCAAAGTAACCCCACCATCGACATAGAGGTGTCTTCAGATAGTACCATCTAGTTAGTTGGGACTTACAAGTGGTATCAGAGCAGAAGGCTAATATACTTGCCTAGATCTGCTTAGATGACTACTACTGAAGGCGGGGATGGTTCTAGTCAAGGTGAAAACCCTCTTAATACACCACCTGTTCAAAATGTTAATACTAACCCTCCTCCTCCTAATGCCCCTAACCATGTCCATGTACATTATTCTAACACTCCTGTTCCAAAATTTGATGGAAATAATGAGAGCTTTGGTACATGGAAGGCCAGAATGCTCTTGCATTTTGGTGGGATAGAGAGGTATATGCTGAAAATCCTTAAGGATGGACCTTATATACCCATGTCTCTTGGGGTAAGTCCTCTTCTAGATCCTACTGGAAGAAGAGGTTCCAGAGAAAAGCTCGAAGACCATTGGTCTGATGAGGATCGTAGACTTGTAGATCTGGACACCAGACTCAAGAACATGATCCTTGGAGCTGTCCTTGAAGACTTAATTCCAACACTTGTGTTGTTCCCCAGTGCCAAGGCAATGTGGGATGAATTAGTCATTCAGTTTGAAGGAGGTGATGACACTATTGTCACCAGAAAGGTTGCCCTGAACAAGAAGTATGAATCCTTCTTTGCTTTTCCCAATGAAAGTCTAACTGGTACTTACACCAGATTTTCTAGCCTCATTAATCAGTTGAGAGGCTTGGGTGTTGAGAAGGATAAGGATATTCTTCTTGAGAAGTTTTGTGATATTCTTCCTTCCAAATGGGAAAATATGGTTCTTGTCTTAAGACAAGGTAAAACCCTGCACAGTCACACTCTTGCATCGCTCTATGGAGCCTTCAGATTCACTGAAGATAATAATGCAGCAAGACTGGTGGCTGAGCAGGATGCCATGAACCATGCCCAGAGTTCCAAGGTTGCTAGCATAACTGAGCGACCTTGTGCTGCTTTAATGTCTGCAGAGAGTGTCCAGTCACACTCAATGAAGGAGATGTTAAACAGTTTCTTGAACTCTGGCCTGACCACTGAAATCAGTGATGGTTGTGATGAAACTGACGATGATGATCTGGTAGCCATGAATGCTAAAACCTTTAATAGGTTTAAGCATAAATCTAAAAGATTTAATGGCCCAAACAATGCTTCCAGCTCCAACTCTCTGGATAAAGCCAATCTTACCTGCTATAAGTGTGGTAAGAAAGGTCACTTTATGAAAGAATGCAGATCTAGTCAGATGAACAACCAAACTGGTCCCTCTGTCCCTAATTTTAGTAGGCCTGATGATAGCTACAAAGCAAAATACAAAAAGCTTAAGGCCGAGATTGCCCTCTTGTCATTTGAAAGAGAAAATGAAAAGAATAAATGCATGATGGCAAATACTGAAGGAAAGTGGGAATACTCTGATGACTCATCAGCTGATGATGAAGAGGAAAGGGACATGTGTTTCATGGCCTTGGAAGATCAACAGCAACATGTGGCAAAAGAAGATGTCATCACTGGAAGATGGGTGGACATTATCTTGAAAAAGGTATGTGATTATGATAATCAGGTTGATCCAGAACTAAAACTGGACCTTGCTGAATCATTAAGTGGTGATTTGGCATTTGTGGAAACTGTTAGAGCAGACAGTGAAAGATATCTGGATACTATCTTAACTGAACTGAACAATGTTAAACCACAATTAAATGATTTACAAAGTCTCCAGTTGGCTCTCAAGGAGTCAGTTTTGAAAATTGAGGCTTTTGAACTTGAAAATCAAAAATTAAAATCTGGTCTTAAGAAAGAACAAATGATTATCAAGTCGTGGGTAAAAGCATCTGGAAAGAATTATGATGCTTTTTCTAGAACAATTGATGCCCAGAAAAATGCATGGAAATCTGGAGATCTTGAAATGGCAGCTCTCATACCAGATCTTCATGCATTGCCTCCAGCTCTTAGGGTTGAAACTCCATATGATCAACCTGAGATTGTCAAAACTGAACCCATTGAGACCACCCCCGTTGAGGTTAAACCTGGAACCAATCAGGCTAGAGCTCCAGTTAAAAAGGAATCTGGTAACAAGCCTTTACCTCAAAAGTCTAAAGAGCCCAAGACTCAAAAGACCAAAACTCCAGCTGAACCTAGGTCCAAGGTTCAGCAGTCTGATGAAAATAATATTTTATCCAAACTGGAAAGTCAACTCCAACTTTTGTCTAGACAGGTTCAGAGTTGTACTGCCAGGATTAAAAATCTGGAAGGAGGTTCATCACCTTCAGTTGAAAAACAAAATATTAAACCCCCCTCAAAACCAAAACAAAAGAATGTTCCATCTGGAACAAAATCTGATAAGAAAAAGGGGAACAAGTATCAAATACCAATCGTTTTTACTCCTGCACCTGGAGCTGATGAAAAAGATCCAGATGCAGTCTTCAGTTTAACACCACAACAATCAACTGAGACTTCTGTAGTGAAGTCCAGTGAACCCATCAAGAAAAGATGGGTTCATGAAATTAACTAATGATTTTTGTGGGTTTGCAGGGCGATCAAAAGAAGAACACCTGGTATCTAGACAACGCAGCTGGCCGGACTATGACCGGATGTAAGCCCCTGCTTGAAGAGTTCACTGTCCAAGATGGACCGGCAGTGACGTTTGGTAATGATCAGAATGGAAAGACTGAAGGATATGGTGTGCTCAATAATGGACAAGTCGAATTCAAAAGAGTTGCATTTGTGAATGGTTTGAAATACAACCTGATCAGTGTTAGCCAACTTTGCGATGATCGCTTCAGAGTATTGTTCGATATTGCACAAGGCACCATATTTAACAAGGATTGGAAAGTCGTGATAGTTGCACCAAGAAAAGGAAATGTGTACATCATGGATATGGAACCAGCTCCAAAAGAGCAATGTTTCTATACCAAAGCTGATGAGGACACCAACTGGCTATGGCATAAAAGATTATCCCATCTTAACTTTAAGAATATCAACAAGTTGTCTCGCAAACAACTGGTTGATGGGATACCTCAAATTTCTTTCAATAAAGAAAAACCATGTCCAGGGTGTGAGATGGGCAAGCAGAAAAGAGCCAGTTTCAAAACTAGGCAAAATTTTAGCATCACTGAACCTCTTCACATGCTTCATATGGATCTCTTTGGTCTAGTGAATGTTCAAACTAGAGCTGGAAAGAAGTACACTCTAGTTGTGGTCGATGAATTCACCAGATATTTTTGGGTGGTATTCCTCAGATCCAAAAGTGATGCACCTGCTGAAATCATCTCTCTCATCAAAAGAATTGAACTCAAGTACACTCGAAAAGTCTGTCAGTTGCGAAGTGATAATGGTACCGAATTTCAAAATAAAGTACTTGAAACATTTTGCAATGACACTGGCATCTCTCAAAACTTCTCATCAGCACACTCTCCAGAGCAGAATGGAGTTGTGGAAAGAAAGAATCGCACACTGATAGAAGCGGCCAGAAGCATGCTATCTGAATCAGGTCTTCCCACCAGTTTCTGGGCTAAAGCAGTTGCAACTGCTTGTCACACCCAAAACCGGTCAGTCTACATCAAGAGACATAAGAAGACTGCCTATGAAGTACTCAGGAATCGAAAACCAAATATTGGATATTTTCATGTATTTGGTTGTCCAGTTTATATTTTAAATGATTCCAGTCAGCTTGGAAAGTTTGATGCAAAAGCTGATAAAGGTGTATTCTTAGGCTATTCAGATATTCGAAAGGCCTTTAGAGTTTATAATTATAGACTCCAAAAGGTTCACGAGACAATTCATGTCACATTTGACGAATCAAGTGATGCAATTAACAAGAGACCAAACCTTGATATTTCTCCAGTCGTTCCAATAAATTTTGGTGAAACTGACCAAGTTCATCAGTCAGTTGTTTCACCAGAAGATGTTTCCAGTTACTCTCAATTGGAACCAGTTAAGAAGAAGAGCACCACCAGTGACACTTCATTTTATCCCTCCATCAGTTTCAACTTACCACAGAAACTAGTGATTGGATCTGATGTTCGTGCCACTCCAATATCAGCACCAGTTCAAACTCCAACTTCTCCAGTTCTTCAAGAAATGCCTTTTAATGAAGAATTTCATGATGCAAATCGTGACCTCATTGACTCTGATGAGGATATAGAAGTCGTTTGGGTTGATCCTCCTCCAGAAGCTGCTGCAACTGAAGAAGATCGCCAGTTGACTTGCACTGATATTGTACTTCACAAGCCTAGTCAATACACTAAATGGACTCGAGCACATCCAATTGATCAGATTGTTGGAGATCCAAGTAATGGGGTTCAGACTAGAAGAGCCACCAGTGAGCAATGCTTAAACATCACCTTCTTATCACTGATTGAACCGAAGAAGATTGATGAGGCTATGGCAGACCCAAGCTGGGTGGAAGCTATGCAAGAAGAGCTCATCCAGTTTGAAAGGAATAATGTGTGGGAACTTGTTCCTTGTCCACCAGGGTTAAAGAAAGAACCCATTGGTACAAGATGGGTCTACCGAAACAAGATGGATAAAGATGGCAATGTTGTCAGAAACAAAGCCAGATTAGTTGCCAAGGGTTATTATCAAGCAGAGGGCGTTGATTTTGATGAAACTTTTGCTCCAGTTGCAAGACTTGAAGCCATCAGAATATTTCTGGCTTATGCAGCCCATCTGCAGTTCAAAGTCTTCCAGATGGATGTCAAAAGTGCGTTCCTTAATGGAACATTGGAAGAAGAAGTGTATGTTAAGCAGACTCCAGGCTTCATCAATGAGAAGCATCCTCACTGGGTATATAGACTGAACAAAGCTTTGTATGGTCTTAGACAAGCCCCAAGAGCCTGGTATGATACTTTAACTAAACATCTTCTCAAAAATGGCTTTCAAAGAGGTGCAATAGATAATACCTTATTTATCTTGAAAGAAAAAGGTAATATCTTATTGGTACAAATTTATGTTGATGACATTATATTTGGTTCAACTGATGATGAAATGTGTAAAAGGTTTTCTAAAATCATGTCATCTGAGTATGAAATGAGTTTAATGGGAGAATTAACATTTTTCTTGGGTCTTCAGATTAAGCAAACTGAAAATGGAATTTTTATAAACCAAGAAAAATATGTCAGAGATTTGTTAAGAAAATACAAATATGATTCAATCCCATCGAAAAACACACCTATTGCAGCACCTTTAAATTTGGAATCTGACCCAATTGGCAAACCAGTGAACACCACTGAATATCGTGGTATGGTTGGTTCACTGATGTATTTAACTGCCAGTCGACCAGATATAATGTTTGCAACATGTCTATGTGCCAGATTTCAGGCTAACCCAAAAGAATCACATTTGCACGTTGTTAAGCGCATCTTCAGATACCTGAAAGGGTGTCCTAGCCTTGGTCTTTGGTACCCCAAAGGCTCAGGGTTAGATCTAATGGGTTATTCAGATTCAGATCATGCAGGTTGTAAGATAGATAGAAAATCAACAACTGGTGGTTGTCATTTCCTTGGAGGAAAACTGGTAAGTTGGACCAGCAAGAAGCAGACGTCAGTCTCTATGTCCACTACTGAGGCAGAGTACATTTCTGCGGCCAGTTGCTGTGCCCAGATTCTCTGGATCAAGAACCAGTTACTAGATTATGGTCAAAAGTATACAAGGACCCCAATCTTTTGTGACAACACCAGTGCAATTGCTATATCTCACAACCCAGTGATGCACTCCAAGACAAAGCATATTGACATCAGGTATCATTTCATTCGTGATCATGTTATGAAAGGAGACATTGAAATACATTTCATCCCCACTGACAAACAGCTCGCTGATGTTTTTACAAAACCTCTTGATGAGAAAACTTTTAAACATCTCATCAGCGAACTGGGAATGTTAAATCCTTAAAACTGGAGATTTTTGTTATGAACGCGTCAGTGACACTGATGAAGTTCTCCAGTTGAGGAGGTCCAGATAATCTTTGCTCGCCAGGCTATCGAACGCCTTTGTGATACTATCCTGGCACTAATCGATTTCTGGATCATCATTTTAGGGGGAAAGACTCAAAATAAATTTTCTTACCAAAATTCTTTTTGTTTGAAAATGGCAACTGGAGAACTCTCCAGTTGGAAACTGGCACTGGACTAATCCTCCAGTGTACATGTTCAGTCTTGTCTTTAAACTGGTGGTCAACCAGATTTTCATAACGTTGGAAAATACTTGGTCAATATTTGTGACACGTGATGGTACTCGAGTGTTTTAACCCACTCAATATCGTCATATGACGTGTTTAAAGTCATTTTTGTAAAAGACAACTGTTTTCATTGGGAATATGAAAGTTAGTGGGCGCGTGGGTAAGTTAAGCCGTCGTAGCATTTAATGCTGACACGGAGAATTAAATTTTTGGTTCAAAATTCAAATTAACTTTTGTAAAAATATCTACAAATTTGAGTTTTGATAATAAAATAATTCTTGGTATTTCATTGGGATCATAATTTCATTATAAATACCCCTTATTTACTCCGATCACATTTACTTCCAATCATCATCAAAATAGCTTTATTTCTCTCTCTGCTTCATAAATCAAGAACCCTAATTCCCAAATTTTCAGTTTCATATTCAAATCTTTCTAAAATGGCACCTAAATCAAGAAGTAGGGATGTAAATCTGCTTACAGTCCCTTATAATCCATCACAAAATGTCAAACGAGCCAGTGGTGCCCCTTCAAATTCCACATCAATAAAATTAAATCCAAACAATCCCATGGCTAGTTTGAGAGGGACTCAAGCCGCCGATACACTAATCGGGAGAATCCAAACATTTCTTCGTGATTCTCCCCTCGGCGAGTCTTTTTCCCTCAACCCACGCAAGATGTACCATGAGTACTTGTGTGAGTTTTGGTACACAGCAGAACTTTCAGAAGACTGTTCATCTATCTCCTTCACCCTTAAAGATGGATCAGTCGAGTGTACCATAACTGCAGAAACGTTGAGGGATGCCTTGCACCTCAACTACTGGAGACAGGGTGAGTCTCCAGTTGTGATATCCCAAAATATCAATTTTCGCCAGGTACTCCTTGATATGGGAAACAAGGAGTGTTTGGAAAATGGGGTATTGAAAACCAAAGGTGCTATGACAATGAAGGGCCTTACACCATCCTGGAGGTACTTCTTCATTCACCTAGTTGAAAGCATGGGTGGGAGTTCTGGTGGACTGGACCAGATCAACTCCACACAAGCAGAGATGGCTTACTGCTTGTGGAATGGACTCAGAGTGGACTTTGCCGATATTTTATTCAGAAGCCTGGTAATAAAACTGAAGGGCTCCAGGGGATTATGCATCCCCTTCTCCAGGTATTTGTCACTCTGTTTTCTACAACTTCTGGGCAGTGAAGAATATCATAATACTCAATCACTGTACACTGTCCCAGAGTTGCTGAGGAATCTTGACTCCCTAACATCTGTCGATGGGGAGGTTGAGATCCCTCAGAGAATGTTGCTGGCATTCTCTAAAACCGATGCACCAGTCCAAGGTGAGTCGGAAAGACAACTGGGCGGGCCTCAAAACAATGAGGGACCCACCAGTTCGTCTGCTGGAATTGTGACCATTGCCGAACCTAGGCAACAGTCTAACCCCTCCAGCTCCAGCGTGTCAGTCCCTTTAACCATCTACCCTGGAGACCTCCCAACAGGTCTTTCAGGTGTTCCAAAGGCAACAAGAACACGTCGCCCTAGGCAACAGTCAGCACTTGCCACTGACAGTAGAAACCAAGCCAGCCCTCCAGTTTCCTCCCAACAGGAACCTGGAGATAGTCAAATGGGACAACCGCAAGCAGCCACCCTCGAAATTTCTGTAGGAGAGGGTGGTGAAGATGATACTGGGCTACCCCAACCCAGAATAGAGTTAGAGTCTGCACAAAGTGTCCACGGCCTATCTTCTGACACTTCTCTTGCACGAACTGACGACGTCTCTGGCCAGTCACAGCTGGAGACTGAGGTTCCAAACTCTACGGCCGATGATGTTATGATTGTGGATAGAGCAATTTTAACTGAGGCAACCCTAGTGACCTCTATCCCTGGTAACTGAATCTTTAACAGATGCAACCTTTCAGGAAACTGGAGAAGGTCATCTGGAGACTGACCAATCTGGTCAGCCCTCCAGTTACTCTAGTGGTAGCTGCTGCTGGTCCAGTGACACGTTCTCCTCCGTCACTGGACACTCAATTTGCCTCCTCCAGTTACTCCAGTGGTAGCTGCTGCTGGTCCAGTGACACGTTCTCCTCCGTCACTGGACACTCAATTTGCCTCCTCCAGTTACTCCAGTGGTAGCTGCTGCTGGTCCAGTGACACGTTCTCCTCCGTCACTGGACACTCAATTTGCCTCCTCCAGTTACTCCAGTGGTAGCTGCTGCTGGTCCAGTGACACGTTCTCCTCCGTCACTGGACACTCAATTTGCCTCCTCCAGTTACTCCAGTGGTAGCTGCTGCTGGTCCAGTGACACGTTCTCCTCCGTCACTGGACACTCAATTTGCCTCCTCCAGTTACTCCAGTGGTAGCTGCTGCTGGTCCAGTGACACGTTCTCCTCCGTCACTGGACACTCAATTTGCCTCCTCCAGTTACTCCAGTGGTAGCTGCTGCTGGTCCAGTGACACGTTCTCCTCCGTCACTGGACACTCAATTTGCCTCCTTCCAAACCGACATCCAAAACCTTATTCATAGGGTGGAGGATGTTCAGAAGGCAATTGATAAAAATACCAAGTCCCTCTCCAGATACAACAAGGACACCACCACAAATTCTAAGGTTGTTGATCTGGGGATAAATAAGTTTGCTGAAAATGAGGACTTGGTGTTCAAGAAGCTCAATGAGCTGGTCGAAGGCTGTAACAATCTGGCCACTTCTCTCAAGGAAGCCTTTGACCTTACTCAGTCCAAAGTCACTACTTCAATCTCCAACTTGCTGGGTAATACTGTTAGACAATCAGAAGTTGATTTGAAGGAGATTGAAAAGCAGGTTAAGGACTTAGTTGAAAAACCTGGCTTAAATGTGACTGAGCTTGGGCAGCAGTTGATGACTTCAGTTGGTCAGAAGATTGATGATACGCTGGGTGCAAGAGAAACTCAATTGATTGAAAAGGTGATAGCTGAGATCACCAAGCTGGCCACTCCTCAGGTTGATCTGGCCCCACTCACTACTGAGATCAACCAGTTGAGGGGGAGCATAGACACTTTAAACACCCAGGTATCAAATCACACCCAGTCTATTGACAAGCTGACAACTGAAGTTGAGAATTTAAAGAAAAAAGATGAAGAGGTGAAAGAAAAGGTGGTCTCTGGTCTTGATGAAGATTCTAAGATTTTGGGAGAACTGAAGACCGGTCAGCAACAAGTTGCCGCAAATGTTCTGACCCAGTCTAACGAGACCAACCACCTGTGGAGATCCTTCCGAATGATGTGCACAAATTTTAAAGAGTGCAAGGACATGCAATCATGGCGGCCTCTTGACCGGTTGCCATATAACCATCACGACTGGGAAGTCATAAGGGCAGGTCTAGATGCAGCCAAGGGGGAACGACGTGTAGTCCTTGCACCAATTGCAACTGGAAGTGCTCCTTCTGAAAGTCAAACTTTTGCTACGGCCAGTACTGATGCTGGCCAGCAAATTCAAGGTGTGCTTACTCAACAATCAACTGGTAGAGAAATTGTAATAGCTGCCAGTACTGAATCTGGTGAGCAAAGGGTTGAAGAGCATAAAGATATGATTGATAGGGGGAATGTTGATAAGGGCAAAGGGAAAGCATCTGATGAATCTGCCCAGCTGGCCACTGATGAACCAATGTTAGAAACTGGCAATGTTGATAGGCTTCCTCCAGTTTCAGAAAGTGATAGCAAACGATTGCCAAGACTTGGAGATCAAATCAAAGAAAGAAAGAAAATGAAACAAGCAAACCAAGCTGAAGCCAGAGAACATCTTGCTAAGATAAAATTGTTTGATGTAAGTGATGCTCACATGTTGGGAATCACTAAGGAGGAATATGCCAAAGTCAAAAATGATGCAAGGATAGTGGGCATGTTAAAAGAAATGTTTGATGTTGAACTTGACAGACACTATCCTGATGATGAAGCTGAGCATGATGCCAGAAATCTGAACATATATGTGGATAAGGCAAAGGAGATTCGGGTCAATGGAATTCTTAAGAGAATTGAAAATGTTAAGAAGGTTGTAAAAAGGGTGAGAATCTGGAGCTGAAGTTGAATATTGATCCTGAAGACTCTCGACCTATCTCTTCAGTGTCAAAGAGAAGGAGAACTGGCGAAGGGCCATCTGTTTAAGTTCTCCTTCCACTTTATCTACTTGTATTTTTATTTACATTCTGTAACTTGTGTAAATTTCATTTCCTTGTATAAATGAAGTTACCAGTTTGTAACCACAAGGTAGATAATAGATTAAATCTAACAAACTCAAAAGAAAAACCCAAGGCATTTATTGATCTATAAAAATGCCTTGGAAAATTTAGATAGGTTTAATCGAATAAGTCTTTCCAGTTCATACTTGTATAGATACAAGAACTGAAAAAGACTTGGCAATATTTCAGGACAAATAGGGGGAATTTGTTAGGACCAGTTTTGCTGAAACTGGCCAGTCTCCAGTTGCATCTGGAGACTAAGAAGATTTGTCCAGAAATATATTGAAGTCCAGTTGCAATGTACAGTTAATGCAACTGAAGACTTCCTCCAGTTGAGATCTGACCAGATGAAGAATCATTCCAGTTGAAGTCGAAGACAACAAGTGGAAGATAAAGAATGACAATGGAAGCGAAGCCCAGTTGACATTCTACTCAGATACAAACTGGAGACCATCAGTGTAAAGTACTTACAAAGCTTTACACTGATTACGAGGAAAAGACCTTTATGCTTTATGTGCTATTACACGGATAAAAGGATTTATCTATGTATAAAGTACAAAAGGTACATAAAGCAGGTTGAGTAAGTTACTTTATTCTGTAACTTTACACAGCATTTTAAGGAATTAAATGTTATTCCTTAAATGCTCTCAACCATATTTGTACGGCTAAAGTTGACATCCCAATGTCAACTTTGCCTATAAATAGAGGTCTTTTCACAACAAGAAAATAACTTTGCAAACCTGCAATATTCTTGGTGAACTTGTGCAATATTCTCTCAATCACAAAAAGGAACATTTCACAACTTTAAGTGTTTCGATTGTTTAGAGAATTTCCAAGTATAGATTAATTGTATTTCATAGGTTGTTAGGATATTTACATACTTTGTATTATCTTGGTTCCGCAACAACCTTGTAATTTATTTAAAGTTAATAAATAAATTACACTTGAAAAATACATATTGTCTCACCAATTTACTTTACAAGTACTTTCTATTATTGCATTGTCATTTACTTATTGTCACTTTAATAAGTAATCTATCCAAGAACTTGGTATACACTCACTGCAACTGGTCGTCTCTAGTTCAGTGTTTATATTGCAAAGTAACCCCACCATCGACATAGAGGTGTCTTCAGGTAGTACCATCTAGTTAGTTGGGACTTATACCTTGCATCTGTCTGAGGATCTTGATATAAATCTGTTTAGAGCTGTTAATATGCCGGTCAATCTTTGAATATCTTTTACATTTGTAGGGGATTTCAGCTCCATGATTGCCTTTATCTGTTCTGGACTCGCCTCTATCCCTCTTTTGGTTACCAAGTAACCTAGGAATTTTCCTGCTCCTACTCCAAAATTGCATTTTGCTGGATTTAACTTCATATTGTAGCGATCCAGTATGTCAAAAGCAACTTCAAGATCCTTGAGATGATCTTCTGCCTTCTTCGATTTTACTACCATATCGTCGATGTAGACTTCCATCGTATCCCCCAGTTGGTCTTTGAACATCATATTGACTAACCTTTGATATGTCGCACCTGCATTTTTCAATCCAAAGGGCATAGCAGTATAACAATATATACCTGTGGGAGTCATGAAAGCTGTTGCTTCTTGATCTTCAGGTTCCATTTGAATCTGTTGAAATCCTGAAGACGCATCCATGAATGTCAGCATTTCATGCCCAGCTGTAGCGTCTACCATTGCGTCTATGTGTGGCAATGGGAAAGGATCCTTAGGACAGGCCTTGTTGAGATTTGTAAAATCTACACAGACCCTCCACTTTCCATTCTTCTTCTGCACGACTACAACATTTGCAAGCCATTCTGGAAACTTCACTTCTCTGATCATCTTCGCTTTCAATAGTCTTTCAACATCCTCTTGAATAATCGCATTTCTTTCCGGTGCGAATTTTCTTCTTTTTTGTTGAATAGGCCTGAAACTTTTATCAAGTCCTAATTTATGAGTAATAATATCTTTAGAAATACCTGTCATGTCTTCTTGTTTCCAAGCAAACGTAAAATTTCCTTCTGCTCAGAAACTCAATAAGATCCTTTTCAAGATCCTCTGGTATCTTTTTTCCAATGAACACCTTGATGTCAGGATCTTCATTTGATATTGGCATTTCTTTCACGTCTTGATCTTCAAATTCTTTGACATCAAGGATGTTCCTCTTTAATTGCTATGCTTCAGTAGGCTTGGTTGTAGGCTTCATTGATGCCATATAGCATTCTTTAGCATCCTGTTGATCTTCTTTTATCTTCACCACCCCCCAAGGAGTTGGGATCTTCACACATTGATGGTAAGTTGAGGAAACAGCTATCATTTCATGTATACACGGCCTACCTAAAATAATATTACAGCCAGGCAAAGAATCAATTACACAAAATTTTTGCATCGAATTTACCCCTTCGACATAAACTGGCAATTTAATTTCGCCATAAGTATTTTTCGTTTCACCACTGAAACCAACGAGAACTATGGATTTCCCGCCGATTTCTTCTTCAGAGATCCCCATCCTTTTCAATGTCTCCAATCTTATGATATTGACTGAACTGCCATTATCGATCAAGATCCTGCGCAAAAAATGGTTAGCCACATATAAAGTAACAACTAAACCATCATGATGAGGATCCTGAATGTTGTCCATATCATCTTCCTCAAATGTCACTTTATCCATGCGTAGCACACTGGATCTTTGGATTGGCTTATCTCCTCTTTCAGATTTTGCTTCCTTGGCGTTTCTCTTTGCTGCTGAAAAAGATGTGCCACACACCTCTGATCCTCCTGCAATATAATTGATTATTCGAGCATTAGCTGGAGGTGATTTGGGCCTTGGTGGTTGGCTTTGCTTGCCCAAATCCTTGATATCAACATCCAGAGCTTTCTTTTTGCCAAAGAGCTCTGTCAGATATCCTTTACTAAGGAGTATCCCAATCTCTCGCCTGAAGGCATAGCATTCTTCTGTGGTATGCCCAATATCTTCATGGTAGGCACACCATCTTGATTTGTCTTTGTTGGCATCTGGTTTTGGATTTCTGGGAGGCCATCTGGCTTTGTCCCCAAGACTTTTCATTGCCGCTACTATTCCTGCAACATCAACAGGAAAACAATATTTTGATAATTCAGGATATTGAGGATCTCCCTGTCTTTCTGCTACAACTGCTCTCTGCTGCACAGCTCTTGTATAGGGTTTATTTTTGCTTGGTCGGAACACTGGAGTTTCTGCCCTTCTATTTGGACGATCATATGTTGAGGGTGCTTCCATCCTCTTTCTTAGCAATTCGTCCTCTTCGAGTCTAATAAACCTTAAAGCATGATTCCTCGCTTCATCTAAAGATCTGCAAGGCGTCATAACGAGATCTTGATAGAATAGAGAATCCTTGCTTAGTCCCATCTTCAAAGCTTGGACTGCAGTGGTCATATCTAATTTCGGGATTTCTAAGGTGATACGTCCCACGGTGTATCAATATACCAAAGTATATTGAACACAGAACAGTTGTAGAGGGGGGTGAATACAACTTTTCTCAATCTTTACAAACTTTTAACACAAAACGTTTTAAGATTCAGACAATGAATATTAAGCAAGTAAATAAAGTGCAGGAATCATTAAAACAGTAAAGCAGTAAAGAAATAAAAACATTCTTGAACACAGATTGTTATTTTCAAATGTAATCCTTTATTAAGAAATAATCTATACAAAGAATTACAGGGTTGTTGCGGAATAAAGATAGCCTATAGATATCTAAACAACCCTATGAAATGACAAACAACAATCAATCAGTTTCAGCTCAAGAGAATCAGCCCAAGCTGATCTCGTACAGACTAAGCTGTGTGTAAGAGCAGAGAAACTTGTGCAAAGAATGATTCTCAGGAAAATGCCACACATATGCAATTAATGAATGAGGCTTTTATAGGCACAAGCGCTCCTTCATTGGGTGTCCGTTGCAGCTACGTGTTCTTCATTCAGTGGTTGATGAAGGAATAATCAATCGTGCCTTTCATGGTACTTGTGGTCCCCCACGTACTGACGCACATTCTTCATCTACCAATAGGAGTATGGACACGCATATGTAAAACAACCACCAACCTGGATCCTAGGAATCTTCCTAGTCACGTCATTTGTCCTTATCTTCAATCCAGGTTGTTATCTTCACTTGATTGTCAGACACAGATTGGACCGTTTATCAAGGCACCAATCTGCCTAAGTGTTTCCAAGCTGACTGCTAATCCCAAGCTGTCTTCCACTAACATCTTGGTCTTCTATCTTCAATCCTCCTCTTCGACTTGGACTGAATGCTAATACATTATTGATGCAGCTTGAATAACACTTGCTTCCATAAGATATTACAATTACAAGTATGAAGCATGATCTGGGTCAGAAACAGATCGTAAGCTGTGTAAGCTTAGTCTGACCCAGATCAGTTTACAAGAACCAAAGATTACTAAGTGTTTATATGTCAGATTTGTCATCATTAAATTTACAATTAACATTGGGACTCAACAAATCTCCCCCTATTTGATGATGACAAAACCCAACTACACTTCTAACTATCTGCTTACAAAGAATCAAATGAAAATATGACTAACAGCTTGTGACCCTTTGAATCTTTTGGGTTCTTTTCAATCTGATATGAAATTTTAACCAAGAAACTAGATTTGTACAACTGCCTTTGCATATATAGAGAATAAATCAAAGATATTACATGTTACATCACTATTCTCCAAGCATTTCAATAGCTTCTTGCTTAACCTCAAATGATGGAGCAACTCTCACATCTAATTGCCTATCTAACCCTTCATCTATAAGGAACTGCTCATACCCATTACCTTCTTCACTAAAGTTTCTGCAGAATCTGTACAAGGTAAATAGGTGCATAGATGGTACCTGTTTTAGTTCAGCAGTCCTTTGAAACACCAAATTTCCTCTAGCATCTACAAAGTACATCCCATGCTCAGGTTCAGTGATGAACTTCCCACATCTTGCATCTTTGACACCAGCAGGTAGAGACAGATTAAGATTATCAAGAATCTTGTCAATTGCACCAGAAGATAATTGTGCTAGCAACTCTGTAGGAGACAAGTTTTAGAGAAAAACTGAATGGTCACCTCCAGGAGCATCAATCCTTTCATACCTTCTTCTTTTCTTCTTCAGTGGCTCAGCTGACTCATCTTCATAATCCATATCATATGCAATTGGTCTTGGAAGGCCAGAGATAACAATCTTGTACTTCACAACAGCAGCTAGCTTCTTCTCAATGGCTTCCAAGACTGTCTCTTTGTGAACTCCAGACATACCAGAAATGATGTTATGTAGTTCCACCTACTCTGTGTATCCTAGATCAAGCAGTTTGTCAAGATCATGGGTTTCCCAGTTGGTTTCATAGCCTCTCCTTGTAAACCTCATGCTGGGAATGTTCTTTCCTTTTCGCCTTTTCAGTAGAACCTGGAGGATTGGTTCTGGATGCCTTCTATAATGAATCTTTTCAGTAACTTGTCTTTTCTCCAAAGCATCAAACCAATTATGGGCTTTCACACTTTCTTTCACATCTTTAACCTTCTGTGATGGTTTAGAATGAACCACCACTTTCTTCTTTCCTTTTCCTTTGCTCACAACTTTCTTTTTAGAACCAATGGCTGCAAGATCTTCTTCATCTTCCTTATTCAGTTGTTCTTGAACAGCCTTGGCAATTTCATAATCAGACTTAGTTGCAGCAATTCTTTCTCTTTCTAGTCTGTCCTCCTTAATCATTTTATATGCCATCTCAACTGTTACCCCAAGTTGTGGAGCAGTTTCAGTTGTAATCTCCTAATCTTTTTCCTTTTCAATTAAGATCTTCACACCACTTGACCCAGCTTCTGTTGTTCTTTTCTTGATCATAAACTGGGACAGAGTGGTTGTGTCTTCACTAGATGAAGATTCATCAATTTGTACTTTGGGAGCTGGGTCAGCTTGAGTTGGCACAGCTTGCACAGGAACAGCTTGGGAGGACTTTCTTTTCTTTTCAACTTTCTTCTCTTTTTCAACACCAACTTCCTTCCTTATATCTCCCATTACAGCATTAACAGTCTCCCCCTTGGTTGTATCACTCTCCTTTTCAGTTTCTTCATTCAATTTTCCAACAGTTTCACCACCAGACTCAGATTCTGGTCTTTTTATCTCTTCCACTTCTTCCTTCTCACTTTCCACCCTAGAACCATGCACAACCAATCTTCTATCATTTTGTGCCTCCTCAGCTCTGGCCTTATCTTGTCTTTTTTTCAATCTTTCAAGGTATTCTTCAATGTCCTTGTCAACCTGAGCTTTTTGCCTTTCTCTTTCTAGCTCCATTTCAGCTTCACTCATTGCACTCCTCTTTCTCTTAGTAGCATTCTTCTCCCTTTTTTTGTCATCATCAGCAGGGAAAGAGCTCACTGGAGAAACAAGGAAGTCTTTGAGATCCTGGTTGATCAAGTCAATTTTAACATTGGTAAGACAGCAGGCTCTTCTTAGCTCAACATAATCTTCATGGAGGAGTTTAATCTTTGATTTAACACCCTTAGAAGCTTCAATCAGATCATTCTTGAAGTCAGCTTGTGACTTGTTTGAAGATCGAAGTTCTATGGTGACTTCCCTTTTAAATTTGGTTGCAGCATTCTCAATCTGACCCAGAGTACTCTTGTTCCTTTCATTCTCTTCATTTACTGCTTTTGTAAGATTATCAAGAGACTCTGTCAGCTTGCTCCCGTTCTGCTGCACCAAATTAACTGCTTTCTTAACATAATCTTCCAATGCAGTCTGATCTTGACTCAGCTTGTCCACCTTCTTATCCGTCAAATCCTGATCCTTTTGGATCTTGTCTAAGCATTCGGTCAGCTTTGAGCTCTTAACCTTAGAGGTTGAAATGAACTCAGTGAGCTGACCCACCACATCTGAAAATGAGATGGTGGCAGCTTGGGAAGAACTTGCAGTTGGCTTAAAAGCCACTGACTCTGGAAAGAGCAGCCTGCAATCCTTAATATCAGGGTCATTGGGCATATTTAGAAGGGGGTGAAGGTTTAAGGAGTTTTGGAACATTTGCTCATGAGAGTGAGTCTCATGAGTGGATCTGTCAGAATTGATGATGAGTTGGTCAGCCTGAGAAAGATTAACGTTTAATTCAGGCTGAGGGCCAGTGGGAATGTATTGATCTTGATTTTGATCAACTCCTCCACTGGCATCTTCCATCAGAGCATCCCTTGAGGATGGATGGGCAAACTCATCATCGAATGAAGAATCACTTCCGGAGATAGTGATCATAATCTCATTGACATAGTGAGGACCATCAATGGTTCCCTTTGCTGCACAAGGGGCTAACATGACTGCCTTAAAGACAGCCAAGTAACCTGCAGAATCCCTCTGTCTAAGGACAGATGCAGACATAGACTCTGCAGGTGTAATGTTTTGTGTAATTGATTGCCCTTCAACAGAGGTATGTTGTTGCACCAAAGTATCCTTAGGGAGAATTGAGGCCTGTACCCCTCCTTGTGACATAGAAGGGGCATTGGCAGCCTGTGCAGACTCAGAGTGTAAGATAGAAGAAGTCTGATCAGCTTGGGGAGGAGAAGCAGTGTCACCAATGCGTTCGATACTTCTCTCCTTTGGCTGACCATCCTCAGAAATGATGTGCATTGACTCTGACTCACTTTGGATCTGGGCTAGATCCTCTATAACCCCTTTAATGATATCATCAACCTTTTGGGAGGCTGATGATGGTGAATTCGGTTTAGACACAGTATGACCTTGGGAGGAGGTCTTTCTTTCAATACCTTCACCCTGTTTGGAGGGTTGGGTAGCAGTAAGTGTTCCCTTTAACTCGTCTACACTCTTTTGGGAGAGTGCAGATGGGCGTGGTGTTTTCGGCTTGTCAGTTTGGGTGACAGGGACAGCTTTGGAACGTTCCTTAGCTTTCCCTGCACCTTGGGGGATCTCAAGATTGGATGAAGCATTATCAACCCCAGAAGCTGACACAGATTTCTTATTCGATCTTTTCTTTTTGGCCTTGAGAGGTACTAAGTCCTCAACAAGGGGTCTTTTAGAATCGGATTTTGAGCGAATGGACGAAGGTGTGGCTAGGGAGGCTGATGTTTTGGCCAACCCTTCACCCTCTTTTGTAGGAGTAGAATTTTGAATAGATTCAGAAGAGTTTGAGGGTTCAGAAGCATGTGTACCTGGGTCCCCCTGATTAGCAGATTGAGTGTCAGACCCAGATCGCGTCGAAGAAGGGACAGCTTCCCTAAGTGCTTCTTGTTCCTCTTCTCTTTTCCTGCAAAAATCAAGGTAGATCTGCATTGCTCGGTTCAGACCCTGCACAGATACCTTTGGACTGTTGAAGATGTTGTTATTGATAGACTTGCATTCCACAGTCTGACCAGTTGCCAGACTGTAATCATTGTCAAGAATAGCTTCAATGATAAGAGCAAGAATCCTACCATAAGGTATGGTAAGACTCTTCTTATGAACGCGATCAAAAAGGTCCTTAAAGATTAAAGCAGCAAAATCTATTCTGGTCATGGTGACCATTGCATGAAAAATCTGCAATTCTAGGACATTAGGCTAATCAAAGCTGTCTGCCTTTACTTGTAAGGTTTTCGAAATTGTGCTCAATAAGTAGTTCCAAATACTAGTTAAATGTTTCATTTTAACTACTGAAGCCAATGGACCAGTATATCAACTTCTTGTAAAACATTTTTGGCTTCAGTATGAGACACAACAACATCATATTCATCATCAGGCATATATGACAGCTCAAAAGCAGACCTAAGACTCTCATAAGAAATATATACCTTTTTCTTACCGTTGAGGATTGAGCCATAGATTGCAGCATCTCCTTTCTTATTCTGTTTCACAACACAGCTCGCCCAAAATTCACACAAAAGATCTTGAAACACCCAGTCTGGCTTCTCAATCATCACATTGCCGAATGGATAAGAATGAATAGAAACAGATGATGATGTCATTTTGAAAACAAATTTTAGAAGAAATTAAAATTAATAAAACAGTAATCAGATTAGAGAGAAAAATTGATTTTAAGAAAATATGAACAAGTGATTTGGGATTTAGGTTAAATGAAAGTTATATACAAAACCCAAAATATCTTATTTGAAAAAGTTGGAGAGAGAAAGTTTTTGATTGGAGGATCAACAAGTAGTGGTGGTACTTTTTCAGTAACCGGTAGTGACCACTACACGTGTCACACTCCAATAGGATCAAACAAGTACACTTAATAAAATAATGAAAGTAATAAAACGCACTGAAATACTTAATAACAAAAATAACCACGAAGCTGGGTCAGACTCAGCTTGCCCTCTTTCACTTGACATGCACCAAGTATGAAAGGGTAGTCTGGGTCTGACACAACTTACCCTCAAAATTTTAGTATAACTTTAAGGGGTCAGATTTGCTATTACTTAGCTCACTACATTTTACAAATTAAGCATACCTAGCTTACTTATGAGGTAGTTGAACCTTGATTCATCCAATGGCTTTGTGAACAAGTCAGCAAGCTGATTGTCTGTTGGAATGAAGTGGAGTTCAACATCTTCTTTCATTACATGATCCCTGATGAAATGATATCTTATATCAATGTGCTTGGTCCTTGAATGAAGCACAGGATTGTTTAAAATTGCTATGGCACTGGTACTGTCACAAAAGATTGGAGTTTTTGTTGCAGTGATACCATAGTCTTGAAGCTGATATTGCATCCAAAGAATTTGAGAGCAACAACTTCCTGCAGCAACATATTCAGCTTTTGCAGTGGAAATAGAAACTGAATGCTGCTTCTTGCTGGACCAGCTTACAAGTCTATTGCCAAGCAATTGACAAGCTCCTGAAGTACTTTTCTGTCAATCTTACAGCCTGCAAAGTCAGAATCTGAATAGCCAATTAGATCAAACCCTGAGTCTTTGGGATACCAAAGACCCAGATTGGGACTACCTTTAACGTATCTAAAGATTCTTTTCACAGCCTTAAGATGAGATTCCTTAGGACTAGCTTGATATCTTGCACAAAGACATGTAGCTAACATAATATCTGGTCTACTAGCAGTCAAGTAAAGTAATGATCCTATCATACCCCTATAAGCTGTGATGTCAACAAATTTGCCATTTTTATCTTCATCCAGCTTATCACCAGTTCCCATAGGAGTTTTCATAGGTGAGCAATCACTAAAACCAAATTTGTTTAAGAGATCTTTACATATTTTCCTTGGTTTATCAAAATTCCATTTTTAGTCTGTTTAACTTGTAAACCCAGAAAATAGTTTAGTTCTCCCATCATGCTCATTTCATACTTTTTAGAAATTAATTCAGAAAACTTTTTGCAAAGTCTTTCACTGCTAGACCCAAATATTATATCATCTACATAGATTTGTACAAGCAGAATATCACCATTATACTTTCTCACAAACAACGTCTTGTCAACATTACCTCTTTTGAAGTTATTAGCCAATAAGAATTTAGACAAAGTATCATACCATGCCCTTGGAGCTTGCTTCAACCCATAGAGAGCCTTGTCAAGCTTGAACACATGGTCAGGAAACTTTGAATTTTCAAAACCAGGAGGTTGTTCAACATAGACTTCTTCTTCCAATTTTCCATTAAGAAATGCACTCTTCACATCCATTTGATAGACTTTGAAACCCTTGTGAGCAGAGAAGGCCAAGAACATTCTGATTGCCTCTAATCTTGCCACTGGTGCAAAAGTCTCATCATAATCAATTCCATCCTCTTGTCTGTAACCAAGAGCTACCAATCTTGCTTTGTTTCTGGTCACAACTCCCCTTTCATCCATTTTGTTTCTGTAGACCCACTTGGTTCCAATCACAGTCTTGTGATGAGGTCTTGGAACAAGTTCCCAAACCTTGTTTCTTTCAAACTGTGTTAGCTCATCTTGCTTTGCGTTAACCCAAGAGGGATCTTCCAGAGCTTCGTCAACCTCAGTTGGTTCCATCTTGCTTACAAAATTGACAAACATGCAGAAGTTGCCTGTTGCCTTTCTTCTTGTTTTCACACCAGAGAGTGGATCACCAATGATTTGGTTGATTGGATGACTCTTTGTCCATCTAGTAACTGGGACAATGGACTGATTCAGATTAGATGGTTCAGTATGATCAGCTTGAGGAAGAGGCTGATCAGCTTGGACAGGAATGGAGGAGTCTGAACCAGTTGGAGAGTCATTTAATGGATTCTGAACAATAACTTCAGTAGGAGTAGGATCAGCTTGTGCATCTTCAAAGATTGGAACTTCTTCTTCTTCTTCAATGAGTTGCTCCCCCTGAGTTTGAGCATTATTAGCTCCAACTGGAGGATTTGTTGGAGGCTCATTCTCAGGTACAGCCAGTTCTTCAAAATTGAAGTCTTCATCTTCAGGAGGAGAGCAGTCTGGCTTAGAACAACCTTCATCAATGCTTACATTAACAGAGTTCTCAATTGTTTTAGTTCTCTTGTTGAACACTCTGTAGGCCTTCATCATTGTTGCATATCCAAGTAGGATACCTTCATCTGATTTCTCATCAAACTTTCCAAGATGGTCTTTCTGATTCAGAATATAGCAAGGACTACCAAACATTCTTAGGAAACCAATCTCAGGTTTTCTCCCCCTAAGAAGTTCATATGCAGTCTTCTGGTGTCTTTTCACAATGAGGGATCTGTTCTGGGTAAAGCAAGCTGTGTGAACTGCTTCAGCCCAGAAATGAGACTTGACATTGTTTTGAGCCATCATGGATCTGGCAGCTTCAATAAGAGTCTGTTTCTTCTTTCTGCAACACCATTTTGTTGAGGAGTTCTGGCAGATGAGTAGACTTGTGAAATTCCCTTCTCACTGCAGAATGAATTAAGAGTGATATTCTTTAATTCAGTACCATTGTCACTCCTTAATTGCCTAACAGGCCTTTTGTAGAGAATTTCAGCTTGCTTGATGAAATGAATAATGCTGTCAGCTGCTTCACTCTTGTATCTTAGAAAGAAAACCCAGGTGTATCTTGAGTACTCATCAACAATTACCAAAGAGTACCTCATTCCAGTGAATGATGGAGTACTGATTGGTCCAAATAAGTCCATATGAAGCAGATCCAAACAATTATCAATGGTTGAACATGTTTTAGACTTAAAAGTAGCTTTATGTTGCTTGCCTTTCTCACAAGCACCACACATCTTGTCCTTCTCATAATTGATCACTGGAAGACCAGACACCAACTCTTTCTTACACAGCTTGTTGATGTCTTTGAAATTCATATGAGATAGCCTTTTATGCCACAACCAATTCAGCTTATCTTGAGACTTTGACATGAAACAGACTTCTTTTGTGACAGTTGGATTTCTCATGTCAAAAGAATACAAAGACTCATCCCTCTTTGCAATAAGAACCACATTGCCTTCTAAATCAAGAACAATTCCCTTATCAGACCTGAATCTCACTTCATAGCCAGCATCACACAACTGACTCACACTGATCAGATTGTGCTTCAAGCCATTAACATATGAGACTCTTCTGAAAGTAAGAGGACCATTTGAAAGAACACCAAAACCTTCAGTCTTTCCTTGAGAATCATCTCCAAAAGTAACATTAGGACCAGCGCGAATCCTAAAGCTACATAGCAGGGACTTACATCCGGTCATATGCTTGGAACATCCACTGTCCAAGTGCCAGGTATTATCGTCATGACCGCCCTAAAATTATGATAAGAGATTAGTTCATTTTGGGAACCCATCCAAGGATGGGTTCACCAGAGCTGACCTTCTAGTCTGACTCAGATTGGGTGACTAAACACAGACTCTTATCACATTTTGAAACCCATTGTTGCTTGGTCTGTCCTTTACCAGATTCAAAGTTCTTTCTAGCAACATTCAAGGTTTCCTTCTTAACAAAACCTTTGCCTATTCCAGCTTTCTTACATTCAGCTCTCAATTTTCTTTGATCAACAATTTTTGGATCAGACACCTTCTCAAGAAAATTAGTTTTCATTGACACCTTATCAGTTTTGGACTCAACATATTTTAAAATCAACTTGTCAGAGTCAGACTTGGTGTTACTTGAGATAGACTCAGATTTTGCTTGTGACTCATTTCCTAGAGAACCAGACTTCTTACTCTTTAAAAGCTTAATTTTCTCTTTAGGAACACTGTGATCTCTATCCTTTCTTTTATTTCTCTTTGAACTATTCTTATTTGTTTTAATCTTTGAATCTGACACAGATTGGGTGATGGTCAGCTTGGACAAGTCAAGACTTTCTTCAGGTTTTAACTCAACAACCTGATCAGCTTCAGACACAGCTTCAGCAATGGTCTGACCCATAGTTTCAGGATCTTTAAACCCAATACCAGATTTCTGAACCAACTTAATTGGTTTAGAAATAGTCTCTTTGAATTGGACTTTGGGTGGTGAAGGAGGCTGATAACAAGGCTCCATAGCACATACTTCAGCAATGGCTATGGCCCTATCATAATCACCATCAAAGATAGCTTGGATCTGATGAGGTATTTGTTCATTCACACATTTAGCAACTCTTTTAGAGCTTATACACCATGTTTCAGTAATCTGTTTAACCTTTAAAAACTTTTCTTCTGCAGTTTTAGCTTCTTTAATCAAAATGGAGTTTAATTGCTTTTGAGCTTTAACTTCAGATTCTAGTTTTTCAATGGTGTGACTCTTAGAGCTGTTATCAAGTTTCAAAATGTGTATTTCCTTTTTGAGTTCTTGATTAAAATGTTTTTGCAGTAACACCTCATCACCAAGTTTGTTCAGTCTGGACAGCTTCTCATTATCAGACAGATTGGAAAAAGAAGTTACCTCAGGTGGAGCAGTCTGACTGGTGGATGCCTGGTGAGCTGACTCAGATTGCTGTTGTATTTTTACCAGATCTTCAAGCAAATCTTTGAGTAGCTTCTTTAGCCATGAAATACTTGGCATCTTTGTACAGCTCATCATCAGATGATGTGGCACTTTCAGCCCAGTCTTTAGCCACCAGACTCTTCTCACTTTTGTTCACCTTCTCAGTCAGCTCAGCTACTTGTGCTTTCAAGGCTTTGTACTTAGTCTTGAGCTTAGAGTATTTTTCACCTCTTCCACCTTTGGCTGGCACAGCTTGAGCAGTTTCTTTGGATCTGCAATCTCCAGCCATATGTCCAGTCTTGCCACACTTGTAACAAGTGACCTTGGACATATCAAATGGCTTCTTGGCTTTATCAGCTTGGCCACCTCTTCCTTTTCCTTTAAACTTGTTAAAGGATCTCCTTCTGATCCTTCCAGCCAACATAGCTACTTCATTAGCTAGTTCATCACCATCAGATTCTTCACACTCAGATTCAGCACAAACAAAGTTAGGATTTGACATCACAGGAATATCATCATTAACACAAGGAATGATCTCATTACTAATTGAACTAGGGTGTTCAGTCATAGAAGCAACAAGTGCAGCAGCAGGCTGACTATAAGAATCACCCATAGCAATTAGTTTTTCGCCTCTGAACATTCTTGGTTATGAAGCAAACCAAAAAGTCCAGGGAGATCAAGATCATGATAAACAGAACTTAATTTAACAGAAGTGTAAAGTCCCTCACACGATGGTTTAACCCACGAGTGTAAAATACAAGACAAGTATGAACTAGAATCGGACTAGTATTACTTCAATATAAATATGCAAGAATATAAACAAAGTAATAAATGACTTAAGCAATATTTAAACAAGTAAATAAATGGTGGAACACAAATGTAGTTTTCAAGTGTATTTTCTTTATAGATGTATAAACAAAATACAAGATCGTTGCGGAACCTAGATATTACACGTATGTAAGTATCTAAACAATCTTTGAATTACAAGTGATCTATACTTGCTAAATAAACTCCTTTGATCGATATACTTAGAGTTGTGAAGTATAACTGTTTAGATCGAGAGTATTTAAACAAGTTCACCAATTTGCTAAAAAGTGATTTTCTCAAAGAAATGACTTTGTATTTATAGGCAACAAAATTCACCAGTGAATTTTGTGCCGTACAAATATGGTTGCATACATTTAATGATCCGACAAGAACATTAAATGTATTGGATAAGGAATAAGGATAAAGTCACATCAAGTACAAGTGTATCCTTTTATCCAACCACCTTAACACACGTATACTTTGGTAAAGAACAAGTGGGTTGTTCTTTGGAAAGTGTGTAAAGGCTTAAAGTCAAATCCTCGATATCAGTGTTCAGACTTGTAAGGTCTAGAACACAGACAATCCTCCAGTGTTCAGACTTGTAAGGTCTAGAACACAGACAATCCTCCAGTGTTCAGATCTGGTAAGACTTCCAGTGGACTCCGCCATTTGTCAGTCTTCTTTATTCTTACTTCAGTCTTTGACTTCAATGAGAACGTCTTCAGTAGAGTAGATCTGGACTGGGGTGAAGTCCAGTGAGATAATCTGGAGAATACTCCAGATTCCTATACAAGTATTTGCTCACTGGTCTTCCATTATTTCTGGACAAATCTTCAGAGGGACTCCAGTTTCCAAGTCTGGAGTAGGTCCAGTAGAACACGTTTCTGGACAGATCTTCAGTAAGCTCCAGTAGTCGAGTCTGGAGCGAGTCCAGTAAATCTGGACTAAATCTGGACCTAACAAATTCCCCCTATTTGTTTAGAAATAATGCAAGTGTTTTCAGGCTTATAGATATACAAATTTGTATGCCTGGAAAACACTTGGTCGATTTAAGTCTAAAAAATCTAAGTTACTGGAAAACACTTTATAGATCATGAGTGTTTTCAGTTTCATCTTTTAAGTTCTAACTTAGACTAAATCTGATCATTTACTTATATGAAATTAAAAATTGCAACTAATATTACTATCATCAACTGGAAAATAGTTACAACTTTCATCAAACGATTAATTACAATAAGTACATGATAAAAGATTCAGGCCCTTCTTTTTGATGACTACCCTGGTGCATCTTCAGTAGCCTTCCTCTTTGGTGATGGAGATGATGAAACAGACACTGGTGGTCTCAAACCCAACACAGCTTCCATTTGTTGTATTCTTCTCCATACCTTCTCAATTCTCTTCATAAAGGCCTTAACATCTGGAGATAAATCAGTTTTACCTTTAAATGTCAATCCTATCTCTTTCAGTTCAGTCCATCCAAAAGCTTGGACTGATGTATCTTTCCTTTCATCTGTAAAGTTACCCTCCCTGGTCAACTTTATATTAAATCTGGTCATTCCTTGATGATTTTCAGCCAACTTAATTTCAGCATCAACAATCCTTCTGGCATTAGCCCTGAAATTCATCATTTGATCATAAGATGCTTTCTGCTTCGCCATCTGGACCATATATTCAGTTTCCTTGGATACACCACTCTGTTGTCCTTCAGTGGACTGGAGTTGTTGGCGATTAATTCTTAGAGAAGTATCCAGGGGAATGAAAGTGCTCACATCAGCATCCTTTATTGCCTTGATTTGTTTGGCAGTAAGCTTCGGCAGACCAGTCAATCTTTTTCTATACTCTAACTCCAGAGCACCAGCATTTTTCCTTATCTTTCTCTGGAGACTCACCAGTTCCTCCCTTCTCTGCCTTATCAATTCTGGAATAGTGACACCATAAATTAATGAATCGTATACCTGTTCTTCTTCAGCGTAGAACGAGCGTATATGAACATCATCCAATGCATCTAGACATTGATGAACTCTGGGATCATCCTTCATCTTCTTGAAAAGTTCAATGTTAATGCCTAACCTTCCAGCATTGTATGAGTCCAGAGTCCCATGATTAGCCATATCCCTATGATGGGCCAGCAGTTCATCTCTTTGATTTGTCTTGAAAATTTCAATCATGATGCATTGTTGTTGTAACTTTTTGGAGGTGTCATCTTTCCTTTCATCTGTAAAGTTACCTTCCCTGGTCAACTTTATATTAAATCTGGTCATTAGAGGAACTTGTGCCCAGTCCTCTTCAGTTGCAGCTTCAGACGTTGCAACTGATGACTCCGGCGCACGAGGAGGAGGTTGAGATTCTGAAGGTTGATTGGTTGCGGGAGTGAAGTATTGGGTGTTTTCTGGAATTGAAGGTGGTGGTGGTGGTGGTGGTGGTGGTGGTGGTGGTGGTGTGGTGGTAGTGGTGGTGGTGGTGGTGGTGGTGGTGGTGGTGGTGGTGGTGGTAGGTGGTGGTCACCGTGGTGGAGGTGTGGTGGTGGTGGTGGTGGTGGTGGTGGTGGTGGTGGTGGTGGTGGTGGTGGTGGTGGTGGTGGTGGTGGTGGTGGTGGTGGTGGTGGTGGTGGTGGTGGTGGTGGTGGTGGTGGTGGTGGTGGTGGTGGTGGTGGTGGTGGTGGTGGTGGTGGTGGTGGTGGTGGTGGTGGTGGTGGTGGTGGTGGTGGTGGTGGTGGTGGTGGTGGTGGTGGTGGTGGTGGTGGTGGTGGTGGTGGTGGTGGTGGTGGTGGTGGTGGTGGTGGTGGTGGTGGTGGTGGTGGTGGTGGTGGTGGTGGTGGTGGTGGTGGTGGTGGTGGTGGTGGTGGTGGTGGTGGTGGTGGTGGTGGTGGTGGTGGTGGTGGTGGTGGTGGTGGTGGTGGTGGTGGTGGTGGTGGTGGTGGTGGTGGTGGTGGTGGTGGTGGTGGTGGTGGTGGTGGTGGTGGTGGTGGTGGTGGTGGTGGTGGTGGTGGTGGTGGTGGTGGTGGTGGTGGTGGTGGTGGTGGTGGTGGTGGTGGTGGTGGTGGTGGTGGTGGTGGTGGTGGTGGTGGTGGTGGTGGTGGTGGTGGTGGTGGTGGTGGTGGTGGTGGTGGTGGTGGTGGTGGTGGTGGTGGTGGTGGTGGTGGTGGTGGTGGTGGTGGTGGTGGTGGTGGTGGTGGTGGTGGTGGTGGTGGTGGTGGTGGTGGTGGTGGTGGTGGTGGTGGTGGTGGTGGTGGTGGTGGTGGTGGTGGTGGTGGTGGTGGTGGTGGTGGTGGTGGTGGTGGTGGTGGTGGTGGTGGTGGTGGTGGTGGTGGTGGTGGTGGTGGTGGTGGTGGTGGTGGTGGTGGTGGTGGTGGTGGTGGTGGTGGTGGTGGTGGTGGTGGTGGTGGTGGTGGTGGTGGTGGTGGTGGTGGTGGTGGTGGTGGTGGTGGTGGTGGTGGTGGTGGTGGTGGTGGTGGTGGTGGTGGTGGTGGTGGTGGTGGTGGTGGTGGTGGTGGTGGTGGTGGTGGTGGTGGTGGTGGTGGTGGTGGTGGTGGTGGTGGTGGTGGTGGTGGTGGTGGTGGTGGTGGTGGTGGTGGTGGTGGTGGTGGTGGTGGTGGTGGTGGTGGTGGTGGTGGTGGTGGTGGTGGTGGTGGTGGTGGTGGTGGTGGTGGTGGTGGTGGTGGTGGTGGTGGTGGTGGTGGTGGTGGTGGTGGTGGTGGTGGTGGTGGTGGTGGTGGTGGTGGTGGTGGTGGTGGTGGTGGTGGTGGTGGTGGTGGTGGTGGTGGTGGTGGTGGTGGTGGTGGTGGTGGTGGTGGTGGTGGTGGTGGTGGTGGTGGTGGTGGTGGTGGTGGTGGTGGTGGTGGTGGTGGTGGTGGTGGTGGTGGTGGTGGTGGTGGTGGTGGTGGTGGTGGTGGTGGTGGTGGTGGTGGTGGTGGTGGTGGTGGTGGTGGTGGTGGTGGTGGTGGTGGTGGTGGTGGTGGTGGTGGTGGTGGTGGTGGTGGTGGTGGTGGTGGTGGTGGTGGTGGTGGTGGTGGTGGTGGTGGTGGTGGTGGTGGTGGTGGTGGTGGTGGTGGTGGTGGTGGTGGTGGTGGTGGTGGTGGTGGTGGTGGTGGTGGTGGTGGTGGTGGTGGTGGTGGTGGTGGTGGTGGTGGTGGTGGTGGTGGTGGTGGTGGTGGTGGTGGTGGTGGTGGTGGTGGTGGTGGTGGTGGTGGTGGTGGTGGTGGTGGTGGTGGTGGTGGTGGTGGTGGTGGTGGTGGTGGTGGTGGTGGTGGTGGTGGTGGTGGTGGTGGTGGTGGTGGTGGTGGTGGTGGTGGTGGTGGTGGTGGTGGTGGTGGTGGTGGTGGTGGTGGTGGTGGTGGTGGTGGTGGTGGTGGTGGTGGTGGTGGTGGTGGTGGTGGTGGTGGTGGTGGTGGTGGTGGTGGTGGTGGTGGTGGTGGTGGTGGTGGTGGTGGTGGTGGTGGTGGTGGTGGTGGTGGTGGTGGTGGTGGTGGTGGTGGTGGTGGTGGTGGTGGTGGTGGTGGTGGTGGTGGTGGTGGTGGTGGTGGTGGTGGTGGTGGTGGTGGTGGTGGTGGTGGTGGTGGTGGTGGTGGTGGTGGTGGTGGTGGTGGTGGTGGTGGTGGTGGTGGTGGTGGTGGTGGTGGTGGTGGTGGTGGTGGTGGTGGTGGTAACGGGTGGTGATAGATGGTGGCGGTAGGTGGTGGTGGTGGTGGTGGTGGTGGTGGTGGTAGGTGGTGGTGGTGGTGGTGGTTGATTGGTGTGGTGGTGGTGGTGGTGGTGGTGGTGGTGGTGGTGGCATGTTTGGTGTAGTTGTTTGCATTTCTGGTGAAGGTGTTGGTATTTCTGGTAGATTTTCTTTTTCTTGTAATGTTAATGCCTAACCTTCCAGCATTGTATGAGTCCAGAGTCCCATGATTAGCCATATCCCTATGATGGGCCAGCAGTTCATCTCTTTGATTTGTCTTGAAAATTTCAATCATGATGCATTGTTGTTGTAACTTTTTGGAGGTGTCATCATCAACATCTTCAGTTTGCTCTTCTTCTTCACCAGATACCTGTTCTTTTCCTTTTCTCTTTACAGATTTCAAAGTTGTTGGTATATCTGGGAAGGTCTCAAACTGGGGCTCATTGGCTTCAGTACCAGCAGCCTCTTCAGTAAGCCCGGCTTCAGTGCCATATGCTCTTTGTGATTGGTCACCAGACAACTCTTCCCCCTTGGAACGATCTCCAGTTCTTGACTTGAGATCATTCCACATTTGTTCAAGCATAAGTCTGTCCAGTGGACCAAAAGATGTACCTTCTACTGGAGTTGCTTCAGACACAACTTTCTTAAGTTCCTGCACTTCCTTCTAAACATTTGCAACAGCTTTGGGCAAGTGCTTTGGCAACTTCTCATCCAGTAGCTTCTCTACTTGGGGTAACACCCCATCATAAATACTACGAAGGACAGTCCCAGAAACTTCTTCACATAATTCTTTTAACATGTTGTTTCTGAACTTCCTTGTACATTCATCACTTAGAGTACTAACAACTGCACTTTGGTCCAGTGTGGGCCTACTCTCCAGAGAGCTTACCCTGAAAACCAAATTCTGAACCTCTTCTTTCAGACCTGCCAGTCCATCAGTGACTGCACTCTGAACAGAAGTAACCAACCTATTCTCTAATCCCTGAACTGCCACCTTGATCTTTTCAGTGTTGGTGTTCGTGGCCAGTACCAGTTCATCAAGCTTCTCATAAACCAGCTTCTCATTTCCAGCGAAGACATTCATCTCTGAAGCAAGGTTATTTGAAAGTAAAGATTTGAAGTCTGAAATAACCTGAGATGAAGTCTGGAGTGATCTCTCCAGGTCCGCCACCTTACTTAAAAGGCCTTGGACCTCGGTTGAAGAAGAAGTGGAGAGACCAGTGGGAGGTTCAAGAGTGGAGGGTAATCTGGTCATTAGAGGAACTTGTGCCCAGTCCTCTTCAGTTGCAGCTTCAGACGTTGCAACTGATGACTCCGGCGCACGAGGAGGAGGTTGAGATTCTGAAGGTTGATTGGTTGCGGGAGTGAAGTATTGGGTGTTTTCTGGAATTGAAGGTGGTGGTGGTGGTGGCATGTTTGGTGTAGTTGTTTGCATTTCTGGTGAAGGTGTTGGTATTTCTGGTAGATTTTCTTCTTCTTGTACATCTTCACCCAGAAAGTTCAAGTTCACATCAAAGCCTTCAGACATTGGAGATTCAACAACATCCCATTGTTGAGCAATCCCAACTGTCTGTTCACCAGACTGTTCACCAGTCTCTATATCTACCTGTTCACCAACCTCAACATTCAAGTCCAGTGGAGCCTCTTGCTCACCAGAAGCATGTTCATCAGTCTGAACATCTTCAACAACTTCTTCAACAACCTGGGCAACATGTTCAGCTTGTTCATCAGTTTCTTGCCCAACAACCTCTTCAGATTCAAATATTGGAGACCCATCCAGATTCATAACATCACCTGGATGTCTTTCTGGAATAACCTGGATTCCAGCTCTCATCAGACGCCTATTAGTTCTAGGTCGTCTGGAAGGTTCAACAACTTCTTGACCTTGACCTTCTGGAGCAACTTGTCTTATGGCTGTACAGCCTCTATTATCTGTACATCATCACCAGATGGTCCTTCAACATCTTGAACTCTAACTGGACCCATTTCAACTTCTTCCCTTTGGAAGGAAAGCATGGACTGAGGAATATCTACCTCATCCACTGGAGACCTAAGATTGACTAGGTCCCTCATATACTCACTCACAGAAAAGTGAGTGGTATCCATATCATACTGGTCGCCAAGTGCATTCTTAAACATCAGTGAAAGGAATCGAATATAAGGAACAAATGGCTTTCTTCCTTTCACTCTTAGGCGCTCAACCAGGTCATCAAAAAGAATTTGGGCAAAGTCCACCCTAAGCCCAAACCACAAGCAATAGGCAATCTGGAGGTGTGTTTGATTAATCTGGTCTAATCCTCCAGAGCTGCCTCCTAGACACTCAACAATATGAGTGAAGAAATATCTCCATGAGTCTGACAGCTTGCTCATGTAGATAGTTCCTTTTCTGGATAGCTGGCCATGCTCATCCAATATATCTGTATGCCCCATCAACCTGCATACTTCCCTTGTGTTGATACCAGTGGGAAGTTCGATAGGCAACTCATTCTGTTCATGATAGCTTAACTGGAGAACAGACCTGAGAAGACTAGCTGTGAAACCAAGGGATCTGGTACCTCCCTTGAGAGTATAGTTGATCGATGAAGTTTCATCGTCATATGTAGCCGTGTACCAGAATTCACACAAATATTCATGGTACATCCTTCCTGGATTCAATGTTAATGCACCATATAATGGGCAAGAAAGGAAGAATGAGTTTAATCTCCCAATAATCGATTGGGCATCATGAACACTGGACAGAGAGAGTCTAGCCATCCAGTTATTCATATTTATTCTTATGGTACTTGCCTCAAGATTGATATGAGGTGCCCTTACAACATCTTCCGTAGGAGCAAATTCGTTGGCAAGCAAATTTCTAAGAGATCTTGACTGTCTAGGTGCCATTTATGAGAATAGATGAAAATGAAATTGAATATTTAAGGATATGATGAAGATTTGATGAAAGAATTAAATGTAAATGGAGTAAGTAAGAGAGATAAATATGATTTGAAATTTAATGAAGAAAGAAATTAATGAAGGAATTTGAAAGATTTGGGATTTATGTTCGAAGTAAATGCTATTGAAATTGAAAGTGGGTATATATAGGAGAAACAATGTGGAACTCAAACGTCTTATTTGAAATTATCAAACAAAGTTTTTGATCGGGTTCTGAGATCCGCATTAATTACATCACATCATACATAAATGCATGACGGTTTACAGCCCACAAAACAGTAACAACTTGTACTTTTTGTTTTCCCAAGGTAAAAAGACCATCATTGCGTTGAAAAATTTACATGCCACGTAGGATTAAAATATCTTCAAAAAGGTTTGCTTACGTGGCACGCACAATGACCAAGTATTTAAAAAATATTGTGACTCAATTCAGTCCATCTGAAGGTTGACTAGACACTCCAGTATCACTGGTGGATTAGTCCAGTGAAGCATGTACTGATGGTACACTGGAGGGACACTCCAGTAAAGTACCAGTGAAAACCATTTTGAAAGACTGGTAACTTCAAACATGCACGTCAACTAATACAGACAAATGAGAGGGACACATTTACAAGAAGACAAAAGTCTCCTCAAACACGCACTTCAACCTGTCCAATTACCAGTGAGAGGGACACATTTACAAAGCACCAGTAATATTTTCTGGACAATTCGTCCAGTAAGAAAATTTTGTCCAGTGAGAAAATAAATTAATAAATTCCCTTTGAACTTTAAACATTTTTTAAGAAAAATATATCTTTCAAAGTCTTCCCCCTGGAATGTTGATCCAGAAATAAATTTATGAATCTTTAAATCAAAGATCCTTAGTAGTACACAATGGCGTTCAATACTAAGGTTCCAGATTTAAGGGTTTAACATTCCCAACTCACCAACAAGATATTCAAATGTTTTGACATCCAGTGGTTTCGTAAAAATGTCAGCGAGTTGTTTGTCAGTGGGGATAAAATGGAGTTCAATGTTTCCTTTCACAATATTATCACGAATGAAGTGATACCTGAGATCAATGTGCTTGGTTTTGGAGTGCATGACTGGATTGTTTGAGATAGCAATGGCACTGGTATTATCACAAAAGATTGGAGTCTTTGAATACTTAATACCATAATCAAGCAACTGGTTCTTCATCCAGAGTATCTGAGCACAACAACTGGCTGCAGACACGTATTCAGCTTCAGCAGTGGACAATGAAACTGAAGTTTGCTTTTTACTGGTCCAACTGACCAGTTTGCCACCAAGGAAATGACATCCACCAGTAGTGGATTTCCTGTCTATCTTACAACCTGCATGATCTGAATCTGAATAACCCATTAGATCCATGCCTGAGCCTTTGGATACCAAAGACCTAGACTGGGGACACCTTTAAGGTACTTCAGTATGCGCTTTACAGCAAGCATATGAGATTCCTTTGGATTAGACTGATATCTGGCACATAAACATGTTGAAAACATTATATCTGGTCTACTGGCAGTTAAATACATTAGTGAACCAACCATGCCTCTATAGACAGTGGTGTTCACTGGTTTACCATCTGGATCGGAGTCCAGTGTCAGTGGTGCAGAAATTGGAGTGGGTTTAGATGGTGAAGAGTTCATATCATATTTCTTTAAAAGATCTCTAACATATTTTTCCTGATTAATAAAGATGCCATCTTTGTTTTGTTTAATCTGGAGTCCAAGAAAATATGTTAATTCACCCATCAAACTCATTTCATATTCAGTTGACATTATTTTCGAAAATTTCTTGCACATGTTTTCATCAGTAGACCCAAAAATAATATCATCAACATAAATTTGTACCATTAACAGATTACCTCGTTCATGAAGAATAAATAAGGTATTGTCAATTGCACCTCGTTTAAAACCATTTTCAATAAATGTTTAGTCAGAGTGTCATACCAGGCACGTGGGGCTTGTCTGAGGCCATATAGCGCTTTGTCCAGACGATATACCCAATGTGGATGCTTTTCATCAACGAAACCTGGAGGTTGTCTGACATAAACTTCTTCTTCAAGCTTTCCATTTAAGAAGGCACTCTTTACATCCATCTGGTAGACCTTGAACTGATGATGAGCAGCGAATGCTAAGAATATTCTGATCGCTTCAAGTCTAGCCAATGGAGCAAATGATTCATCAAAATCGACATCTGACTGGCAGTAGCCTTGTGCTACCAGTCTGGCCTTGTTTCTGATTACGTGGCCATCTTCATCTACTTTGTTTCTGAAGACCCATCTTGTTCCAATTGGTTCTTTCTTTCCAACTGGGAAAGGAACCAGATACCAGACCTTGTTCCTTTCAAACTGGTGAAGCTCTTCTTGCATAGCAGTCACCCAGCTTGGA
>CM067167.1:154475734-154493407 GCA_034093135.1 Erigeron breviscapus | reverse complement strand
AATTAGACTATAAATAGCCCTCTCATACCTTAGAGATCATAACATAACTTTTAATACCATAGATTTACACACAGTTACACAATTCTCTCTCAAAACACACACAAACACCAAGAAAGCACACTTGCTGATGCCTTGAGCCGCAAAGGATATGCGAAGAGTAGGTTATGTGCAATGATTACGAAGGTTGAGTCGAATTTAATGGAACCTATTCGATTAGCTCAAATTGAAGCGTTGAAGGAGGAGAATGTGAAAGAGGAGTCTATTGGGAAAAAGAAGAAAAATAGACTTGAAATGGAAGAAAATAGTCGCGGTCTTCGAACTTACAAAGGTAGAATATGGGTTCCTCTATATGGAGGCAATCATGAGTTAGTGATGGACGAAGCTCACAAGACTAAGTATTCTGTACACCCTGGTGCCACAAAGATGCATGCGGACTTGAAGCGATTTATTGGTGGCCCAGTATTAAAAACGATGTGATGATGTACGTACAGAAGTGTTTGACATGTGCTAAAGTAAAAGCTGAACACCAAAAGCCTTACGGGAAGTTTCAGCAACTCGAGATCCTGAGTGGAAATGGGATCGTATTACGATGGATTTTATAACCAAGCTTCCAAGAACGCCTCGTGGTCACGATATGATATGGGTTATTGTCGATCAATTAACGAAGAGTGCCCATTTCCTCCCAGTTCGTGAGAATGCTCCTATGGAGAATTTCGCTACATTGTATATTAAAGAAGTGGTTACTAAACATGGTGTTCCGATATCGATTGTGTCAGATCGTGATGCTCACTTTGTATCCAAGTTTTGGAAGAGTTTTCAACGGGAATTTGGTACTCAAGTTCGTCTGAGCACAGCCTATCACCCGCAGCTGATGGGCAAAGTGAAAGGACTATTCAAACGCTCGAAGATATGCTCAGAGCATGTGTAATGGATTATGGTGGTTCGTGGGATAAACACCTACCTCTTGTTGAGTTTGCGTATAACAATAGTTATCACGCAAGCATTGGAATGCCACCTTATGAGATGTTATATGGTAGAAAGTGTCGGACTCCTAGTTGTTGGTTGGAGCCCGGGGAAAAGCAATTTGCTGGACCTGAAGTAGTACAAATTACGGCCGATAAAGTTAATGTTGCAAAGAAAGCCCTGCGTATTGCTCGCGAAAGGCAAAAGTCATATGCCGATAAGAAAAGGAGGCCGTTTGATTTTAAAGAAGGTGAAATGGTTTTACTCAAGGTGTCGCCTTGGAAAGGTGTATTACGATTTGGCAAACGAGGAAAGCTAAGCCCTAGATTCATTGGACCTTTTAAGATCATTAAAAAGGTTAATGAACAGGCATTTCAACTGGAATTACCTCCAGAACTTCATGGAATTCACAACACATTTCATGTGTGTTATCTACGTAAATGCTATGCAAATGAAGCGGATGTCATTCCACTCGAAGACGTAAGTATTGATCCAAACAAGCAGATTGTTGATGAACCTGTTGCTATAATGGGAAGGAAACAAAAGAAGTTACGACGAAAGACTATCGATCTAGTTCTCATTAAATGGAAACACAATCACGGCGAAAGTATGACTTGGGAGACCGAGTCCGTAATGCGGGAGACCTATCCCCACCTTTTTGATGCTGAAGTGATTCCGGGGACGGAATCCTCTTAAGGGGGAGGTAATTGTAACATCCCAAAACTTAATCGTTTCTGTTGACTAACGTCGTTAGGTCAAATTCTAAGTCCGTGATATGTTATGTGGTAAAATGTGTGTTTATATGTTTATGTGCCCTATATGTGAGATTTAATTATCTTTAATGAGTGACAATAAAGTGGACTAAATGATGTGTAAAAGACCTTTGTAGTGTGCGAAAGTGCTTTAGTGTGTTATATGTATCCCCAATAGGTGTTTTTAAGCGAAATAAAGTCAATATGAAGTCCAGGGACTAGTTTTGCCAAAGGTGTAAAGTTAAAAAACGAGTTTTGCTATCTTCGTAAGAACAAATCTATCTTCGTTTTGCTATCTTCGTAAGAACAAATCTATCTTCGTTTTGCTATCTTCGTAAGAACAAATCTATCTTCGTTTTGCTATCTTCGTAAGAACAAATCTATCTTCGTTTTGCTATCTTCGTAAGAACAAATCTATCTTCGTTTTGCTATCTTCGTAAGAACAAATCTATCTTCGTTTTGCTATCTTCGTAAGAACAAATCTATCTTCGTTTTGCTATCTTCGTAAGAACAAATCTATCTTCGTTTTGCTATCTTCGTAAGAACAAATCTATCTTCGTTTTGCTATCTTCGTAAGAACAAATCTATCTTCGTTTTGCTATCTTCGTAAGAACAAATCTATCTTCGTTTTGCTATCTTCGTAAGAACAAATCTATCTTCGTTTTGCTATCTTCGTAAGAACAAATCTATCTTCGTTTTGCTATCTTCGTAAGAACAAATCTATCTTCGTTTTGCTATCTTCGTAAGAACAAATCTATCTTCGTTTTGCTATCTTCGTAAGAACAAATCTATCTTCGTTTTGCTATCTTCGTAAGAACAAATCTATCTTCGTTTTGCTATCTTCGTAAGAACAAATCTATCTTCGTTTTGCTATCTTCGTAAGAACAAATCTATCTTCGTTTTGCTATCTTCGTAAGAACAAATCTATCTTCGTTTTGCTATCTTCGTAAGAACAAATCTATCTTCGTTTTGCTATCTTCGTAAGAACAAATCTATCTTCGTTTTGCTATCTTCGTAAGAACAAATCTATCTTCGTTTTGCTATCTTCGTAAGAACAAATCTATCTTCGTTTTGCTATCTTCGTAAGAACAAATCTATCTTCGTTTTGCTATCTTCGTAAGAACAAATCTATCTTCGTTTTGCTATCTTCGTAAGAACAAATCTATCTTCGTTTTGCTATCTTCGTAAGAACAAATCTATCTTCGTTTTGCTATCTTCGTAAGAACAAATCTATCTTCGTTTTGCTATCTTCGTAAGAACAAATCTATCTTCGTTTTGCTATCTTCGTAAGAACAAATCTATCTTCGTTTTGCTATCTTCGTAAGAACAAATCTATCTTCGTTTTGCTATCTTCGTAAGAACAAATCTATCTTCGTTTTGCTATCTTCGTAAGAACAAATCTATCTTCGTTTTGCTATCTTCGTAAGAACAAATCTATCTTCGTTTTGCTATCTTCGTAAGAACAAATCTATCTTCGTTTTGCTATCTTCGTAAGAACAAATCTATCTTCGTTTTGCTATCTTCGTAAGAACAAATCTATCTTCGTTTTGCTATCTTCGTAAGAACAAATCTATCTTCGTTTTGCTATCTTCGTAAGAACAAATCTATCTTCGTTTTGCTATCTTCGTAAGAACAAATCTATCTTCGTTTTGCTATCTTCGTAAGAACAAATCTATCTTCGTTTTGCTATCTTCGTAAGAACAAATCTATCTTCGTTTTGCTATCTTCGTAAGAACAAATCTATCTTCGTTTTGCTATCTTCGTAAGAACAAATCTATCTTCGTTTTGCTATCTTCGTAAGAACAAATCTATCTTCGTTTTGCTATCTTCGTAAGAACAAATCTATCTTCGTTTTGCTATCTTCGTAAGAACAAATCTATCTTCGTTTTGCTATCTTCGTAAGAACAAATCTATCTTCGTTTTGCTATCTTCGTAAGAACAAATCTATCTTCGTTTTGCTATCTTCGTAAGAACAAATCTATCTTCGTTTTGCTATCTTCGTAAGAACAAATCTATCTTCGTTTTGCTATCTTCGTAAGAACAAATCTATCTTCGTTTTGCTATCTTCGTAAGAACAAATCTATCTTCGTTTTGCTATCTTCGTAAGAACAAATCTATCTTCGTTTTGCTATCTTCGTAAGAACAAATCTATCTTCGTTTTGCTATCTTCGTAAGAACAAATCTATCTTCGTTTTGCTATCTTCGTAAGAACAAATCTATCTTCGTTTTGCTATCTTCGTAAGAACAAATCTATCTTCGTTTTGCTATCTTCGTAAGAACAAATCTATCTTCGTTTTGCTATCTTCGTAAGAACAAATCTATCTTCGTTTTGCTATCTTCGTAAGAACAAATCTATCTTCGTTTTGCTATCTTCGTAAGAACAAATCTATCTTCGTTTTGCTATCTTCGTAAGAACAAATCTATCTTCGTTTTGCTATCTTCGTAAGAACAAATCTATCTTCGTTTTGCTATCTTCGTAAGAACAAATCTATCTTCGTTTTGCTATCTTCGTAAGAACAAATCTATCTTCGTTTTGCTATCTTCGTAAGAACAAATCTATCTTCGTTTTGCTATCTTCGTAAGAACAAATCTATCTTCGTTTTGCTATCTTCGTAAGAACAAATCTATCTTCGTTTTGCTATCTTCGTAAGAACAAATCTATCTTCGTTTTGCTATCTTCGTAAGAACAAATCTATCTTCGTTTTGGTTATCTTCGTAAGAACTGTAGCTAAGTTCGTAAGAAGGATTTTCCAGACTAATTTCGTGAGGTCTGTAAGGTTCGTTTGGGTCCCAAATGACTTATATTTTGTATATTAATGTATCTTAGGTGTCAGGGATTATTGTTAAGCACTTTTAGCCTTTCATTACGCGCGTACACTACTACCAGGTAAGATACACTACTTTTGTCACGCTGAGGGTGCAACAAAAATAGTTCCATAAACTATAACCTCCAAACGGTAATGTATAACCTATATTGTGGTTGGGTTGATATGGGAGGTATTCGGGGATTAAAGATGACGATGCCTATGCCTAAAATGCTTCCCCGTAAATACGTTTATGATATGATATGTGATGATATGTTTAACGATATGATATGTTATGATGAACGGTGGTTAATGATATGATGTAATGATGATATGTGCATGTATATGTGGCTTGTTCATCTGAACACTAGACCTTTTTAGGTTGCCATGACACGTGCACGTTTTAAGGGCCCTAACGTGAAATGATGATAGATGATGACTAGTTTAGGATAACATAAGAAACCTAAACTAAATGTGGTAAATGCTCGAGCTAATTAGATGATGAGTGTTATGCATAACCCGTGCCTGACGGTGGATATAGTACGCTGAGGTGGTTGCTTGGGTTGCTCCTTGCAACAGTCATACGTGGCGAGTAGTTTCGGGTGGTCTGATGACCCACCTAATGTCATGAACATAACATGCTACTCAGGGATCGACATTGTCTTTCCTTAACGACGCAGATGGACCGTCGAAAGACTTCTCCATCAAGTCGGGTGTGAGGCTTCCTTGAGGTCGTATGACCGCCTGCACACAAACTCATACCCTATATGATAACGGTAACTTCGGTTACAACTTAACGGTAACTTCGGTTACAACTTAACGGTGACCTAGTCACAATTTAACGAGATGAATCAAAGTGACGAAATTGATTAGGCACATTTAGGGTCATGAACTCTATGCTTATATGTGACGTGGATATGTTTATATGATGATATGTATGCCTAATTAAAATGACTTAAGTTTTAAAAGGACGATTTAAATGGATGAAATGTTTTGCTTAAACCTGGTGTCATCTTACTTAGCTATTTATAGCTAACACTTGTTCTTTAAATGTGTTGTTCCCCTCAGGTTAAGCAGTGAAATGACTTGTGAAGCTTTGACGAGAGATGGGTAGAGGATCAAGAGGGCCTTAGTCTACCCAATAGTTTCTCATAGACTTTATGATATTGTTTCCTCTTGGAACCCTATGTAATGACTGCTGTTTGATTGCTTTATGTTGGGCAATCTTATGGATTTTCTTTTATTATTTCTACGATACGTTAGTAACACCACTATTGCTTCTCAACTGTTTTCCTTGTTGAGAGTTTTTAATAAATCGTTTCCGCATAATGATGCCGTTAGGCAAAAGTTTTTGGAAATCCATATTTTTACGAAACGGGTGTTACATGAAGTTCTCCAGTTGAGGAGGTCCAGATTATCTTTACTCGCCAGGCTATCGAACGCCTTCGTGATACTATCTTGGCACTAATTGATATCTGGATCATCATTTTAGGGGGAAAGATGTAAAGTCCCTCACACAATGGTTTAACCCACGAGTGTAAAATAACAAGACAAGTATGAACTAGAATCGGACTAGTATTACTTCAATATAAATATGCAAGAATATAAACAAAGTAATAAATGACTTAAGCAATATTTAAACAAGTATATAAATGGTGGAACACAAATGTAGTTTTCAAGTGTATTTTCTTTATTGATGTATAAACAAAATACAAGATCGTTGCGGAACCTAGATATTACACGTATGTAAGTATCTAAACAATCTTTGAATTACAAGTGATCTATACTTGCTAAAATAAACTCCTTTGATCGATATACTTAGAGTTGTGAAGTATAACTGTTTAGATCGAGAGTATTTAAGCAAGTTCACCAATTTGCTAAAAAGTGATTTTCTTAAAGAAATGACTTTGTATTTATAGGCAACAAAATTCACCAGTGAATTTTATGCCGTACAAATATGGTTGTATGCATTTAATGAAATGTCTTGGATAAGGAATAAGGATAAAGTCACATCAAATGACTTTGTATCCTTTTATCCAACCATCTTTACACACGTATACTTTGGTAAAGAACAAGTGGATTGTTCTTTGGAAAGTGTGTAAAGGCAAAAGTCAATCCTCGATATCAGTGTTCAGACTTGTAGGGTCTAGAACACTGACAATCCTCCAGTGTACAGATCTGGTAAGACTTTCCAGTGGACTCCGCCATTTGTCAGTCTTCTTTCTTCAGACTTCAGTCAGAATGTCTTCAGTAGAGTTGATCTGGACTGGGGTGAAGTCCAGTGAGCTAATCTGGAGAATACTCCAGATTTCCTATACAAGTATTTGCTCACTGGTCTTCCATTATTTCTGGACAAATCTTCAGAGGGACTCCAGATTCCAAGTCTGGAGTAGGTCCAGTAAAATACGTTTCTGGACAGATCTTCAGTAATGCTCCAGTAATCAAGTCTGGAGCGAGTCCAGTAAATCTGGACCTAACAAAAGACTCAAAATAATTTTCTGACCAAAATTCATTTTTGTTTGAAAATGCAACTGGAGATCTCTTCAGTTGGAAACTGGTACTGGACTGATCCTCCAGTGACCAGGTTCAGTCTTTGTCTTTTTTTTTTATTTTTATAATGTTACAAATACTTGGTCAATATGTGTGACACGTGATGATACTCGAGTGTTTTAAACCACTTGATATCGTGATCTGACGTGGTTGAAACCAATTTTAGTACTTGACAACTGTTTGTATTGGGAATACAAAAAGTGAGTGGGCTCATGGGTAAGATAAGCCGTCGTAGCATTTAATGCTGACATGGAAGCATTTAATGTTTACATGGCAAATTATTATTTTATTTCAAAATTCAAACCAACCTTGTTGAAAATATCTACAAAAAGGATTTTGTTTATTAAAATATAATTTTGGTGTTTCATTGGGATCCTGAATCCCTTTATAAATACCCTTATTTACTCCGAACTCATTTACTTCCTTCTCTTACATTCCTTCATTTACTTCCAATCATCAAAATTGCTTCATTTTTCTCTTTGCTTCACAAATCAAAAAAACCATAAATTCCAAATTTCATTTTCATTCTTCTATGGCTCCTAGATCATCTCTTTCAAGAGATGTAAATCTCTTGACTGTTCCATATAATCCCTCACCAGATGTCAAAGCGGCACCTGGTGCCCCTAGTAGTGCTTCGGTCATCAAACTAAATCCTAATAATCCGATGGCCAGCCTACGAGGATCTCAAGGGTCCGATACCCTTATTGGTAGAATTCAAAGGTTTTTGAAGAATTCTCCAATAGGACCCTCATTCTCTCTAAACCCACGTAAGTTGTTTCACAACTACTTATGTGAGTTTTGGTACACTGCCGTTCTTTCTTCCGATTGTTCCTCCATCAGTTTCACATTAAAGGATGGAACAATCCAGTGTACCTTGTCAGCCGATGTATTGAGGGATGCCTTACGCCTCAATTACTGGAGAGAGGGTGAATCTCCAGTCGTCTTGCCCCCAAATATAAACTTTCGCCAAGTACTTCTTGAAATGGGACACAGGGAGTGTTTGGAGAATGGGGTGTTGAAGACAAAAGGTGCGATGACCATGAAGGGCCTTACACCTTCATGGAGGTATTTTTTCATCCACCTGGTGGAGAGCATGGGTGGGAGTTCTGGTGGACTTGACCAGATCAACTCCTCGCAAGCAGAAATGGCTTACTGCTTGTGGAACGGATTGAGAGTGGACTTTGCAGACATTCTGTATAGAAGCCTGGTTCAAAAACTGAAGGGCACAAGGGGTGTTTGTATTCCCTTTTCAAGGTTCCTCTCTCTTTGTTTTAAGCATATTCTGGGCAAAGAAGCATATAATAGTACAAATTCACCGTACACTGCTCCAGATATGCTAAGGAATCTAGACTCACTGGTATCTGAAGCTGGTGAGGTTGAAATTCCTGAACGAATGCAACTGGCATTTGCTTCAACTGATGCACCTGTGGAAGGTGAGTCAGAAAGGCAACTGGGCGGGCCTCAAAATAATGAGGGACCCTCCAGTTCGCCTAATGTTATGATTGAGGATAGAGCAATCATAACTGAAGCAACACCAATCACATCTATCCCTGGTGAAGATACTTCGGTATCTGATCCACCAACAGATGTTCCCATCCAGGAAACTGGGGAAGGTCATCTGGAGACTGACCAGGAAACTGGTCAGCCCTCAGTTACATTCATGGATCTGGACATGAATGTTAATGACGAGGAAATCCTTATAGAATCTTCGGATTCTGAAGGTACTGAATCAGACTTGGAGATTCTTGATGCTTCTGTACAAGCTCAAGACCCTTCATCTCCAGTCTCCCTTCCAGACGCATCAATTTTACTTTCACCCTCCCAAGAAAATGTGCCTATAGATATATCTTTACCAATATATTCCGCTCCTTCACCAACTGGGCAATTCTCACTTGCTCGAGAAATGCCCCCACCACCGTCGCCGTTGTTCACACCTGAGCATTCTCAGCATGAACAACACTTTGATTTTCCAGTCCTTTCTTCATCCACCACTCCAATTATATCTTCAACTGCTGGTTTGACAACTGGGGAGACTTCCTTAAGTTTGCCTCCTCCAGTTGCTCCAGTAGTAACTGCTAGTGGTCCAGTGACACCTTCTCCTTTGTCACTGGACAGTCAAGTTATCTACATTCAAGCCGATCTCCAAAACCTTCTAACCAGGGTGGAGGAGATTCAGAAGACACTTGACAAAAACACCAAGTCTTTCTCCAGGTACCACAAGGACTCTTTGACAAACATCAAAGTGGTTGATCTGGGATTATCAAGTTTTCATCGAATGAAGACTTGGTGTTCCACAAATTAAATGAGTTGGTCACTGGCTGTAACAATCTGGCTGGTACTCTAAAAGAAGCCTTTGACCTAACTCACTCCAAGGTCACCAGTTCAATCTCCAACTTGCTAGGAAATACTGTCAGAACTTCAGAAGTTGATTTGTAAGAGATTGAAAGGCAGGTAAATGAACTTATTGAAAGACCTAGCCTAGATATAACTGGACTTGGAGAGCAGTTGATGACTTCGGTTGGTCAGAAAATAGAGGATACGCTGGGTGCTAGAGAAGAGCATTTGATTGAAAGGGTGATGTCTGAGATCACCAAGCTGGCCACTCCTCAGGTTGATCTGGCCCCACTTACCAGTGAGATCAACCAGTTGAGAGGCAGCATAGAGAGTTTGAACACCCAGGTATCTCTACATGCTCAATCTATAGAGAAACTGACAACTGAAGTAGAGCATCTGAAGAGGAAAGATGAAGAGGTAAAAGAAAAGGTGGTTTCTGGTTTGGACGAAGACTCCAAGCTTTTAAATGAACTAAAAACTGGTCAAGAACAAGTTAGTGCAAATGTCTTGACCCAGTCTAAAGAAACCAACCACCTTTGGAGGTCCTTCAGGATGATGTGTGGCATCTTTAAAGAGTGTAAGGACATGCAGTCATGGCAGCCTCTTGACCGGTTGCCATCTCACCCCTCTGAATGGGAAGCAATTAGGGCAGGTCTAGATGCTGCCAAGGGGGAAAGAAGTTCAGTCCTTACACCAGTTGCACCTAGAAGGACTTCATCTGGAAGAGAATTGGTTGTGGCTACCAGTACTGAAGCTGGTGAGCAAAGAGTGGGTGGATCTGGTGATGTGGGTGTTAGGGGAAATGTGATGGACAAAGGTAAAGGTTTAGCTGGTGATGCATCTGCCCAGCCGGCCACTGATGTAATGTTGGAAACTGGCAATGCTGATATACTCCCTCCAGTTTCAGATAGTGATAGTAGAAGACTGGCCAGACTTGGTGATGACATTAAAGAAAGAAAGAAAATGAAACAAAGAAACCAAGCTGAAGCCAGGGCACATCTTGCTCAGATTAAGTTGCTTGAAATGAGTGATGCCAATCTTTTGGGTATCACTAAGGAGGAGTATGTTAGGATCAAGAATGATCCCAGGATAGTTGACCAGTTGAAAGAAATACTGGATGTAGAACTGGATAGACACTATGCTGAGGATGAGGCTGAATTTGATGCCAGAAGTTTAAACATTTCAGTGGAGAAGGCTAAGGAGATAAGGGCCAGTGGGATTCTTAAACGAATCGAAAATGTTAAGAAGGTTGTGAAGAAGGTTTTGAATCCACCAAGAAGGATTCCACAACCAAGAAGACCACTGTCAAGAGATGCTGACCTTAGCACATTCATTGGACCAACTGGCGAGGTATCCAATGAAGACATCAAGTCCGTTGTACTGGCTGCTGGTGCTGGGAGTATAAGAATTACAAATGAATCTGAAGCTAGAAGCTACTACTCTCAGATCATGTCAACCAGAAGACATAGTGGTACTATTAATGGTGTAAATGTAACAATCAAGTCAGGCACCAAAGTTTTTCAAGTCGAAGTTAGTTATACCAGGGGGCCACTGGTTAAAACTGACAATCCTGGTTCTATGCAATATGGGTTCAGCGAATGGGTGGAGATGGTTAATGTTTTGGATGCAAAGGCACAAAAGAATAGGTTTGAGAAAGCATGGGTAAACTTTCTAAGGGGGAAAATTCAACATAAGAAAATCTTGAGCAAAAGTTGAATATTGATCCTGAAGATACTCAGCCTATCTCTTCAGTTGCCAAGAGAAGAAGAACTGGCGAAAGGCCATCTCATTAAGTTCTTTCTTCAGTTATCTACTTGTAATTTGTATTTACATTCTGTAACTTGTATAAATTCCATTTCCTTGTATAAATGAAGTTACCAGTTTGTAACCACAAGGTAGATAAAAGATTAAAATCTAACAAACCTAAAAGAAAAACCTATGGCATTTATTGATCTATAAAAATGCCTTAGAAACTTAGATAGATTTTAAATCGAACAAGTCTCTATAGTTCACACTTGTATAGATACAAGAACTAGAAAAAGACTTAGACTATATTTCTAGACAAATAGGGGGAATTTGTTAGGACCAGTTCACCTAGTAAACTGGCCAGTCTCCAGTTGCACCTGGAGACCCAGTTAAACTGTCCAGTCTCCAGTTGCATCTGGAGACCTTAATGATTTGTCGAGAAATATATTGAAGTCCAGTTGCACCGTACAGTTAACGCAACTGAAGACTTCCTCCAGTTGAGAACTGACCAAGTTGAAGAAGCATTCCAGTTGAAGTCGAAGACAACAAATGGAAGATAGAGAATGGCAATGGCAGCGAAGCCCAGTTGGCATTCTAGTCAGTTACAAACTGGAGACCATCAGTGGAAAGCCCTTACAAAGCTTTACACTGATTACGAGGAATTGACTTGTTTGCTTTATGTACCTTTACCCGGATAATAAGCCTTATCTTATTATTTAAGTATTAAAAGGTACATAAAGGTGGTTATGTAAAGTCACTTTAACATGCGACTTTACACTGCCTTTTAAGGAATTAAATGATATTCCTTAAATGCTCCCAACCACATTTGTACGGCTAAAGTTAACATCCCAATGTTAACTTTGCCTATAAATACAAGTCATTGCAGCACCAAGAATATCAAGTTATTTCACAAAGTTGAATAAACTTTACACTTTGCAAACCTGCAATATTCTTGGTGAACTTGTGCAATATTCTCTCAATCGCTAAAAGGAACATTTCACAACTTTAAGTGTTTCGATTGTCTTGAGAAATTCCGAGTGTAGATCAATTGTATTTCATAGGTTGTTAGGATATTTACATTCTTGTATTATCTTGGTTCCGCATCAACCTTGTAATTTATTTAACATCAATAAATAAATTACACATTGAAAAATACATATTGTCTCATCAAGTTATCTTACAAGTTATTTGTATTATTACATTGTTCTTTACTTATTGTCATTTATATAAGTAATCTATCTAGAACTTGGTATATACACACTGCAACTGGTCGTCTCCAGTTCAGTGCATATATTGCAAAGTAACTCCACCATCGACATAGAGGTGTCTTCAGTAGTACCATCTAACGAGTTGGGACTTACATTAATTACTTTCATTTAACATCATATTAATCATCTCACATTAATCACATAAGCATTTAATCACATAATCCCATATAGGGCACATAACCTAACAAAACTTAACCTTTCTGACGGAATAGTCAAACAGTCAAACACGAAAAGTTTGAGATGTCCCTTAAAAGGATTCTGTCCTCATAATCATTTCGCCACTCATATATAATCAAAACTATCATATCATTTCGGGATTTCCTTGGGTTGTACTTTAACTTAGCATAGCCAAACTCATGTAGCTTCTTACATAGTCTGTTCTACTTTCACTTTAACATTTCAACCGTTTCGTCATTTCTTTGGTTCAATATTTAAATCAAACCAAGTAACCAACTCATTTCTTCAACCTTCATAAGTAGTACCCACATTACATTTGGCAAAGGTTATTCATTTGGCGGTTAAGCCCTTCAAACACATATCCTTAATAACTTGCTACCTTAACACACATGATTCATTTGAACAAAGGGTCGACTCGCCATAACTTTTGATGCATATCATATCCCTCCATAGAGTCTTATGGTTAGATCATAATACCCACTTTGTTCATAATAAGCTTTCTTTGCTCACCACTAAACCTTCAGTCAATTTTGAGCTAATCAGAACACTTCTTTAACGATTCCAACTTCATGAACTATTATCTTCATGATCTTTGACTCCACAACTTTCCTTTCAATAACATATCGTATCATGAAGTGACATCCAACGCCTATGGCATAACCATGGTTGCATAGGAACACAACAATAAATCTCGATGCACCATCGCACAATCATATGATTTTCCTAAATTTCTAAATCATTCTTCCTCTTTCCCAGCAATCTAGGAGTGATAGGCACCATTTGAGTTCACCATTCCCTTCGTACTTTGCCAAAACATATTTGAAAATTATTTACATAACGACCGTCTCGATTTGAAGCATTCAACAATTAGCTTTCACACTTTAAGAGAACTTCTTTAACATACATCTTTTCTTTCATGTCCAATGAAACGGTGCAATAGTTCACCAGGAAATAAACATTCTTGGACAACCAATTTACTAATGGCTCATATCATATCATTACCTTTAGCCTCCCATGAAACCTTGTCTCTCAGTCCATGATAACGTGACACCTCACTTCCGTTAAAGGATCATTAAATAATCATTTGTAACAAAACTTTCGGTGTCTAGTCTTGGCTTTTAATCCTATCACACGTCAACATATAAGATTAACTACACCTCGTATCATAATAGGTCGTATCACATTTCAGGCGGCATCTAATAAAGCATGTGACCACGGTTCATAAGCCTCCTCAAGTACAACTTTTGGTCATTTCTTTCTTGGATACCGAAATCTTACTTTTATACGTATCACTTCATGATGGTTTATCTCGACTCTTCTGACTATGCTACCGTTCCACTACATTCTTTGTCTCAAAGAACATCACCTTGAGCTGATTTGCCATAGTCAAGCACGCACTATAACCTCGCAACCACGGACTTAGCTAATAAATAGAACTTTGTTCCTTCCAACATTAAGCGTCAGCTGCTCCCTTAACTTTTACTCACTTTTGACGAATTTAAAACTAAGCCTCTTCGAGTTGAAAGTCGTAATAATAACTTTATCAGGACTTTCATCATCAACAAATGGTAGTAACATCGTAAATCTATCTTATAGAAAGAAATACATCTCACAGTCGAAATCGTTAACTTCTTCCTATAATGGAGAACATAACGGAAAATGCGTTTGCATGAAAGTAGCACTAGACACACATCACTTGAAGGCTCGACCTCACGATCGCAATGAAACCGGGAACATTATTAGAGCGTCTCAAAACTACGGGTGACCTCGACTTTAGAAATATAATCTTTGCCTCACATAAGTGAATCACATAGGCGAGAAACATGATCAATTCGGAATCAGATGCTCTTAAAACTTTTACTTCTTCTGCTTTAAGAAACTATAAATAACTCCATCATCCAACGTCTTAACTTTTCTTAAGGGAAAACTCTTTTATCTTGAGAAGTAGCCACACATAAAACTTTGTACAAATATAAGATATCCACATCACCTTTACATTCATGCAATATAAGGAAGGATCTCCCCCGTAGGTACTCGTCCCAATCGTCACATATCGTCCCGTAGCGAAATCAAAACTAAACGAGTCGTAAATCCAAAACAGACCAAAATATGCGCCGCATGGATGGTGCATGCGCCGCATATTTCAAAACTGGGCACATATGCGTCGCATGAAAGAAATATGCTCCGCATATTTTACCTATTTTTGTCACAGAAAACACCAAGCGTTTGTGCAACACCAAATATGCGCCGCATGGAAGGTCCATGCGCCGCATATCGGGCTCCCTTCAGAAGACTCAATTTCAAAACTGGGCAGATATGCGCCGCATAGAAGGTTCATGCGCCGCATATCGTCCAGTTCGACCTAGAACCCCAACTTTCCATCCTTTAATCGAATTCCATACGAACTCAAACCCTCAAATCTTAATCCCAAGCACAACTTTAACATTTCGCAGCTCGAATGTAGCCTCACATCATAACATAGTGTTCATAACATGGAAGAGTTTCATGGCTAAGGGTTCAATCGACTTTAGTGTTTACTTCTTTACTTGTTTCAGCTTTGTTATTCTTTAATCCATAGATACATGTCTACTCTTCACGTGGTTAAATATGCTACCATCCAGTGATTCCATCATCCCCATCTTCACTTCATTCGGATCAACACAGACACAGTCTCACAAACACACACATGTCGTGATACATTTACAATTACGTTCGCGACCGGAATTGTAATTGTATCCTTTCATACGTGTGCCCGGTAACCCTTCTATGCGTCACCTACTTATAACCCTTCTAGTATCCAGCATCAACTCTACTCGTCAAACTTCAAGTCCATGTGTTTTAAGCCTGTGGGTTCCACAACACAATACAACACCTCATAGAGATCTTACCAACTTCGTTACTTTCAACTCCGGTCAACACAAGCATGGCCATACAAACACGCTCGCGTCGTGATACGCTTGCAATTATGTTCCGGACCATAATTGTAATTGTATCCTTTCACTCACATGTTCGTTACCACATTTGTGTATCGTCTTCTTTTCACCAAATCCTTTCATGCGACCTTTATCACGCATACAACATATATTTCCATCTCAACAATTTCTCACGTAATATAAAGCACACGTTTATCAAATTCAACTAGAGAAATAAAAGATCACCTCGAGGGCCGTCTATCACAGTAATGGAATAATTAGCGACGAAGAAGCGAGAAACGGGATAATAAAGGCTAAATTACACATTCACATATCAATAAACAATCATCACATAGCCTTAATTCTACACTCTCACTCAATCCCAAACCCGACCTAAAGCATTTCATCTCAAAGGCTAAGCATACCTACTTAAGCCTACTTGTCTGCTATCGGTTTAAGTCCAATTCCTATGGCAAACCTATAGTCCTTGGTTCACTTAAACCATTTCTCTGATACCACCATGTAACACCCGTCATTTTAAAAACCTGGATTTTCAAAAGCTTTTGCCTAACGGCGTTTAGAAATGCGGAAAACAGAATCTTTAAAACATAACTAACCTTTAACGGATAGTTCATTTATAAAAGTGGTGTTACAACATTCATATCATTAAAATGATAAGATAATCCAGATTTGGCACCAACAATAAATGCCATCATAAACAGTACATAAGTCATATTGAAAGTAGCCAATCATCACTAAGGCTAACAAAAATGACTAAGCGGGAAAACTAAATGTCTTCTTCATAGCAACTACCCGCCTCACCAAGCTAAGTCTTTCAATAGCTCAACCTGCTTAACCTGAGGAAGCAACATATTTTAAGAAACAAGTGTTAGCTAATGAATTAGCTAAGTAAGATAACACATAATTTATAAAGCTTTTGTCCATTTAAGACATTATAGAAAAGTCATATTTCATCTTTAAGGCACATATCATCACAAGTCATCACATCTATTATATCACATCTTGCATTACACATCTTTCATATAGGATGGGTCATCTTAAATGTGCCTAGTCATCTTTTGCATCTTCACATATATCATCTAAACATCTTTGTAGTTGTGACATAAGTCACGCATCTCATATAACATATACATCTTTGTAAGTGTGACATAAGTCACACCCGACTAGATGGACAAACCTTACGGCAGTACATCAATGTCGTTAAGGAATGGCAAGCCAATCCCAGAGTAGTCTGTATGTTCAAAGACATTAGTGGGTAATCACGCCACCCGGAGATACTCATACCACGTAATTATGTTGCAAGGAGCCACCCAAGCAACCACATCAACGTACTACCTGGCAAAGGCACGTACGGGTTAAGCTTAACACTTCTCACATCATTTACGAGCTCGTTTTGCATCACATATAGTTTAGGTGTCCACATTACTTAAACAATCATCACATCACATCAAAGCACTTTAACGTTTGGGCCCATAAACGTGCACGTGTCATGGCAACTTATAAAGTCTAGTGAACTAGATGTACAAGCCATGTAATCATCATATCTTACATATACACATGCACATATACATATTTTAGCATCATCACATATCATACATGGTTACATCACGTTCATCATCACATATCTCATGTCGTTACACATCATGTGTCATTGTATATCCTCTTTCATTGCATATCATTTTTCATCACATATTGTATCTCATAACATCTCAAAGCATTTCATATCATTTCACATCATATCAAATCATCTCATAGCAATACATATCATTGGGGTAGCATTTCATAGCATCTCATCACAATATATATCATCTCAAGACATTACATAGCATTTCATAGCATAGCATATCATAACATCTCATATCATTGCATAACATTTCATAGCATATCATAACATCTCATATCATTGGGATAGCATTTCAGGCCTCAATGGTCATATATATAGCCCATATCACCTCCCGTGTAACCCCGAATACCCATAAGCAAACCAGATAACATTTGGGAAGTTATTATATGAAAACCATGTTTTTTGTTGAACCCTCAGCGTGTCAAAGTAGTGTATCTTACCTCGTGACGAGCACAACAAGCAATACGCAAGGTTAATTCGTCTTGTTTGTGTTTTCAATCCGAACCTATAAACATATAACCG
>CM067167.1:154352989-154474734 GCA_034093135.1 Erigeron breviscapus | reverse complement strand
ATGACTGAATCTTCAAGAATTGTTGAATCATGAACCAGAGTTGTCTTTTGAAATGCGGAAGGTATGAATCTTGGTTTTGACTGTATCAATCTTCGATTCTCGAGTGAGATTCAACTTTTTGATTCTTCGGTTTTAATTCTTGAATGAATCTCATCTTTTCGAAATGAAGTTTCATGAATATGAACTCTCCCCCTTGATGTATGCATTGGAGTTTCTTGACAAAATGTTGTTGTATGACTTGAAGATCTTGAATGAAGTATGTTTGATGAAGACTCTTTTGAAGCTTTGATCTTTGTCACATCAACTTTAAATACTTTGGGTAGGATTTCCATTCGATCATTGTGGAATATCAATTAAGATATCACTACAAATGTTCCGGCTATATCACAAAGATAAGCAATAATATCACAAAGATATGACTCGAATGTGTCCTAAAGTGAAGAATAATCAAACTAATGATCAATCAAAGATATGACTCGAATGTGTCAAAAAAAATGAATGAAGATCAAATTAATATCAAAAATATGATATCACTACAAATGTTCCGGCTATATCACAAAGATAAGCAATAATATTACAAAGATATGACTCGAATGTGTCAAAAAAAATGAATGAAGATCAAATTAATGACCAATCAAGATAGCTCTAATATCTCGATCATCGTGGAATATCAAAAATATGATATCACTACAAATGTTCCGGCTATATCACAAAGATAAGCAATAATATTACAAAGATATGACTCGAATGTGTCAAAAAAAATGAATGATCAAGATACAATAATATCAAAAATATGATATCACTACAAATGTTCCGGCTATATCACAAAGATAAGCAATAATATTACAAAGATATGACTCGAATGTGTCAAAAAAAATGAATGAAGATCAAATTAATGACCAATCAAGATAGCTCTAATATCACAAAGATAAGCAATAATATCACAAAGATAAGCAATAATATCACAAAGATAAGCAATAATATCACAAAGATAAGCAATAATATCACAAAGATAAGCAATAATATCACAAAGATAAGCAATAATATCACAAAGATAAGCAATAATATCAAAAATAGAATATCACTACAAATGTGGCTATATCACAAAGATAAGCAATAATATTACAAAGATATGACTCGAATGTGTCAAAAAAAATAATATCACTACAAATGTTCCGGCTATATCACAAAGATAAGCAATAATATTACAAAGATATGACTCGAATGTGTCAAAAAAAATGAATGAAGATCAAATTAATGACCAATCAAGATAGCTCTAATATCACAAAGATAAGCAATAATATCACAAAGATAAGCAATAATATCTCGATCATCGTGGAATATCAAAAATATGATATCACTACAAATGTTCCGGCTATATCACAAAGATAAGCAATAATATTACAAAGATATGACTCGAATGTGTCAAAAAAAATGAATGAAGATCAAATTAATACCACGTGGAAAATAAGAATATATCACTAAATGTGGCTATATCACAAAGATAAGCAATATATTACAAAGATATGACTCGAATGTGTCACAAAGATAAGCAATAATATTACAAAGATATGACTCGAATGTGTCACAAAGATAAGCAATAATATTACAAAGATATGACTCGAATGTGTCACAAAGATAAGCAATAATATTACAAAGATATGACTCGAATGTGTCACAAAGATAAGCAATAATATTACAAAGATATGACTCGAATGTGTCACAAAGATAAGCAATATATTACAAAGATATGACTCGAATGTGTCACAAAGATAAGCAATAATATTACAAAGATATGACTCGAATGTGTCAAAAAAAATGAATGATCAAATTAATGACCAATCAAGATAGCTCAATCAAGATAGCTCTAATATCACAAAGATAAGCAATAATATCACAAAGATATGACGCGTAATATCCAAATAGATTTATATGTATAATAACAATATCTTAGAATGTAAAAACACTCTACAAATAAATATATCATTTAAGAACGGGTTGCATACATAGTATATACAAGCCATTGAAATAAATATCTTTTTGTGTATTTTTGAAAAAAAATTTAAACCTCTTTTCATCCAGTTTTGTGAACAAATCTGCAAGTTGAAAGTCAGTACCCACAAAGTAGAGCTCGATGTCACCTTTCTCAATATGATCTTTGAGAAAATGATATCTAACATCAATATGCTTTGAGCGAGAGTGGTTTACTGAGTTGACTGCAATGGCAATGGCACTCTGAGAATCACAATAGATAGGAATATGATCATATTTCAGACCATAATCAGTTAGTTGTGTCTTCATCCATAAAACCTGAGCACAACAACTAGCCGCAGCCACATATTCAGCTTCAGCCGTTGATAGTGACACACAATTTTGTTTCTTGGAAGACCAACTCACAATTTTATCGCCTAAAAATTGTAAAGTACCGGAAGTGCTCTTGCGATCAAGTTTACAACCAGCATGATCTGCATCTGAATATGCAGTTAGATTGAATCCAGTATCCCTTGGATACCAGAGACCTAAATCGGGTGTCCCCTTCAGATAACGAAATATTCGTTTCACAGCTTGATAATGTAAATCAGTTGGAGCAGCTTGATATCTAGCACACATACATGTTGCAAACATTATATCTGGGCGAGATGCTGTTAGGTACAACAACGAACCAATCATACTTCGATATCTCTTTTGGTCAAATGGTTTCCCATTTGTATCAGCATTTATGTTTGTTCGAGCAGCCATTGGGGTAGAAATTGAAGAACATGAAGTCATATCAAACTTTTTCAACATGTCATTTATGTATTTACCTTGTGATATAAAAATACCAGTTGGTAATTGTTTGATTTGAAGACCCAAAAAGTAATTCATTTCCCCAATCATGCTCATTTCAAAATGATTGACCATAAGAGATGAAAAGTTTCTGCAAAATGTTTGACTGGTCGACCCAAATATAATGTCATCAACATATATTTGAACAAGTAGAACATGCTTACCTTGTTTGCGAATGAACAAGGTAGGGTCAATTGTGCCTTTGGTAAAGCCACCTCTTAGTAAGAAAGTAGTTAAAGAATCATACCATGCTCGGGGTGCTTGCTTAAGACCGTAGAGAGCCTTGTCCAATCTGTAGACATGGTTTGGTCTTTGAGGATCAACAAAACCTTCTGGTTGATCAACGTAAACTTCTTCTTTGAGATCACCATTCAGGAAAGCAGTCTTCACATCCATTTGAAACACAGTAAAGTTTCTGAATGCAGCATAAGCTAAGAATATCCGAATGGCCTCCATTCTTGCAACTGGAGCAAAAGTTTCGTCGAAGTCAACACCAGGTTGTTGGCAATAACCCTTTGCAACAAGTCGAGCTTTATTTCTTACTACTACTCCATTCTCATCCTTTTTGTTTTTGAATATCCACTTCGTTCCGATTGGATCATCTTTTCTAGGATTTGGAACTAATCTCCATACTTTCAGTCTTTCAAATTGTGCGAGTTCCTCTTGCATTGCCTTAACCCACTCTGGATCTCGAAGAGCTTCAGATACTGTTTTGGGTTCGATATTGCTAAGAGAAAGTGCAACGAGACACTCATTCACTGAAGTACGAGTAGTTACTCCTGCTTGTGGATCTCCAATAATTTGTTCAGTAGGATGGTATTTCTGCATACGTGTCCACTTGTGATCATGAGGAAGGAGATCTTGTTGTTGAAGATCAACATCATCATCATTAAAGCTTGAGTTATGTTGAGAGATGTTATCATAACTTGGTGTAATTCTTTCCTCATAAGCTGGATGATCAAAGTCAAGTGGTACATACACACTTGGAGTGTTCAATGGATTTGTTGTCTGAGTTAATCGAGAAGGTTGTTCTTGAACATTCACTTGAGAAGAATTATCCTGAGAGAATGGTGGAGAAGTATCAGGAGACGAGGATTCTTGCTCTGAAGAATTTGAAGAAGATTCATGAATATTGTCAGGAACTGGATCGTTGTTATGAAGAGGTTCATTGGGTTTAATTGGTTCAACGATGACTTGAGGTTCTTGATCATGAATCGGTTTTGAATTGTAGAATTCTTCAAAAAGAATATCTAATTCATCACTTGTAGGAGTTGGAAACTTCTTGAATTTAGAAGCTAAGGTAGTATTCCTTGTAGAAGGACTTGAAGCACTTGGATCATTACTTGTTGGTAGCAAACTTTCTTGCTCAAAAATCATGCCTGACATCTCATCAAACCAAACATTCATTGTTTCTTGAATTGTGTTGGTTCGACGATTATAGATTCGATAGGCAATTGATGTTTTGGAATAACCAACAAAATATCCTTCATCACCTTTCTTCTCGAACTTTCCAAGATTCTCCCGATCATTCAATGTGTAACAAACACACCCAAATATGTGAAAGTAGTTGATGTTGGGTTTGCGTTTGTTAACAACCTCATAAGGAGTCTTTTCGAAACGCTGATTGATAATGGACCGATTCTGAGTGTGACAGGCAGTGTCAACAGCTTCAGCCCACATATTGGATGGTAATTTGGAATAAGCAAGCATTGTCCTTGCTGCTTCTACCAGCGATCGATTTCTCCTTTCAACAACACCGTTTTGTTGTGGGGTGCGAACTGCTGAAAATTGATGAGTGATTCCTTTGGAGTTGCAGAATTCATCAAAAACAGCATTCTTGAACTCAGTTCCATTATCCGAACGGATGTAACGAACTGGAAGTTGAAGATTTACTTGAGTATTAGTGATGAAATCTATCAACATCTGAGTTGTTTCATCTTTGGATGCAAGGAACTTGACCCAAGTATATCTTGAATAATCATCAACAATAACCAAGATGTATTTCTTCCCATTTCGGCTTTGTACTTTCATCGGCCCACAAAGATCCATGTGAAGCAAATGAAGAGGTGCTAAAGAATTTGGAGATTTCTTCGGTTTATGAGAAGTTCTTTTGATCTTCCCAACAGCACAAGAAGGACAAACATGCTCACTTTCATACTTATAGTCAGGTAAGCCTTCAACAAGATGCTTATTGACCAAAGTATTGATAGTTTGGAAATTCAGATGAGAGAGCCTTCTATGCCATAACCAAGAATTCTTTGAAGTAGCCTTTGAAATGAGACAAATATTATCAGTTGGTTGGTTATCATCAAGATTGACGGTAAACAGGTTATCATCACGATCACCACAAAGAATATCAACTCCATCTAGAGTTTGGACTTTGCAAAGAGATTTTCGAAACAGAACTTGAAGATTGTTATCACAGAATTGTCCAACACTGAACAAGTTGTGACTTAATCCTTCAACATAGTGAACTTTCTTGATGATAATTCCATTTCGTTCAATGTCTCCATAACCTAAGATAGGAGCGAAATTGTTGTTTCCAAAGCGAACTGTTCCCATGAATCTTTCAACGAAATTCTTGAGCAAAGATTTATTTCCAGTCATGTGTTTCGAACACCCGGAATCGAGTATCCAAACACAGATGGTTATTTCCTGCAATCAATGAAATTTAACCGTTTTTAGGTACCCACTTGAGGACGGGTCCTTTATGGTTAGTTAAAACAGGCAGGAGATATAACTTAGGATTCGCATTCAAACATGTTGTTGAATCAACATAAGCATTGACAAGCACATTATCAACAAACACATTTGAATAAAAGGTACGAACATTCACATTAGAGTTAAAAGTAACATGTCTACAAGCATTCACATCAACCACACGAGAATTAAAATTGTTTACAAGCTCACAAGGCCTTGCCTTGGCACATTCAACATTATTATACACAGATGAATTGTTTTGATTTACAGTAACACCTTTCCTCCCATTGACAGATTTTCTCCTCCTTCTTTTCATCTTTTTCTCAACATTCTTTAGATTACTAGTGATCTTAGGTACTAAAGTATTAGCAACCCATCTAGCACCACTAGTTAAACTCTTTCCACCTGTTGAATTGAAATTTAGAAGATTAGAACTAGGAGTTTTAAACACTCTTATCTTTTTGGAATCTTTTGGAGGTGAGGAAACTTCTTGCTTCTTTGGTTTATCATGAGAAAACCACCCATATCTATCTCTATATCTAGTTGAACCATTTGATGTATCTTTAGTTAGCGAAACTGAGCTAGACTTAGACACCTTAGGTAAAAAGCTAGATTGAGAGCTAGATTGAGAGCTAGATTGAGAAGCATTAGGATAGTCTTTGAAGCTTTGGCGTAGATTGAGAGCTAGATTGAGAGCTAGATTGAGAGCTAGATTGAGAGCTAGATTGAGAGCTAGATTGAGAGCTAGATTGAGAGCTAGATTGAGAGCTAGATTGAGAGCTAGATTGAGAGCTAGATTGAGAGCTAGATTGAGAGCTAGATTGAGAGCTAGATTGAGAGCTAGATTGAGAGCTAGATTGAGAGCTAGATTGAGAGCTAGATTGAGAGCTAGATTGAGAGCTAGATTGAGAGCTAGATTGAGAGCTAGATTGAGAGCTAGATTGAGAGCTAGATTGAGAGCTAGATTGAGAGCTAGATTGAGAGCTAGATTGAGAGCTAGATTGAGAGCTAGATTGAGAGCTAGATTGAGAGCTAGATTGAGAGCTAGATTGAGAGCTAGATTGAGAGCTAGATTGAGAGCTAGATTGAGAGCTAGATTGAGAGCTAGATTGAGAGCTAGATTGAGAGCTAGATTGAGAGCTAGATTGAGAGCTAGATTGAGAGCTAGATTGAACCATTTGATGTATCTTTAGTTAGCGAAACTGAGCTAGACTTAGACACCTTAGGTAAAAGGCTAGATTGAGAGCTAGATTGAGAAGCATTAGGATAGTCTTTCGGAAGTTTCACTTTGGTGTACTTTGTCGTGTGTGGGGTTTCAGCTTGTTCCTTTTTGACATGTTTCACTGGGGTAGCAACAAAGGTTTCTAACTTAATGGTCTTTGGTTCAGTCTTGACGATAATTCCATTTCGTTCAATGTCTCCATAACCTAAGATAGGAGCGAAATTGTTGTTTCCAAAGCGAACTGTTCCCATGAATCTTTCAACGAAATTCTTGAGCAAAGATTTATTTCCAGTCATGTGTTTCGAACACCCGGAATCGAGTATCCAAACACAGATGGTTATTTCCTGCAATCAATGAAATTTAACCGTTTTTAGGTACCCACTTGAGGACGGGTCCTTTATGGTTAGTTAAAACAGGCAGGAGATATAACTTAGGATTCGCATTCAAACATGTTGTTGAATCAACATAAGCATTGACAAGCACATTATCAACAAACACATTTGAATAAAAGGTACGAACATTCACATTAGAGTTAAAAGTAACATGTCTACAAGCATTCACATCAACCACACGAGAATTAAAATTGTTTACAAGCTCACAAGGCCTTGCCTTGGCACATTCAACATTAGAGTTAAAAGTAACATGTCTACAAGCATTCACATCAACCACACGAGAATTAAAATTGTTTACAAGCTCACAAGGCCTTGCCTTGGCACATTCAACATTATTATACACAGATGAATTGTTTTGATTTACAGTAACACCTTTCCTCCCATTGACAGATTTTCTCCTCCTTCTTTTCATCTTTTTCTCAACATTCTTTAGATTACTAGTGATCTTAGGTACTAAAGTATTAGCAACCCATCTAGCACCACTAGTTAAACTCTTTCCACCTGTTGAATTGAAATTTAGAAGATTAGAACTAGGAGTTTTAAACACTCTTATCTTTTTGGAATCTTTTGGAGGTGAGGAAACTTCTTGCTTCTTTGGTTTATCATGAGAAAACCACCCATATCTATCTCTATATCTAGTTGAACCATTTGATGTATCTTTAGTTAGCGAAACTGAGCTAGACTTAGACACCTTAGGTAAAAAGCTAGATTGAGAGCTAGATTGAGAGCTAGATTGAGAAGCATTAGGATAGTCTTTCGGAAGTTTCACTTTGGTGTACTTTGTTGAGTGTAGCTTGGAGCTCAGCTTGCTAGATTGAGAGCTAGATTGAGAGCTAGATTGAGAGCTAGATTGAGAGCTAGTTGAACCATTTGATGTATCTTTAGTTAGCGAAACTGAGCTAGACTTAGACACCTTAGGTAAAAGGCTAGATTGAGAGCTAGATTGAGAAGCATTAGGATAGTCTTTCGGAAGTTTCACTTTGGTGTACTTTGTCGTGTGTGGGGTTTCAGCTTGTTCCTTTTTGACATGTTTCACTGGGGTAGCAACAAAGGTTTCTAACTTAATGGTCTTTGGTTCAGTCTTGACGAGTTTGGTCTTAACTCGTTTCTTTGAGTAATATGAAGTTGGAGCTTTGGACAATGGTTTTTGAGATTCCACTTTTGTTTCCACTTTGATTTTGGTAGATTCAATCTTTTTCTCAGTTTCTGAATTAAAAACATATTCTCCCTCCATGAATTTATCAAAATCATTCTTTGTGAAATCTTTGGAAAATGAAAATTTCAATGGAGATTGATTAGTTTCAGATTCATTTGAAAGTTTTGAAAAATCAGGAATCTTGGTGTCCAACTTCACATCATGGGTATTCTCAGAAATTAGGTCAACTTGAACTGACACATCTTTGGTCTCACAAGAAAATTGAGTAGACGTATCAACACCTATACTAGCACTAGGCTTAGGGTGAACAACTAACTCATCAACAGTGTTGCATGTGAAAAACCTATAGAAGTACCATATCAAAACTAAACTATGTGCAAGTTCTTCATCAGAAAGATCAGATTGCACACAATCATCAGCTATAAAAGTAGCAGTATTTTGACAAGTACATTCAAGAGAATCAGTCAAGGTCTGGGTAGAGGTATTGGTGGATGAATCACAAGTAGTTTGGGTAGAATTTTCTACTGAGGCTTTTTGGTCAGTTTGAGTAGAAACATTCTCACAAACTTTCTTAGTATCAACAGCAATACATTTATCCTCTGAGTTCGGACTTTGAGACTTGAGGTGATTAATAACTTTTTGTTGAGATTCCACTTTTGTTTCCACTTTGATTTTGGTAGATTCAATCTTTTTCTCAGTTTCTGAATTAAAAACATATTCTCCCTCCATGAATTTATCAAAATCATTCTTTGTGAAATCTTTGGAAAATGAAAATTTCAATGGAGATTGATTAGTTTCAGATTCATTTGAAAGTTTTGAAAAATCAGGAATCTTGGTGTCCAACTTCACATCATGGGTATTCTCAAAAATTAGGTCAACTTGAACTGACACATCTTTGGTCTCAAGATTTGATTGTAATAACTTAAAATCAGGAGAGATCTTGATTGGTCTTTTCGAAGCCATTCATTGGTCTTTTCAAGATTCTTGATTGGTCTTTTCAAGATCTTGATTGGTCTTTTCAAGATCATGAATGGTCTTTTCAAGATCTTGACATTGGTCTTTTCAAGATCTTGATTGGTCTTTTCAAGATCTGAATGGTCTTTTCAAGATCTTGACATTGGTCTTTTCAAGATCTTGATTGGTCTTTTCAAGATCATGAATGGTCTTTTCAAGATCTTGACATTGGTCTTTTCAAGATCTTGATTGGTCTTTTCAAGATCATGAATGGTCTTTTCAAGATCTTGATTGGTCTTTTCAAGATCTTGATTGGTCTTTTCAAGATCATGAATGGTCTTTTCAAGATCTTGACATTGGTCTTTTCAAGATCTTGATTGGTCTTTTCAAGATCATGAATGGTCTTTTCAAGATCTTGACATTGGTCTTTTCAAGATCTTGATTGGTCTTTTCAAGATCATGAATGGTCTTTTCAAGATCTTGACATTTCTTTTCAAGATCTTGATGGTCTTTTCAAGATCATGAATGGTCTTTTCAAGATCTTGATTGGTCTTTTCAAGATCTTGATTGGTCTTTTCAAGATCTGAATGGTCTTTTCAAGATCTTGATTGGTCTTTTCAAGATCTTGATTGGTCTTTTCAAGATCTGAATTGGTCTTTTCAAGATCTTGATTGGTCTTTTCAAGATCTTGAATTGGTCTTTTCAAGATCTGAATTGGTCTTTTCAAGATCTTGATTGGTCTTTTCAAGATCTTGATTGGTCTTTTCAAGATCATGAATGGTCTTTTCAAGATCTTGACATTGGTCTTTTCAAGATCTTGATTGGTCTTTTCAAGATCATGAATGGTCTTTTCAAGATCTTGACATTGGTCTTTTCAAGATCTTGATTGGTCTTTTCAAGATCATGAATGGTCTTTTCAAGATCTTGACATTGGTCTTTTCAAGATCTTGATTGGTCTTTTCAAGATCATGAATGGTCTTTTCAAGATCTTGACATTGGTCTTTTCAAGATCTTGATTGGTCTTTTCAAGATCATGAATGGTCTTTTCAAGATCTTGACATTTCTTTTCAAGATCTTGATTGGTCTTTTCAAGATCATGAATGGTCTTTTCAAGATCTTGACATTGGTCTTTTCAAGATCTTGATTGGTCTTTTCAAGATCATGAATGGTCTTTTCAAGATCTTGACATTGGTCTTTTCAAGATCTTGATTGGTCTTTTCAAGATCATGAATGGTCTTTTCAAGATCTTGACATTGGTCTTTTCAAGATCTTGATTGGTCTTTTCAAGATCATGAATGGTCTTTTCAAGATCTTGACATTGGTCTTTTCAAGATCTTGATTGGTCTTTTCAAGATCATGAATGGTCTTTTCAAGATCTTGACATTGGTCTTTTCAAGATCTTGATTGGTCTTTTCAAGATCATGAATGGTCTTTTCAAGATCTTGACATTGGTCTTTTCAAGATCTTGATTGGTCTTTTCAAGATCATGAATGGTCTTTTCAAGATCTTGACATTTCTTTTCAAGATCTTGATTGGTCTTTTCAAGATCATGAATGGTCTTTTCAAGATTTGACATTTCTTTTCAAGATCTTGATTGGTCTTTTCAAGATCATGAATGGTCTTTTCAGATCTTGACATTGTTTTCAAGATCTTGATTGGTCTTTTCAAGATCATGAATGGTCTTTTCAAGATCTTGAATTGGTCTTTTCAAGATCTTGATTGGTCTTTTCAAGATCATGAATGGTCTTTTCAGATCTTGACATTGTTTTCAAGATCTTGATTGGTCTTTTCAAGATCATGAATGGTCTTTTCAGATCTTGACATTTTTTCAAGATCTTAGAATGGTCTTTTCAAGATCTATTGGTCTTTTCAAGATCTTGATTGGTCTTTTCAAGATCATGAATGGTCTTTTCAAGATCTTATTGGTCTTTTCAAGATCTTGATTGGTCTTTTCAAGATCATGAATGGTCTTTTCAAGATCTTATTGGTCTTTTCAAGATCTTGATTGGTCTTTTCAAGATCATGAATGGTCTTTTCAAGATCTTATTGGTCTTTTCAAGATCTTGATTGGTCTTTTCAAGATCATGAATGGTCTTTTCAAGATCTTATTGGTCTTTTCAAGATCTTGATTGGTCTTTTCAAGATCATGAATGGTCTTTTCAAGATCTTATTGGTCTTTTCAAGATCTTGATTGGTCTTTTCAAGATCATGAATGGTCTTTTCAAGATCTTATTGGTCTTTTCAAGATCTTGATTGGTCTTTTCAAGATCATGAATGGTCTTTTCAAGATCTTATTGGTCTTTTCAAGATCTTGATTGGTCTTTTCAAGATCATGAATGGTCTTTTCAAGATCTTGATTGGTCTTTTCAAGATCTGATGGTCTTTTCAAGATTTGAATTCTTTTCAAGATCTTGATTGGTCTTTTCAAGATCTGATGGTCTTTTCTAGATTTTGACATTTTTTCAAGATCTTGATTGGTCTTTTCAAGATCTGATGGTCTTTTCTAGATTTTGACATTTTTTCAAGATCTTGATTGGTCTTTTCAAGATCTGATGGTCTTTTCTAGATTTTGACATTTTTTCAAGATCTTGATTGGTCTTTTCAAGATCTGATGGTCTTTTCTAGATTTTGACATTTTTTCAAGATCTTGATTGGTCTTTTCAAGATCTGATGGTCTTTTCTAGATTTTGACATTTTTTCAAGATCTTGATTGGTCTTTTCAAGATCTGATGGTCTTTTCTAAGATTCTATTGGTCTTTTCAAGATCTTGATTGGTCTTTTCAAGATCTTGATTGGTCTTTTCAAGATCTGAATGGTCTTTTCAAGATCTTGATTGGTCTTTTCAAGATCTTGATTGGTCTTTTCAAGATCTGAATGGTCTTTTCAAGATCTTGATTGGTCTTTTCAAGATCTTGATTGGTCTTTTCAAGATCTGAATGGTCTTTTCAAGATCTTGATTGGTCTTTTCAAGATCTGATTGGTCTTTTCAAGATCTTGATTGGTCTTTTCAAGATCTGAATTGGTCTTTTCAAGATCTTGATTGGTCTTTTCAAGATCATGAATGGTCTTTTCAAGATCTTATTGGTCTTTTCAAGATCTTGATTGGTCCTTTTCAAGATCATGAATGGTCTTTTCAAGATCTTGACATTGGTCTTTTCAAGATCTTGATTGGTCTTTTCAAGATCTGAATTGGTCTTTTCAAGATCTTGATTGGTCTTTTCAAGATCTTGATTGGTCTTTTCAAGATCATGAATGGTCTTTTCAAGATCTTGATTGGTCTTTTCAAGATCTTGATTGGTCTTTTCAAGATTTGAATGGTCTTTTCAAGATCTTGACATTGGTCTTTTCAAGATCTTGATTGGTCTTTTCAAGATCATGAATGGTCTTTTCAAGATCTTGATTGGTCTTTTCAAGATCTGATTGGTCTTTTCAAGATTCTTGATTGGTCTTTTCAAGATCTTGAATTGGTCTTTTCAAGATCTTGATGGTCTTTTCAAGATCTTGAATTGGTCTTTTCAAGATCTTGATTGGTCTTTTCAAGATCTGATGGTCTTTTCTAGATTTTGACATTTTTTCAAGATCTTGATTGGTCTTTTCAAGATCTTGATTTCTATTAAGAATATCAACATCCATTTGTCTTGCATTTGCCCGAAGCCATTCATTGGTCTTTTGAATTTCAAGATCTTGATTGGTCTTTTCAAGATCTTGAATGGTCTTTTCAAGATTTTGACATTTTTGTAATAATCTGAGAGACATTTCAAGATCTTGATTGGTCTTTTCAAGATCATGAATGGTCTTTTCAAGATTCTTGACATTGGTCTTTTCAAGATCTTGATTGGTCTTTTCAAGATCATGAATGGTCTTTTCAAGATCTTATTGGTCTTTTCAAGATCTTGATTGGTCTTTTCAAGATCTTGAATTGGTCTTTTCAAGATCTGAATTGGTCTTTTCAAGATCTTGATTGGTTTTCAAGATCTGAATGGTCTTTTCAAGATCTATTGGTCTTTTCAAGATCTTGATTGGTCTTTTCAAGATCTGAATGGTCTTTTCAAGATCTTGAATTGGTCTTTTCAAGATCTTGATTGGTCTTTTCAAGATCTTGATTGGTCTTTTCAAGATCATGAATGGTCTTTTCAAGATCTTGACATTTTTTCAAGATCTTAGAATGGTCTTTTCAAGATCTTGATTGGTCTTTTCAAGATCTGAATTGGTCTTTTCAAGATCTTGATTGGTCTTTTCAAGATCATGAATGGTCTTTTCAGATCTTGACATTGTTTTCAAGATCTTGATTGGTCTTTTCAAGATCATGAATGGTCTTTTCAAGATCTTGAATTGGTTTTCAAGATCTTAGAATTGGTCTTTTCAAGATCTTGATTGGTCTTTTCAAGATCTGAATGGTCTTTTCAAGATCTTGAATTGGTCTTTTCAAGATCTTGATTGGTCTTTTCAAGATCATGAATGGTCTTTTCAGATCTTGAATTGTTTTCAAGATCTTGATTGGTCTTTTCAAGATCATGAATGGTCTTTTCTAGATTTGACATTTTTTCAAATAACTTAGATGGTCTTTTCAAGATCATGAATTGGTCTTTTCAAGATCTTGAATTGGTCTTTTCAAGATCTGATTGGTCTTTTCAAGATCTTGATTGGTCTTTTCAAGATCTTGATTGGTCTTTTCAAGATCTGAATTGGTCTTTTCAAGATCTTGATTGGTCTTTTCAAGATCTTGATTGGTCTTTTCAAGATCTGAATTGGTCTTTTCAAGATCTTGATTGGTCTTTTCAAGATCTTGATTGGTCTTTTCAAGATCTGAATGGTCTTTTCAAGATCTTGATTGGTCTTTTCAAGATCTTGATTGGTCTTTTCAAGATCTGAATTGGTCTTTTCAAGATCTTGAATTGGTCTTTTCAAGATCTTGATTGGTCTTTTCAAGATCTGAATGGTCTTTTCAAGATCTTGATTGGTCTTTTCAAGATCTTGAATTGGTCTTTTCAAGATCTGAATTGGTCTTTTCAAGATCTTGATTGGTCTTTTCAAGATCATGAATGGTCTTTTCAAGATCTTGACATTGGTCTTTTCAAGATCTTGATTGGTCTTTTCAAGATCATGAATGGTCTTTTCAAGATCTTGACATTGGTCTTTTCAAGATCTTGATTGGTCTTTTCAAGATCATGAATGGTCTTTTCAAGATCTTGACATTGTCTTTTCAAGATCTTGATTGGTCTTTTCAAGATCATGAATGGTCTTTTCAAGATCTGACATTGGTCTTTTCAAGATCTTGATTGGTCTTTTCAAGATCTTGATTGGTCTTTTCAAGATCTGAATTGGTCTTTTCAAGATCTTGATTGGTCTTTTCAAGATCTTGATTGGTCTTTTCAAGATCTGAATTGGTCTTTTCAAGATCTTGATTGGTCTTTTCAAGATCATTGATTGGTCTTTTCAAGATCTGAATTGGTCTTTTCAAGATCTTGATTGGTCTTTTCAAGATCTGATTGGTCTTTTCAAGATCTTGATTGGTCTTTTCAAGATCATTGAATGGTCTTTTCAAGATCTGACATTGGTCTTTTCAAGATCTTGATTGGTCTTTTCAAGATCATTGAATGGTCTTTTCAAGATCATTGAATTGGTCTTTTCAAGATTCTATTGGTCTTTTCAAGATCTTGATTGGTCTTTTCAAGATCATGAATGGTCTTTTCAAGATCTGAATTGGTCTTTTCAAGATCTTGATTGGTCTTTTCAAGATCTTGAATGGTCTTTTCAAGATCTTGAATTGGTCTTTTCAAGATTTGATTGGTCTTTTCAAGATCTGAATTGGTCTTTTCAAGATCTTGATTGGTCTTTTCAAGATCATGAATTGGTCTTTTCAAGATCTTATTGGTCTTTTCAAGATCTTGATTGGTCTTTTCAAGATCATGAATGGTCTTTTCAAGATCTTGACATTTCTTTTCAAGATCTTGATTGGTCCTTTTCAAGATCATGAATGGTCTTTTCAAGATCTTGACATTGGTCTTTTCAAGATCTTGATTGGTTTTCAAGATCATGAATGGTCTTTTCAAGATCTTGACATTGGTCTTTTCAAGATCTTGATTGGTTTTCAAGATCTGAATGGTCTTTTCAAGATCTTGACATTGGTCTTTTCAAGATCTGATTGGTCTTTTCAAGATTCTTATTGGTCTTTTCAAGATCTTGATTGGTCTTTTCAAGATCTTGATGGTCTTTTCAGATCTTGTATTGGTTTTCATTGAGTTTGGTCAGATTTTGATGTTGCTTGATCTGTGTTCCAAAATCTTCCCATTCTGGACCAAGAGCTTTGATGAATTTGATGTTCAGCTCAATCTCAGTTTTCTTGACATTGTTCTTCCTTAGCTCATTTATGACATTGCAGAATCTGTAGTAGACAGCTTCAAGAGATTCATTAGGCAATTTGGAGAAGTTGTCAAACTCAGTCAGAATATTTGTCAATCTTATGGTCGAAGTCACGTCAGCTCCCTCCATCTGTCTAGCCACCTCATCCCATATCTCCTTGGCTGTATCATAAGAATCAACAGAGCCATAGATTTCATCCGGTAGGGCTTTGTATAGGCATGACCTAGCTCTGTTATCTGCAGCTGTTCGATCCTTTTGTTCAGCATTCAACAGATCAGGAGTCAGAATAATTGCATCAGTAGTGGGATGGCGATGAACGGCAAGTCCATTAAGAATGGAATCTTTCATCATGTGACCATTTGTCTGACTTTCCACATAGTCCATAAATCGTTTCTTCCATAGTCCGTAAGAACCACGGTAGAGAACTGGAGGTCTTGTATCTGAACCCAATGCCAATGCTTCACGAGAAGCCATTAGAGATTGATTTGATTTGAAAAATTGTATTGAATTAAAAGTGGAAAATGAAACGATCTTGATAAGATCAGGAAATGAAACGATCTTGATACAAACAGAAATTGAAACGATCTTGAGTTAACCAGGAAATGAAACGATCTTGAGTTAACCAGGAAATGAAACGATCTTGAGTTAACCAGGAAATGAAACGATCTTGATAAGATCAGGAAATGAAACGATCTTGATAAGATCAGGAAATGAAACGATCTTGAGTTAACCAGGAAATGAAACGATCTTGAGTTAACCAGGAAATGAAACGATCTTGAGTTAACCAGGAAATGAAACGATCTTGATACAAACAGAAATTGAAACGATCTTGATACAAACAGAAATTGAAACGATCTTGATAAGATCAGGAAATGAAACGATCTTGAGTTAACCAGGAAATGAAACGATCTTGAGTTAACCAGGAAATGAAACGATCTTGAGTTAACCAGGAAATGAAACGATCTTGATACAAACAGAAATTGAAACGATCTTGATAAGATCAGGAAATGAAACGATCTTGAGTAAACCAGGAAATGAAACGATCTTGATAAGATCAGGAAATGAAACGATCTTGAGTTAACCAGGAAATGAAACGATCTTGATAAGATCAGGAAATGAAACGATCTTGAGTTAACCAGGAAATGAAACGATCTTGATACAAACAGAAATTGAAACGATCTTGAGTAAAACAGGAAATGAAACGATCTTGAGTTAACCAGGAAATGAAACGATCTTGAGTTAACCAGGAAATGAAACGATCTTGATACAAACAGAAATTGAAACGATCTTGAGTTAACCAGGAAATGAAACGATCTTGATACAAACAGAAATTGAAACGATCTTGAGTTAACCAGGAAATGAAACGATCTTGATAAGATCAGGAAATGAAACGATCTTGAGTTAACCAGGAAATGAAACGATCTTGATACAAACAGAAATTGAAACGATCTTGATTGAAACGGTCTTGAATAAAAGTGATTTTGGTTTGAAATTATTCAAGGAAATGAGACGATCTTGGTGAAGATCGTCTTGGGTTTTGAAGGTATGAAACGATCTTGAGTTAACAGAAATGAAACGATCTTGAGTTAATCAGGAAATGAAACGATCTTGATACAAACAGAAATTGAAACGATCTTGAGTTAACCAGGAAATGAAACGATCTTGATAAGATCAGAAATTGAAACGATCTTGAGTTAAACAGAAATGAAACGATCTTGACCAATTAGCTCTAGGTAAGATCGTCTTGAGCTAGATCGTTTTGAACAAAATCGTCCTAGGTGAGATCGTTTTGGAATCTTGATGAAATTTGGTTAAGTATTGAAAATGAAACGATCTTGTCAATTGAAACGATCTTGAAAATCAGAAATGAAACGATCTTGAATTGAAACGGTCTTGAAATGAAACGGTCTTGAAGATGAAACGGTCTTGAAAATGAAATGATTTTGAATTGAAATGATCTTGATGTGAAACGGTCTTGAATAAAAGTGATTTTGGTTTGAAATTATTCAAGGAAATGAGACGATCTTGGTGAAGATCGTCTTGGGTTTTGAAGGTATGAAACGATCTATGTGAAGATCGTCTTGGGTTTTGAAGGTATGAAACGATCTATGTGAAGATCGTCTTGGGTTTTGAAGGTATGAAACGATCTATGTGAAGATCGTCTTAGGTTCTAAGAAATGAAACGATCTTGGTTTAAGATCGTTTTAGGTTTCTTTCCAAAACTTCTAAGTATTTGAAATGACCCAACCAATCCTTTCGGATTAATTAGCCAGAATCAAACACTACCACAACACACTCTTGTTTAAAACGATCTTGTGAGGATCGTCTAACAAGTCACAAAACACAAGTAAGTGAAACAAGCTTTCAAAGACTAAGACGATCTTGATAAGATCAGGAAATGAAACGATCTTGATACAAACAGAAATTGAAACGATCTTGATAAGATCGTCCTAGTGAAGATCGTTCTGGTCGTCTTCTTCAATTCAACAGTTTTCCAGAAAAACTCCATTAACAACTTTTAAAACTTCAATATCTTTTGAATTACTGGGAGTTAGATCATGAAATCACTGGCAAACTGTTTGAATTCATGTCCGCAACACGTTTATGAACAAAATTCAACACAAAACACAACAGAATCAAATCCCAAAAATTCGCGCCAAAACTCAAAAATTCAATCTCGAGATTTAGATTGAATTGAAACTTGAAACTTGAAACTTGACAGGATTATGTTTTCAACTACCACAAATCTATTGATGAACAAATAATTGTGATTTTATGTGATTTGAATAAGTGTGAATTTTGAAGAACCAGACGGTGAAAAGTTCGAACAGAATTTGTGAATAACTTTGATTTTGATGAATTTGTGATTGAATTCAGGTATGGATCGTCATCAGATTGATGTTTCTCTCTGATACCACTTGTTATAACACTATTTTAACTACTGAATTCGATTCATCAATGGCGGATTTGGTGAGTGTGTGTTCTTGGTGTTTGTGTGTGTTTTGAGAGAGAACTGTGTGTAGATCTGGAATTAAGATAAAGTTATGTGTAAAAGTTATCAAAGGTTATGTCAAGGTTATGATCTCTAAGGTGTGAGAGGGCTATTTATAGTCTAATTACACAATTATGCTAATTGTCACAATTAGCCCCTCAACCTTAGTGATCATTTATCTATGACTTAACAACAAGAAATTCTTCTATTCTAGATTACAATTTATCACTATTTTTGGATTTCTAACAGCTTCAGGAGGAGGTTCTTCATAAACTACTTCAACATCTTCATCTGATTCATTTAAATCACGATTTGCATCATGAAATTCTTCATATGAAGCATGTGAAGTGGTTCAGTAATGCTGAAATTCTGTCTGGTCTTGAAACTGGCACGTTTCTGCTTACCCATCTCACATCCTGGACATGGCCTTTCCTTTTTGAAGGAAACTGAAGATATCCCATCTGCAAGTTATTTTCTGGACAACTTGTTAATGTTTTTTAAATTTAAATGGGATAACCTTTTATGCCATAACCAGTTTGTGTCTTCATCAGCTTGAGTGTAGAAACATTGCTCTGAAGAAGAGCTTTCCATATCCATCACATACACGTTCCCTTTTCTGGGAGCAATCAACACTACCTTCCAGTCCTTGTTGAATACGATACCCTGAGCAATATTGAATAAGACTTGATAGCCATCATCACACAGTTGGCTTACACTGATCAAGTTATATTTTAAACCATTCACAAATGCAACACGTGTAAACTTGACTTGTCCATTGTTCAGAACACCATATCCCTCAGTCATTCCACAACCATCATTTCCAAAAGTGATGGAGGGTCCATCAGAAATGGTGAACTCCTCCAGTAGGGTCTTACATCCGGTCATTGTCCTGCCAGCTGCACTGTCAAGATACCAGGTATGCTTCTTTCGATCTCCCTGCACATACACCAGATATATCAGTTAGATTTGGGAACCCATCGACTGATGGGTTCACTGGATCCTCCCTTATGGATCCCTGGGGGTATCTGGTTGAGTTCACTTTCTTCAACAGTAGTTTTTGTTGATGAAGCTTTGCTTAGTACTTGGTTTTCATTGAGTTTGAAGGATTCATAAAGAGTATGAATGGTAAACTTGGTCAGATTTTGATGTTGCTTGATCTGTGTTCCAAAATCTTCCCATTCTGGACCAAGAGGTCCATATGAAGCATGTGAAGTGGTTCAGTAATGCTGAAATTCTGTCTGGTCTTGAAACTGGCACGTTTCTGCTTACCCATCTCACATCCTGGACATGGCCTTTCCTTTTTGAAGGAAACTGAAGATATCCCATCTGCAAGTTATTTTCTGGACAACTTGTTAATGTTTTTTAAATTTAAATGGGATAACCTTTTATGCCATAACCAGTTTGTGTCTTCATCAGCTTGAGTGTAGAAACATTGCTCTGAAGAAGAGCTTTCCATATCCATCACATACACGTTCCCTTTTCTGGGAGCAATCAACACTACCTTCCAGTCCTTGTTGAATACGATACCCTGAGCAATATTGAATAAGACTTGATAGCCATCATCACACAGTTGGCTTACACTGATCAAGTTATATTTTAAACCATTCACAAATGCAACACGTGTAAACTTGACTTGTCCATTGTTCAGAACACCATATCCCTCAGTCATTCCACAACCATCATTTCCAAAAGTGATGGAGGGTCCATCAGAAATGGTGAACTCCTCCAGTAGGGTCTTACATCCGGTCATTGTCCTGCCAGCTGCACTGTCAAGATACCAGGTATGCTTCTTTCGATCTCCCTGCACATACACCAGATATATCAGTTAGATTTGGGAACCCATCGACTGATGGGTTCACTGGATCCTCCCTTATGGATCCCTGGGGGTATCTGGTTGAGTTCACTTTCTTCAACAGTAGTTTTTGTTGAAAACACTACTGGAGTTGATAGTTTAGAAACCTTTTTCATTTTCTCAACTGGAGAAATAAATTTGTCTTTCTTTGCAAAAGGTTTAGTATTTTGTCTAGGGCCAGATGAAGTACCCTCAATAAAGTTTAATCTTGCATTAAAACTTTGAAATTGATGAGTCAGTGTTTGAATCTGGTTCTCTAACCTGGACAAAATATTTTCATCAAATGATACCTGAGCTTTTCCAGTTGTAGGCTTAGGTAGGGGATTGTTTTGAGGCAAAGGTCTATTCTGCTTAACCTTTTTAACTGGAGCAGTCATCTGGACAGCTCCAGTCTTAACCTCTGGGCAAAGAACTGGGAAAGTATTGGCCTTGGGAGTTACAGGCTCATCATAAACAGTGGTGGGCCTGAATCCCTCTGGTAATCGATCGATTACTGGTATTAATGATGCTACATGAGTATTTCCATCCAAATATGCGCGTTTTTGAGCAGGAAATTGTTTCACACAAGCATCATATGGCTTTTTGGTTTCTAGCCATGATTTTATTACCAGTTTTTCTTTCTCTAAAATGATTTCAAGATCTTGTTTTTCTTGAATCAATTGTTCAGTTACCAGAACCTGGGCTTGAAATGCCAGTTCAATGTCTTGAAGTTCTTTTAATTTTGATTTCAAAGCATTTATTTCAGAAGAATCTGTTTCTAGACCATTTAGACTGTCAAATCTAACAGTTTCCACAAAAATTAAATCAGAATTTAGAGCTTCAGCGATGTCCAATTTAAGTTCAGGATTAGTTTCAAGATCATACTCACTAACCTTTTTAATAACAATGTCGACCCAACGACCAGATGTGACATCATCCCTCACCAGATGCTCTTGATCTGCCAGAGCCATAAAACAACAATCTCTTTCCTCTTCTTCATCAACTGATGAATCATCAGAGGGAACCCATGCTTCTTCAGTAGTTGCTATCATGCATTTGTTATTGTCTTCCATCTGTTTAGACAAGAGAGCAATCTGAGCCTTAAGCTTTTTGTATTTCAACTTATAGCTATCATCAGGCTTGTTATAAGAAGCAGTTGAACCAGGCTGAGAGACAAACTGACTGGACCTGCACTCTTTCATGAAATGACCTTTTCTGCCACACTTAAAGCATGTCAGATTGGTCTTGTCAGTGGAAGAACTGGGTGCATGTTGTCCAGTGGGCCTATTTGCTCTGGCCTTAAAACGGTTAACGTTTTGGCCATCATTGCAACCAGGTCATCACTGTCAGTTTCATCACAGTCTGGAGAGATATCATTACAGACTCCAGAATCCATTAGTTCAGACATCATCTTCTTCATAGAAAATACATTCTCAGAAGATATTAATGTCGCACAAGGTGGTGCAGTATTAGTGACCACTGTGGAACTACTGGAAGCATGATTAAAAGAATCTTTTTCTACCTCAATCCTCTGGGCTTGATTTTCTTCAGTGAATTTGAAGGCTCCATACAATGTTGACAAAGTATGGGAATGTAAGGTTTTACCTTGCCTCAAGACCAGAATCATGTGAGACCATTTTGTTGGAAGAATATCACAAAATTTCTCCAAAAGTATATCCTTGTCTTTTTCTACCCCTAGTCCTCTTAACTGGTTTATGATGCTCATAAATCTGGTGTAAGTACCAGTAAGGGACTCATTGGGGAGAGCAAAAAATGACTCATACTTTTTGTTTAAGGAGACTTTTCTGGTAACAACAGTATCATCACCTCCCTCATGCTGGTTCACTAGTTCATCCCACATGCTTTTGGCACTAGGATAGAGAACTAGTGTGGGAATAAGAGTTTCTGGAACAGCCCCGAGGATCATATTTTTAAGAAGTGTATCAAGATTTACTAATCTTTTCTCCTCTTCGGACCAGTGTTCCTCTCTCTTTTCCCTCCCACTTCTTGATCCTGTAGGGTCAAGGAGTGCATTGATAGGAAGTCTTGGCACATAGGGTCCTTCGTTTAAAATTTTCATCATATTCCTTTCAATACCAGTAACATGCAATATTATCCTAGTTTTCCACGTACCAAATTCATCACTGCTCCCATTGAATTTAGGAACAGGATTATTCGAGTAATGCACATGCACATGTGGAGAAGCAGGAGAAGGAGGTGGTGGATTGTTATTTCTAGTGGGTGGTTCATTAAAAATAGTTTCATGAGTTTCTTGTTGATTTTCTGGGATTGCCATCGCGAAACAGATCTAGGTAAGTATATTAACCTTCTGCTCTGATACCAATTGTAAAGTCCCTCACACGATGGTTTAACCCACGAGTGTAAAATACAAGACAAGTATGAACTAGAATCGGACTAGTATTACTTCAATATAAATATGCAAGAATATAAACAAAGTAATAAATGACTTAAGCAATATTTAAACAAGTAAATAAATGGTGGAACACAAATGTAGTTTTCAAGTGTATTTTCTTTATAGATGTATAAACAAAATACAAGATCGTTGCGGAACCTAGATATTACACGTATGTAAGTATCTAAACAATCTTTGAATTACAAGTGATCTATACTTGCTAAATAAACTCCTTTGATCGATATACTTAGAGTTGTGAAGTATAACTGTTTAGATCGAGAGTATTTAAACAAGTTCACCAATTTGCTAAAAAGTGAATTTCTCAAAGAAATGACTTTGTATTTATAGGCAACAAAATTCACCAGTGAATTTTGTGCCGTACAAATATGGTTGCATACATTTAATGATCCGACAAGAACATTAAATGTATTGGATAAGGAATAAGGATAAAGTCACATCAAGTGCAAGTGTATCCTTTTATCCAACCACCTTAACACACGTATACTTTGGTAAAGAACAAGTGGGTTGTTCTTTGGAAAGTGTGTAAAGGCTTAAAGTCAAATCCTCGATATCAGTGTTCAGACTTGTAAGGTCTAGAACACAGACAATCCTCCAGTGTTCAGATCTGGTAAGACTTCCAGTGGACTCCGCCATTTTTCAGTCTTCTTTATTCTTACTTCAGTCTTTGACTTCAGTGAGAACGTCTTCAGTAGAGTAGATCTGGACTGGGGTGAAGTCCAGTGAGATAATCTAGAGAATACTCCAGATTCCTATACAAGTATTTGCTCACTGGTCTTCCATTATTTCTGGACAAATCTTCAGAGGGACTCCAGTTTCCAAGTCTGGAGTAGGTCCAGTAGAACACGTTTCTGGACAGATCTTCAGTAAGCTCCAGTAGTCGAGTCTGGAGCGAGTCCAATAAATCTGGACTAAATCTGGACCTAACAAGAAGAAATATAGTTGTTCCATTTAGGTGGTAATGAATCAAGAAATTTGCTCTTTAAAACCTCATTTTTCTTATTAATTCCAACAGCAGCTAAATCATTTATCAAAGCATTAAAGCGGGTATGAGTGTCAGTCAAGGATTCATTTCTCAAAGAAATGACTTTGTATTTATAGGCAACAAAATTCACCAGTGAATTTTGTGCCGTACAAATATGGTTGCATACATTTAATGATCCGACAAGAACATTAAATGTATTGGATAAGGAATAAGGATAAAGTCACATCAAGTGCAAGTGTATCCTTTTATCCAACCACCTTAACACACGTATACTTTGGTAAAGAACAAGTGGGTTGTTCTTTGGAAAGTGTGTAAAGGCTTAAAGTCAAATCCTCGATATCAGTGTTCAGACTTGTAAGGTCTAGAACACAGACAATCCTCCAGTGTTCAGATCTGGTAAGACTTCCAGTGGACTCCGCCATTTTTCAGTCTTCTTTATTCTTACTTCAGTCTTTGACTTCAGTGAGAACGTCTTCAGTAGAGTAGATCTGGACTGGGGTGAAGTCCAGTGAGATAATCTAGAGAATACTCCAGATTCCTATACAAGTATTTGCTCACTGGTCTTCCATTATTTCTGGACAAATCTTCAGAGGGACTCCAGTTTCCAAGTCTGGAGTAGGTCCAGTAGAACACGTTTCTGGACAGATCTTCAGTAAGCTCCAGTAGTCGAGTCTGGAGCGAGTCCAATAAATCTGGACTAAATCTGGACCTAACAAGAAGAAATATAGTTGTTCCATTTAGGTGGTAATGAATCAAGAAATTTGCTCTTTAAAACCTCATTTTTCTTATTAATTCCAACAGCAGCTAAATCATTTATCAAAGCATTAAAGCGGGTATGAGTGTCAGTCAAGGATTCATTTCTCAAAGAGAAAAATCTCCCATACCTCCTGGTCAATGTAGTAATTGTGGATTCCATGGAGGTAGAGCAACCCTCAAACATAACAGTCAATGTACCCCACATTTTCTTTGCTGTTGAACACATTTTAATTGAATGGTAAAGGTCTTTGGGCACAGCTTGGACAATGAAATTTCTAGCCTTCACATCCAAGTTTGCCAACCTCCTATCCTCATCCCCCCAATCTGCCTTGTCCTTAACAATAGATTTGACTGTGGCAGGAATGGTTGGTTGACCTTCCCTGACCACAGCTTCTACCACAATGGTTTGTGTAGGAACATAAGGACCATCCGTAAGGATATCAGGCATATTGTTATCAATGGATTCAAGGAACAAAGACATTCTACTTTTCCACCCACTGAAATCATCTTTGTCAAACATGGGTGGTCGGGTTGAAGAACCATTATCAATATAAGATGACATATTGCTTTACTATAAATGAAAATATGCAAGGATCAAGTCAAGTTAATTCTCAACCACCGCTCTGATACCAATTGATACGTCCCACAGTGTATCAATATACCAAAGTATATTGAACACAGAACAGTTGTAGAGGGGGGTGAATACAACTTTTCACAATCTTTACAAACTTCTAACACAAAACGTTTTAAGATTCAGACAATGAATATTAAGCAAGTAGTAAAGTGCAGGAATCATTATTGAAGATTTCTCAAAGTTGATTTTAAGAAATCCAAGATATTTAAATGGGAGATTTTCCGCCTTGCAACCAATCAAACTAGCCAAATGATCCACTTCCTCTTGTTGCACCCCAACACCAATTATTGAAGATTTCTCAAAGTTGATTTTAAGACCCGAAATACCATAGAAAATCTCAAAGCATTTGAGATATTGACCAAATTATCTGAAGACCCATTGCCCACAAAAATCACATCATCAGCATAAAATAGATGAGAGACGGAAACCTGATTAATCTTAACACCTTTGAATAAATCATTTCTGACGATATTATCAATGGCAATATGAAGACCCTCCATGGCAATAATGAACAGAAAAGGAGCCATAGGATCGCCTTGCCGAAGCCCCCTTTCAATAGGAAATTCTTTAGTGGGACTGCCATTCACTAACACAGAAGATCTAGCGGAGCTAAGACAAGCTTTAATCCAAGAAATCCATTTACTACCAAAACCCATAATCTTCAACATATAAAAAAGGAAATCCCAAGACAACGAATCATAAGCTTTTGCAAAGTCAATTTTAAACAACATTAATTTCCTTTTTCTATGTTTGTACCAATCAATCACCTCATTCAACAGTAAAGGCCCATCCAATATTTGTCTACCTTTAATAAATGCCGTTTGTTTAGGGCTTACCACCGAGTTAATAACCAAAGCAAGACGATTAGCAAGAAGTTTAGCAATTATTTTGTACTGCATCCCAATAAGACTAATGGGCCTAAAATCAGACATTAGAATCGGGTTGCTAACCTTTGGGATGAGAGTGATAAAAGACGAGTTACAGCCTGCTGGAATGTTAGCGTGCATGTAAAACTCCGTAACCATGTTGTAGATATCCTCTTTCATGACGTCCCAGAACTTCTTAATCATGGCAAAAGAGAACCCGTCAGGGCCCGGATCTTTATCGCCACCACAGCTCCATATAGCTTTTTTTATCTCTTCTTCAGAAAATTGAGATTCAAGACTTATGGCCTCGGTTGAAGAGATGGTTTTGACATATGAACTGATCAGCTCGAAATTTGCTCCATTAAATTTTTTAAACTTGCTAGAAAAATACTCTCTGAAGCAATTTTTAATATCATTTGGGTCATCAATCCAGGTTCCATTGTGCTTAATTCCTTTCAGGGTTCCGGCTCGTCTTTTAGCCTTAATAACCGAATGAAAAAACTTGGAGTTCTCATCCCCTTCGATTGCCCATCTGATTTTCACTTTTTGTTTGAGATCCAAGTTGACCCGATGATTATATTCTTGAAGTTCCACAAGTAAAGCTCTACGTTTGTTGGCCAGCGCTTCATTACCTCCATGGGCACACATTTGCTGGTCAATAATTGCAATATCTTTGGTGATATGTTCGCGGTCACGATTCTGATTTTTCATTAGGCGCCAAGACTTCAAGTCAATTTTTAACTTCTTAAGTTTATTTTTCAAAACTACAAAAGGATTATTGTAACTTATTCCACCTGCATTAGTCCAACTGGCATTAAAAAGGTCATCAAAACCATCCAATTGCATCCACGAATTATAGAATTTAAACGGCGTAGAACCGAAATCTAATAGTTTCTGTTTGATTAGAAGGGGTCGGTGATCTGAAATAACATCGTCAAGGGCTTCAAGAACCATATCAGTGAAACTATCCATGAAGTCTTGATTCACCAAAACACGATCGAGACGACTAGCTTTAAGTCCATTACTTGACAACCTAGTAAACTTGTGCCGCCCCAACACAAGATCAGCAAGTTTGCCCGAATCAATGAAGTTATTGAAATTGTTAGCATTGATGGTCGAATAAATAGTACCCATTCTATCATCTCTAGAGTGAACCGAATTAAAATCTCCACAAAAGAAGTATTTACCCGCATTTGAGTGCATGAAATTCAGAATTCTGGACCAGAGCTCTACTTTGTCCCCTTCAATTTCGGGAGCATAGACATTTACCATGTAACATGTACATTTATTAGCTAACCACGTGCCTTTCACCACTATGAAATTATCAAAACAAAAACAATCCGATTTGGAGAAACAGAGAGGATCCCACATAGAAAGAATCCCCCCTGATCTACCAGAAGCAAGAGATTCCAAATAATCAAAATGGAAATTACCCCACAGAGATTTGAGGCGGAAGCAATCAGACCTGGCCATATTTGTTTCTTGAATACATAGAAAATTGACACGATACTTAACCAGGATACGATTGAGGGACTTCCTTTTTTCATCACACCCTGTCCCACAAGTATTAATGGAGAGAATATTCATTGGTAACCATTGTCCTCACTCATCCTGTTAACGATTTGGGCGAAAGAACGTGGATTTGCCTCTACTTTATAACCCATCCCTTTTCCAATTTTTTTGAACTTTTTGATTTCTCTAACAATGATGTCGACTCAAATGAAGAGCAGCTAGAGCCCTTATTCTGCATTTGTTCCTTCCGATCAAAGTAGCTACTAGGCTTGCATGTAGCATTAGAGATTTCCTTGACATTATACTCGCCTTTTATACAAGCAGGCGCTCCAGAGGAGTCCGAAGCACCTTCAGAGTGAAAATCATTGACAGGTGGGCACGACTTGGCCTTTTTTCTTTCCAAGTCCACTTGGTGAATGATTCTATCAAGAGAAAAAATATCATTCTCGTCTTCTGGTTAATTAACTTCTTCCAGTAGATTTTTCAGCTCAGTTACATCTTTAGACGGTGACGCATGTATTTGACCACTCGGAAAAACCTTCGGTGATTGCACCGAGGGGATTTCACAATCCGCAGTGGAATTAATTTTATCAATGGGTCAAGTATTAATGTTATGTCTACTGTGATTTATGAGAAACTTACCCTTTGTTTGCTAAAACCCGTTAACATGAGCATTCAGTTAGCCGATCAGACTTACCGACATCCCAAGGGGATTGTCGAACGAGTCCATGTAAGGGTTAATGAATTAGAATTTTGGACTGAGTTTGTTGTGCTTGATTCGGTAAGTGAAGTAGTGACACCCCTAATTCTAGGACGACCATTTTTGCATGTTGCGGATGCTATCATCCATGTTCTTAAACGTGAAATCTCTTTGTCAAATGGTCAAAATAGGATTAGAGTGTCTGAATTAGAAGAAGATAGTGACTTGATTAAGGGAGAATGTCTTAGGATGGAAGTAATAGATGATCACCAAAACCCTAATGAACAATTAGACATGTCACTAGGAGAGGAAACCATAGAAACCCAGCCTAAGAGGAAAATCTGCTATGAAAGTTTCATGGAATTAAAAGAAAAAGTAGAAGAACGGCTAAGAAATGTTAGAGAAGTAGCAAATAGGGTTAGAAGAATCCTAGGAAACATTAAATGGGAAGAGCGTGTAGCCGACCTAGAAAGAGATAAGATAAATGAGATAATAGCTAGAGAACCAAATGGTAAGTTTTACGGTGACCCTAGCATTTTTCAGATTCCTTGCTACATTAGCTCTAACTGTTTTGAGGATACCTACATAGACCTTAGAGCCACATCTAATATCTTGCCCATAGGTATTTACCGTCATAATTTGAGGAAAAATAGAAATGAGGTGAAATGGGAAGATTTAGAGATTAGGTTAGTAGGAGGAGCCAAGGTTTTAACTAAAGGCTTCATAAGAAATTTAGTCGTTAGGATAGAGGGATTGGACATCCCCACTGATTTCTTTATAGTTGAAGAAGATTCAATTACTAGAGATCATGTGATCTTAGGTCAACCATTTTTGCTTTCGGTAGGTTCATCAGTTAATGTGAAAGCAAAGAAGATAACTTTAACCATGGGGTTCAATCAAGTAGTTTTAACTAAGGAAGACATTAGTAAGACAAACCCCTTCGGGACTAGATGCAAAGCTAGGAGTTTTGCATGGGAGGTTAAGAAAAGGAGAGTCGAATCGCACTTAAAAGACACATCAGATATCTATATTCGATACAACCCAACGGGAACCGGCCCCCGACCGACCCCGTTTTCTTCCTCAACCTAGTTCCTAGGCCGAGTCTGGCTGAAGACTCGTTAAACTTAGCGCTTCTTGGGAGGCAACCCAAGCCGTATTTTCATTTTTATTTTTATTTTTATCTTTTTAGTAATATGTGACTAATTGCAATTAAGTGAATTGTTTTGCCATAGCACATTTAATCGGTCTTTAATATGCCTAGCAATTAGAGCTATCTAGTTATTAGTATAGGTGTATTAATTGGACTTAAATTATATAAGTGCTTGTGTAGGAACTAGTTTAGACGTATGGTTCGCCTTAATTCTTACACTAATGAGTGTAAACTAGTTGCATGCGGAGTAAGTGTATGAGTCATCTGGGGTCTCTGATAATGTCTATTGCATGAATAATGTAGTAATCTTAAGAAAAGGCAATCAGTAGATTAATTAAAAGAGTTCAAAGAACTATTAACGAGTAAAATTTATACACATCAAGTTATGTCGCTTTGCGCGTGGGGAACCACCGACCTGTCACCGCTGTCTTAATGTAAGGTATAAACTCTAACCATTAGTTAAGTTATGTGGCTCTGCGAGTGGGGAACCACCGACCTGTCACCGTTGTCTCAACTATTAAAGATGATAATATCATATAACTGCTTTAGTGTTTAGCTAGCGAGCATGACTTTAGTGTGAGAGTATGTCTAAGTAGTGAATCACAAGTACACAAATGATAAAATATAAATGCCTTTCTAGTAGCTAGTAGATCTGATTGCTATACAAACTTTAATTAAGTGCTTAACTAGTCAGCAGAAGGAAGTAAGATTGAGCTGTAGGACATGTGGAATTATAGAACGGTTTTAAAGGTATTAACACGAATATAAGGTTAACTTTTAGTTTTGATTGACTGATTATCTTTACCTCTAGCTATATCTTACTGATTTTGTCTTAAAGCTTTCTCAAATCATTTTGCATGACTAATCTTTGAAATGTTTTATAAAGTAGAATAACTTGTACACTTAAGTTGTCCGCTCATCATTGTTTTATTTTCTTGGACTATTTGCTTGAGGACAAGCAAAGACTTAAGTGTGGGGGTATATGATGAGCGTTCATTTTGTGATAAAAACCCCTATCAAAAGGCCACATTTCAATGTCTAAAATGAGTTAATATTCCGGAACTATTGGTACTTAATGGATTCGATATATACGCAGGTTCACGAAAGATGCGAGTGAGGGTAAATGGCATCAAGCAACTCAATATGAAGGCCTATGAAGTTACAAGACACAAGGAAGTGATTAGGGAGCCGAACGAAGAAAATCGGACAGCAGCAGGAGCTGCCAGCGCCGCTGGCACCTAGCCAGCGCCGTTGACCCAACAACAGCAGGCCCCAGCGCCGCTGCCCCCAGCGCCGCTGGGCGGCCCAGTTTAGCAACTGACTTTTGACTCTATTTAAGCCGAAGTAGCCCTCAAAACCCTAAGAGAGAGCCGATTCAGCAGCCTTAGCCGCCACCTACAAACCCTAGGTCGACTTTGCAGATTCCAATGAGGTTTTGGAGCTTCTAACACCTTCCGATCTTCATATTCTACCTAGATCTATCTCTTTTATTTACTTTTAGTTGGTAAACAATGTCTTTCATCTTTTCAGACTTTGTTATTTCTTTAATAATGGTAGGCGAACAGGCTGAATACTTGTTTGGTTCGATGTGATCATGTAGACGTTTATCTATTTTACTTTATTTGTTAGATCTTTTGGAGTGTGTTTTACTGTTTATCGTAGATCCATGTTTTACTAGTTCTTCATATTATTATCGGTTCTATATCTGAGTGTATTAGTTTAATTCTGATGATCGGTCTATAATCATACACTAGGATTAATACATAAGGATGGAAAACACTAGTCGGTCTATAACTAGATGTAAAAGGTGATTCACTTATAATTGAGGGATCCAGAACCATAGTAATTAGGATGAATAGAACATGATGCTTAACAATGTCAAACGCAATCCAGTGACATGGAAACGTGCACTGTGGTCACCGGAGGGAATTATTATCTGGTTATGGCTTAAGAGCCGGGTATACTAAAAGATGAAATAGTAACACAAACTTTAGGTCATTAATGCTTAAACAATGAATCTAACAAGAATTTGTTTAAAGAAGTAGTGTGAGTCTAAGGACAGCACTAGTTACTTAGGCAAAGTGAATCTAACGAGAATCTGAGTCGTGATTAAGTTTCCAACAGTCTAGCAAGTAGGTAGAATGATATCTGGTCGTGTCATGAGATCTGAGATGCCAAACAAGTATTTTAATTTTATTACTGTTATTTGCTTTTTCAAATCTTTTTCAGACTAAGCCTCTCGCTGAATAAGCGGTTGCGGCTTCTATTTACTTTTCAGTTTTTAATTAGTTTAATAGGAAATCATGACAACCCCCAACCATTTTTGCATGTTGCGGATGCTATCATCCATGTTCTTAAACGTGAAATCTCTTTGTCAAATGGTCAAAATAGGATTAGAGTGTCTGAATTAGAAGAAGATAGTGACTTGATTAAGGGAGAATGTCTTAGGATGGAAGTAATAGATGATCACCAAAACCCTAATGAACAATTAGACATGTCACTAGGAGAGGAAACCATAGAAACCCAGCCTAAGAGGAAAATCTGCTATGAAAGTTTCATGGAATTAAAAGAAAAAGTAGAAGAACGGCTAAGAAATGTTAGAGAAGTAGCAAATAGGGTTAGAAGAATCCTAGGAAACATTAAATGGGAAGAGCGTGTAGCCGACCTAGAAAGAGATAAGATAAATGAGATAATAGCTAGAGAACCAAATGGTAAGTTTTACGGTGACCCTAGCATTTTTCAGATTCCTTGCTACATTAGCTCTAACTGTTTTGAGGATACCTACATAGACCTTAGAGCCACATCTAATATCTTGCCCATAGGTATTTACCGTCATAATTTGAGGAAAAATAGAAATGAGGTAAATGGGAAGATTTAGAGATTAGGTTAGTAGGAGGAGCCAAGGTTTTAACTAAAGGCTTCATAAGAAATTTAGTCGTTAGGATAGAGGGATTGGACATCCCCACTGATTTCTTTATAGTTGAAGAAGATTCAATTACTAGAGATCATGTGATCTTAGGTCAACCATTTTTGCTTTCGGTAGGTTCATCAGTTAATGTGAAAGCAAAGAAGATAACTTTAACCATGGGTTCAATCAAGTAGTTTTAACTAAGGAAGACATTAGTAAGACAAACCCCTTCGGGACTAGATGCAAAGCTAGGAGTTTTGCATGGGAGGTTAAGAAAAGGAGAGTCGAATCGCACTTAAAAGACACATCAGATATCTATATTCGATACAACCCAACGGGAACCGGCCCCCGACCGACCCCGTTTTCTTCCTCAACCTAGTTCCTAGGCCGAGTCTGGCTGAAGACTCGTTAAACTTAGCGCTTCTTGGGAGGCAACCCAAGCCGTATTTTCATTTTTATTTTTATTTTTATCTTTTTAGAATATGTGACTAATTGCAATTAAGTGAATTGTTTTGCCATAGCACATTTAATCGGTCTTTAATATGCCTAGCAATTAGAGCTATCTAGTTATTATTATAGGTGTATTAATTGGACTTAAATTATATAAGTGCTTGTGTAGGAACTAGTTTAGATGTATGGTTCGCCTTAATTCTTACACTAATGAGTGTAAATTAGTTGCATGCGGAGTAAGTGTATGAGTCATCTGGGGTCTCTGATAATGTCTATTGCATGAATACTGTAGTAATCTTTAGAAAAGGCAATCAGTAGGTTAATTAAAAGACTTCAAAGAACTATTAACGAGTAAAATTTATACACATCAAGTTATGTCGCTTTGCGCGTGGGGAACCACCGACCTGTCACCGCTGTCTTAATGTAAGGTATAAACTCTAACCATTAGTTAAGTTATGTGGCTCTGCGAGTGGGGAACCACCGACCTGTCACCGCTGTCTCAACTATTAAAGATGATAATATCATATAACTGCTTTAGTGTTTAGCTAGCGAGCATGACTTTAGTGTGAGAGTATGTCTAAGTAGTGAATCACAAGTACACAAATGATAAAATATAAATGCCTTTCTAGTAGCTAGTAGATCTGATTGCTATACAAACTTTAATTAAGTGCTTAACTAGTCAGCAGAAGGAAGTAAGATTGAGCTGTAGGCAAAAAAAAATAAAAATCAAAAAAAAAAAAAAAAAAAAAAAAAAAAAAAACTAAAAGGAAAAAAAAAAAAAAAAAAAAAAAAAAAAAAAAAAAAAAAAAAAAAAAAAAAAAAAAAAAAAAAAAAAAAAAAAAAAAAAAAAAAAAAAAAAAAAAAAAAAAAAAAAAAAAAACCCCCCCCCCCCCCTAGGACATGTGGAATTATAGAACGGTTTTAAAGGTATTAACACGAATATAAGGTTAACTTTTAGTTTTGATTGACTGATTATCTTTACCTCTAGCTATATCTTACTGATTTTGTCTTAAAGCTTTCTCAAATCATTTTGCATGACTAATCTTTGAAATGTTTTATAAAGTAGAATAACTTGTACACTTAAGTTGTCCGCTCATCATTGTTTTATTTTTTTGGACTATTTGCTTGAGGACAAGCAAAGACTTAAGTGTGGGGGTATATGATGAGCGTTCATTTTGTGATAAAAACCCCTATCAAAAGTCCACATTTCAATGTCTGAAATGAGTTAATATTCTGGAACTATTGGTACTTAATGGATTCGATATTTACGCAGGTTCACGAAAGATGCGAGTGAGGGTAAATGGCATCAAGCAACTCAATATGAAGGCCTATGAAGTTACAAGACACAAGGAAGTGATTAGGGAGCCGAACGAAGAAAATCGGACAGCAGCAGGAGCTGCCAGCGCCGCTGGCACCTAGCCAGCGCCGTTGACCCAACAACAGCAGGCCCCAGCGCCGCTGGGACCATCCCCAGCGCCGCTGGGCGTCCTAGTTTAGCAACTGACTTTTGACTCTATTTAAGCCGAAGTAGCCCTCAAAACCCTAAGAGAGAGCCGATTCAGCAGCCTTAGCCGCCACCTACAAACCCTAGGTCGACTTTGCAGATTCCAATGAGGTTTTGGAGCTTCTAACACCTTCCGATCTTCATCTTCTACCGAGAATCTGAGTCGTGATTAAGTTTCCAACAGTCTAGCAAGTAGGTAGAATGATATCTGGTCGTGTCATGAGATCTGAGATGCCAAACAAGTATTTTAATTTTATTACTGTTATTTGCTTTTTCAAATCTTTTTCAGACTAAGCCTCTCGCTGAATAAGCGGTTGCGGCTTCTATTTACTTTTCAGTTTTTAATTAGTTTAATAGGAAATCGTGACAACCCCCAACCGCTAGAATTACACATATTACTAGATTAGGTAGTGCAAGCGTCCATGCGAACGATCCTGTAACTTATCACTTACTATACTACACTTGACCGGGTTCTCTGCCCGTTATTGTGTGTTTAGTTTGAGGTAATTACTTGTACAACTTTTATAAATTTTAAATACAACGAAAACACCCATCAAGGATCTGGAGCCCTTAAGATTGCACCTTTGGGGAAATAGAGTTTCACACATTCAAGATCTGAATCCTTAAAATCACTAACAATATTATTATCAATAACATTAGTCTCCCTAAAATCACTAACGACTATGGCGGAAGAAGATTCATGAGACATTCTGAAAATACAAAGAAAAGAGGAGGATTACCTTGAAAGAAAGATGTGAGGCGATGGAAACAGTGAGAAGTAAATGATTAAGAAGGAGAAAAATCTTTAACCTAATATATAGGCCACAGTAAATTTAATGGATACGTGTCAAATAACTACCCACTTACTTTTTAACTGTAGCGGTAGAGTATTCCGGAAGATTGATATATATTAATACTTATTTAATTATTTAAGAGACTAACATATATCTTTGAATATTTTCACTTAAATGTTCTCACTTAGATATTTTCACCCTCAAAGATCTTGGGTCCCAATATAGGAACCAGGAAATCTAGTCTTATTTTGCAGGATGTTTATATGATTCAAGGATATATGACTATTTATGTCTTGGGGAAAGAAGTGTTAATTCTCTTATAAAGAGATATCTATTATTCTCGAAAAAGGTGCATGTATCTCTGATCCTTTAATTGCTATTGATAGTAAAGTAAAATTACATATTATAATTATTATTGTAACATGACATTATTGCTTTATGTGTCCATTTTATTCTTAAAATAACATAACCAATATTTACATTCGAAACAAAAATAGATCAAAAGAGAATTTCATTCATTAAGTTATATGTACAATAATAAAAACTACTCAAAGGCAGTTTTACATCCTTGATCAATCATTCCAGATCGATCTCTCCCCTCCTAGACATTGTTATTCTACTAAACACTACCCCTTACCGATTCGACTTCCTAGAAACCTAAAAATCAAAAGAGTTCAAAAATATGGACTCCGGCCTTGACCATTAATCCTTCATCGCCCATGTCTGTTATTCAGAGAACCGATTTTTCTTTGCTTGCAAAAAGAGATTTGGCCTCCAAAGGGTACTCTCTTTCGAACCTATCAAGACGAGCCGCTGCTAGGTCATGTCGTCTTCTAGTATGAATTAACTGCTCTTCCAAAAGATCAATTTCATAATAAGCTTCAAGAAGCAGCTTATGCATGGCCGCTACTTCAGATTCAAAACATTTCCTCATATTCATAGTAATTTCTTTTTCTGTTTTAGCCTTCTTCTCAATAGACTCAATAACCTTGCTAACATCGCTGATGATGTTGTCATTTATTGCATGCCTTTCTTCATTTTTCAACTTGAGATCACCAAGTGCCTGTTAAAATGTTAGAATTAATAATGTTACTATAATATTGATAGAAAGAAATTGATAAGATGTAATACCTCTAGGATGGGAAACTCATTAGACATCTTGAAGAAGTATGAGAAAACTATTTGTTAGAGGAAAAATAATTTTGAGATCTGCAAAACTGTGGGTATAAATAAATATTGTACCGTCAATATATTAACTGTCAAGTCATGTCACCTAAATTAACTCTTGATTTTCCAACTTACACGCGTCTTATCTTTAAGTTAGTTTTAATCTCTCTGTTTGACTCCGGTCAAAGCTTTCTCTAGAAGCTTCAAAGTTATTTCAACAAAAAGAGTTTATATTAAAATAACTTTGGGGACAATTGTTATGGGTGAAATTTCACGTACCAATATCTTGAACTCCTAAGATCTTTACACGTTAAGATCTTGATATCGATAATATTCTTGTAACTTACTAAATATGTTACTATCGTTATAAAATACTTGTTATTATTATTTCCACGTGAGTTATTTGTGCAGACTCTAGAATGATTGATATTTAGCTATGGAAAATATCTCTAACGGTGCAAAAAGGAATCAACACATGGGATTATTCATCAACAAGTAAAGAAGACTTGGTCTTGCTACATAATCAGACTTATAGTTGATTTCAACATGAGGGAAAAAGACTTCAACGTACACTTGACCAATTAAGATTCTCTTCAACGTCTCAATATCGAAGACCTGGAAGATCCCTAGTATTTCGGATAGTTAGTTATCTACTAGGTCTATATAAACGAACAAGGTTGATCGATATAGGACAACTAATCTGCTCTAAGTTCATCTTGTAACACATCTGCTCACACACACAATTCTCTACGCTCTCATCTTTTTTCTCACACACTTAGCATTAATCGATCAACTAAGTTCCATCATTATAATCATTTGAACAATAATTAATAAGAGAACAAAGGCAAAGACGATTGCTTCCTCCCGGGGTTTTTATGCTGGCAATCCTAAAGGATTAAGGGCTTTTCCTCGATAACAAATCTCGGTGTTCTTGTTCCTTTATCTTTACTTTTATCTTGCTTTTATTAGATCTTTACTATAATTTGCATTATCTCTTGTTCTTTACGTTATTTCATCGTATTTAGATCTTTTATTTACAATTATATTTGTCCTTAAAACCATTGTTTAGTCGACATAAATCTTTTACAAGTCTTTTATTTATAACGCATCTTTGAAACTCAATATTTAACAAGCCCTTAACCTCACGAATGAAAGTTTGGTTACATAATTGATCTAAGTCTTCAAGGTTGATTAACTTGGGTAATTTTTGACCAAAACACTTGGTATGTTTGTTTTCATTTAATACATAATTGTATCCTATATTTGCATGTTTAAATCCATGAATAATTAATATTCTAAATTGTCCATTGTCGATTAACTATATGGGAATATAGTTAAACTAAGACAAATCTGAGTGATTGGTAATATTCTTAGAATATTAAGGATGGTCCCACCAAACTCACATGATATCCATAAGATGCATATTGGACTACCCCACTAACGAATTATCACTTTATGGATCGGCGTCAGTAAGTGAAATTCGTGAAATGGTTGCTTTACTAATCCTTAGACTTGAGATACAAGCAGGTTATGCATGTATGGATTGCATTTTTCTTGATATAGTTCTAACTATCCTGAATAAGGTAGTAACAAAGGGCTATTTTCAGAAATGTAGTGAAATGACATGACTGACACGTGTAGTCAAAATAGGATTTGTTCCTTCAACTAGTTATTGAAGAATGATACCATTGGGCCCCTCATTAGAATTAATTAAGATATTTGTATGCGCATACGCAAATGAATTCCAGATGTGTCTCGATTAATTTGGTAATCTTAATTAGTTGTAGAAATGTGTTAGGACCAGTTTCAGTGAAACTGGCCAGTCTCCAGTTGCACCTGGAGACCAAGAAGATTTGTCCAGAAATATATTGAAGTCCAGTTGCATCGTACAGTTAACGCAACTGAAGACTTCCTCCAGTTGAGAACTGACCAGTTGAAGAACCCTTCCAGTTGGAGTCGAAGACAACAAGTGGAAGATAGAGAATGACAATGGCAGCGAAGCCCAGTTGACATTCTAATCAGTTACAAACTGGAGACCGTCAGTGGAAAGCTCTTACAAAGCTTTACACTGATTACGAGGAATTGAATTTTATGCTTTATGTGCTTTTACCTGGATAATAAGATTTATCTTATTATTTAAGTACAAAAAGGTACATAAAGCTGGTTGAGTAAAGTTGCTTTATACTGCAACTTTACACTGCATTTTAAGGAATTAAATGCTATTCCTTAAATGTTCTCAACCATATTTGTACGGCCAAAGTTAACATCCCAATGTTAACTTTGCCTATAAATACAAGTCATTGCACAACAAGAATAACAAGTGAGAAAACACTTCGAAAGATTTCACACTTTGCATACCTGCAATATTCTTGGTGAACTTGTGCAATCTTCTCTCAATCGTAAAAAGGAACATTTTACAACTTTAAGTGTTTCGATTGTTTAGAGAAATTCCAAGTGTAGATCAATTGTAGTTCATAGGTTGTTAGGATATTTACATACTTGTATTATCTTGGTTCCGCAACAACCTTGTAATTTATTTAAAGTTAATAAATAAATTACACTTGAAAATTACATATTGTCTCACCAATTTACTTTATAAGTATTTTGTATTATTGCATTGTTCTTTATTTATTGTCACTTAAATAAGTAATCTATCTAGAACTTGGTATATACTCTCTGTAACTGGTCGTCTCCAGTTCAGCGTTTATATTGCAAAGTAACTCCACCATCGACATAGAGGTGTCTTCAGGTAGTACCATCTATTGAGTTGGGGCCGGTTTTTAAAGGCTTTGTAAAGCCTAAAACTAAACTTGTCCATCAAGTTAAAAACCCTAACAATTAACCCTATATAAAGGGGTTAAGGGTTAAGGTTTTTGTGTGACAAATAGAAGGAAAAACCTAATCAATTCTCTCCTCTTTTCTCTTGGTTTCGGTCGACATCAACAAACAAAAGGGGTTTTGGGTTTTGCTTATTTCGACTACAAGGGTTTATACACAAGGGGTTGTGAGTTCGTGATCGGGTACTAGCATACATACGTAGTGGTGTCAAGTGTGCGATCGTAGAGGGGTTTTACTTTAAACCCTAATAATAATTATTATTATTATTTGATTATTGGAAGCTAAGCTAAAAGGTACACATTCACTTATCTTTGTTAATTATTATATTGCATATTTATTCCGCTGCGTACTCGTGATTATTTGTATATGATAATCGTTATAAATCTTAACAGTTCTCACATAAACCTTACCCTATATATTGATTTAATTATTTGCTCATTTTATCTTTAGAGATTATTTTTACCCGAATGAGCGGATATGAAAAATAAACAATTTTTTAAATTTACAGAACCATCAGATATGAAAAGGCCGGGACCTTCCTCGGCCAGTGTCCCACCCTCCTCTTTTAACCGACGCTCTGTGACAACGAACGTTGTCGTTGAAGGAGTACGAGGTGTGCAAATGCATGAAGTCTCCAAAATTTAGGGGCATCCAAATTTTATTATTTTCGACAATATAGTTTTAAGTCTCATTTTTTAACATTGTATTATATCTCTTTGAATTATAAATTTCTATATTTAATTAGTGCCTCATTTTAATACTCATGCATGACATTCAAAATATCGCAATGGGAAATGATTGATCCTTTTAACTAAATGACCTAAAGAACCTCCTAAGTATAAGATTGTGACATTTGTCAAAATCAAATGATGAGATAAGGAGGAAGAATTAGTGGAGGACACTTGTCAAGTAGGTAGGGTATTAAGAGGATTATTAGGAGGATTTTGTTGGAAAAAAGTGAATTTTTTTCACACTTTGCATACCTGCAATATTCTTGGTGAACTTGTGCAATCTTCTCTCAATCGTAAAAAGGAACATTTTACAACTTTAAGTGTTTCGATTGTTTAGAGAAATTCCAAGTGTAGATCAATTGTAGTTCATAGGTTGTTAGGATATTTACATACTTGTATTATCTTGGTTCCGCAACAACCTTGTAATTTATTTAAAGTTAATAAATAAATTACACTTGAAAATTACATATTGTCTCACCAATTTACTTTATAAGTATTTTGTATTATTGCATTGTTCTTTATTTATTGTCACTTAAATAAGTAATCTATCTAGAACTTGGTATATACTCTCTGTAACTGGTCGTCTCCAGTTCAGCGTTTATATTGCAAAGTAACTCCACCATCGACATAGAGGTGTCTTCAGGTAGTACCATCTATTGAGTTGGGGCCGGTTTTTAAAGGCTTTGTAAAGCCTAAAACTAAACTTGTCCATCAAGTTTAAAACCCTAACACTTACCCTATATATTGATTTAATTATTTGCTCATTTTATCTTTAGAGATTATTTTTACCCGAATGAGCGGATATGAAAAATAAACAATTTTTTAAATTTACAGAACCATCAGATATGAAAAGGCCGGGACCTTCCTCGGCCAGTGTCCCACCCTCCTCTTTTAACCGACGCTCTGTGACAACGAACGTTGTCGTTGAAGGAGTACGAGGTGTGCAAATGCATGAAGTCTCCAAAATTTAGGGGCATCCAAATTTTATTATTTTCGACAATATAGTTTTAAGTCTCATTTTTTAACATTGTATTATATCTCTTTGAATTATAAATTTCTATATTTAATTAGTGCCTCATTTTAATACTCATGCATGACATTCAAAATATCGCAATGGGAAATGATTGATCCTTTTAACTAAATGACCTAAAGAACCTCCTAAGTATAAGATTGTGACATTTGTCAAAATCAAATGATGAGATAAGGAGGAAGAATTAGTGGAGGACACTTGTCAAGTAGGTAGGGTATTAAGAGGATTATTAGGAGGATTTTGTTGGAAAAAAGTGAATTTTTTTCCCACTTTGGACATCAATAAATATATGGTCGAGTGACATATATTGAGAACCATTTAGTGGGTTATGTAGTCTCTGGACAAGGCTACGCAACGACCTAGGATGCGTCCAAATTGGGTTAAAGGTGAATGAGATGTCGAGTCTCAAAGGTGTGTGTTTGGTGCATAAGTTGGAAAGAAAGTGCATTTGTCCCATATTGGTGTGGGATCTAAGCTTTCACTAGTTTATAAGTGGAAGACTTCAAACCATGTCAAGAGCTTGTGTTGTGTTTTACTCTGGCACCTACCCGCGCGCAGGGGGGGTGCAGAAAATGGGTTTCTGGGTCAAAATCTCTGAACCAATGCGTGTACGCGCGACCTGCGGACACGAATGCAGCTCCGAAAATCCGGGCCCGTGCGAGCCGGTTTTTGCTGCAACCCGTAATTATTTTGACCCGGTTCTGGAACCATCTAGAACAGACTCTTGGCATGAGAAACTCTTTGCTTTCCAAACTGATTGAGTTATGATACATCATTTTCAATTGTGTGTATATAAACGTCCTAACTTGTAAAGACACACAATACATAGAATTCGTTTCACACATACTTATTCACTTTGTAATTTTTGGTTTCAGAAACAGCATCCATCCCTGTGCTCCGTTCTTCTTTCAGAATGGAATCTCAGCCCATGTTCTCTGTTGTTCCCAATTCTGTAGTTCCCACTTCTGGTGTCTCTGCAGCTTCTGCTGTATCTGCTATCATGACATCTGTTGTCTCTGTTACCTCCATGCTAGTTGTACCATTGCCTACTGCGGTTGCAACTCAGTCTGAAAAACCTGAGAAGTTCAATGGTGTAAACTTCAAACGTTGGCAACAAAAGATGTTCTTTTATTTGACAACGTTGAACCTTGCGAGGTTCTTGACTGAAACCGCTCCCCAAATCACTGAAGGGGAGATGGATGCTCAAACTGTGAGCGCGATTCAAGCTTGGAATCATTCTGAATTTTTGTGCCGCAACTATGTCTTGAATGGCCTGGTGGACTCGCTCTATAATGTTTATTGCAAAATGAAGACTGCCAAAGAATTATGGGAGTCATTAGAGCGCAAATATAAAACAGAAGATGCTGGCACCAAGAAATTTGTGGTGGCTAAATTCTTGGAGTTCAAGATGGTTGATTCAAAGACTGTCATGAGCCAAATCCAAGATTTGCAGATTATTCTCCATGATATTCATGCTGAAGGAATGACACTGAGCGAGACATTCCAAGTTGCGTGCATGATAGAGAAACTGCCACCAAGCTGGATTGATTTCAAGAATTATCTTAAGCATAGGAGAAAGGAGATGACCATTGAAGATCTCATTGTTCATCTTCGTATTGAAGAAGACAACAAAGTTGCTCAAAAGAAAAGTTGTGTCCCAAATTTAGCAAAGGCTAATGTTGTTGAATATGGTCAATCTTCAAAAGGTAACAAAGGCAAGGGACGGGTTGAGAAGAAAGGCAAAGGGAAAGGTCCAAATCTTGGAGCCAAAGGTGGAATCGTGAAAAAGAAATTCCAAGGCACCTGCTACAATTGTGACAAGCCTGGTCATAGGGCAAATGAATGCAAACAGCCCAAAAGAGAGACCCCTCGCCAAGCTAACATGGTTGATATGGATAATCTGGTAGCTATGGTCTCTGACCTCACTATGATGATCTCTGAAGTTAACTTGGTTGGTTCTAATACCAAGGAATGGTGGGTTGATACCGGTGCCACCCGCCATGTTTGCTCTGACAAAGATCTGTTCAACACTTTCAAGGAGGTTACTAATGGTGAAAAGCTCTTTATGGGAAACTCTGCCACTGCTGATGTGAAAGGCGAGGGTAATGTGATCTTGAAGATGACTTCTGGAAAAGAACTCACTCTGCAAAATGTGTTGTATGTTCCAGAGATTCGTAAGAATCTTGTGTCTGGTTGGCAGTTGAATAAGTTTGGTTTCAAAATTGTGTTTGAGTCTGATAAGGTCGTGTTGACCAAAAATGGTGTGTATGTTGGAAAGGGCTATGCCCTCAATGGTATGTTCAAAATGAATGTAATTGCTATCAATGGGATGAATAAGACCGGTACTAGTTCTGCTTACTTGCTTGAGTCTTCTAATGTGTGGCATGGTCGACTTGGTCATGTCAATTTTAATTCCATTCGTCGTTTGATTAAATTGAATTGCATACCAAATTTCCATATTGACTCAAATCATAAATGTGAAACTTGTGTTGAAGCCAAATTCACAAGAGCACCATTCAAATCGGTTGAAAGAACTACCGAACCGCTTGATATGATACACACAGATGTGTGCGATCTAAAATCCATTCCAACGAGACATGGATATAAGTACTTCATCACGTTCATTGATGATAACACAAAGTATTGTTGTGTTTACTTGCTAAAAAGTAAAGATGAGGCAATTGAAACCTTTATTGCTTACAAGAATGAAGTTGAGAATCAACTTGAAAGGAAAATCAAGGTCGTACGAAGTGATAGAGGTGGTGAATATGTCTCACCTTTTGCTGAATTTTGTTCACAAAATGGAATAAGACATGAGTTACTGCACCCTATTCACCTCAATCAAAAGGGATTGCTGAACGAAAGAATCGAACCTTGAAAGAAATGGTGAATGCCATGTTGGTGAGTTCTGGTGTAAGTCAGAACATGTGGGGGGATGCCATTCTATCGGCAAATTATCTTTTAAATAAGATACCCCACAAGAAAAAGGATGTGACGCCATATGAATTATGGTGGAAAAGAAAACCATCCTATGAATATCTCAAAGTGTAGGGGTGCCTAGCCAAAGTAGTTGTTCCACTACCCAAGGCCCAAAAGATAGGACCCAAAACTGTTGACTGCATTTTTATTGGATATGCTGATCACAGTAGTGCATATCGTTTTCTTGTGCATGAATCTAAAATTCCTGATATACACAAAGGATCAATAATGGAATCAAGAAATGCCTCATTCTTTGAAAATGTCTTTCCATGCGTTGCAAAAGAATCTGGAAATTCGTCTAGGATAGTCAATGAAAGTCTCCAAGATGAGACACTCAATGAGCCAGTCCAAGAGGAATTGGAACAACCTGAGGAAGAAGAGCTTGAGCCTAGACGAAGCAAAAGAGCTAGGACTGAAAAGTCTTTCGATCCTGATTTCTACACTTATGTGGTGGAAAGTGAACCACAACCTTACCATGAAGCGGTAACTTCCTCAGAAGGGCCTCAATGGAGGGAGGCCATCAAAAGTGAAATAGATTCTATTTTACAAAACCATACTTGGGAGCTAGTGGATCTTCCTCCAGGGTGCAACCCACTAGGATATCGATGGATTTTCAAGAGGAAAATGAAGCCAGATGGCTCCATTGATAAATATAAGGCAAGGTTGGTGATCAAAGGTCACAAGCAACGAAAGGACTTTGATTATTTTGATACATATTCGCCAATAACGCGAATAACCTCGATCAGGGTGGTACTTGCCATTGCCGCCATTAGAAATTTGGAAGTTCACCAAATGGATGTGAAAACCGCTTTCTTGAATGGAAATCTTGAGGAAGAGATTTACATGGAGCAACCTGAGGGATTTATAGCTCCTGGGCAAGAAAAGAAAGTGTGTAATCTTGTCAAATCCTTGTATGGATTGAAACAAGCTCTCAAACAATGGCATGAAAAATTTGATCATGTCATGCTTGAGTCTGGGTTCAAGATCAATGAATGTGACAAGTGTGTATATGTGAAAGACACATCAGATGGATATTCATCTTGTGCCTATATGTAGATGATATGCTCATTGCTGGAAGTAATGACAAAATGATAAAATCTACGAAGGACCTCCTGAAGGCAAGATTTGACATGAAAGACATGGGTTTAGCAGATGTGATTTTGGGGGTTCAAATCACACGAACCCATAATGGACTTGTTTTAAGTCAGTCACACTATGTGGACAAAATTCTTGAGAAGTTCAATTCAAATGACTCTAATGTAGCGAGGACTCCTATTGACACGAGTCAACATCTCGCGAAGAACAGAGGAGAGCCTGTCGAACAATTACAATACTCAAGAATTATAGGCAGCCTAATGTATTTGATGAGTTGTACAAGACCAGACTTGGCATATGCTGTGAGCAAGCTAAGTAGATATACAAGTAATCCAAGTTCAAGTCATTGGAGCTGTATGACTAGGTTACTTCGGTATTTAAGGTACACTCGTGATTATGGCTTGCACTACGGCAGATATCCCGCAGTAATTGAAGGACATTGTGATGCAAATTGGATATCTGACACGAATGATTCCAGAGCAACAAGTGGGTATGTATTCACACTTGGAGGGGCAGCCATATCGTGGAAATCATCTAAGCAAACAGTTATTGCTAGATCCACGATGGAATCAGAATTCATCGCCTTAGATAAAGCAGGTGAAGAGGCAGAATGGCTACGTCAGTTTATTCAAGGATATACCAAGATGGCCCAAGCCGGTGTCGGCCATATGTATACACTGTGATAGCCAATCGGCAATTGGCAGAGCTCATAGCAAAATGTACAATGGTAAGAATAGACATATCAGGCGTAGACATAATACGGTACGACAACTAATCTCTACGGGAATTATCACTGTTGACTATGTGAAGTCAAAGGATAATATTGCGGATCCGCTCACAAAAGGCTTAAGCATAGAGTTAGTTCAGAAGTCGTCCATGGGAATGGGACTGAAGCCCATGAAAGGCTAAGTTTATATGAAGGAAAACCTAACTCAGCTGACTGGAGATCCCAAGATCTGAGTTCAATAGGACAACCTAATTGTATGAACTAGCGAGGTCACTGTGGGGGGGAGTTATAAGAAAAACCCTACAATCTTAAAAGGGAGATTATTATATGATTTAATAATATTCCTAGTCCATTCCTAAAAGTGACAAGTTACGAGGATAAGCCTATGGCTTTTAATGATTCGGGTAGCCTATATGGTGAATCACCTATGTGAGAGAGAAGTGGGGTCGCTTCTTAGGGTATTGTTGGGGGCACAATACTTAACAGCTCTTGCAGAACCAGGCGCATGTCCAGGACCATAACGGACATAACTATGAGGACTTGACTTTGTCAGGGAGAGTCTTGTGTGAAGCGTATTGTCGCCTACACAAATGGCAGACGAGTTCAAAGACATCACTGTCTACTCAAAGCCAGTAGACTAAGTGCGTTTCATGAGCAAGGGTTCAACGGGTAACACCTACCTTCGTATGCAAGATTCAACTGTTGGAACTTGAATGGAACACTGTTGTTTCTGAAATCGACCTCCATTCATGTAGGGGATTGTTGGAAAAAAGTGAATTTTTTCCCCACTTTGGACATCAATAAATATATGGTCGAGTGACATATATCGAGAACCATTTAGTGGGTTTTGTAGTCTCTGGCCAAGGCTACGCAACGAGCTAAGATGCGTCCAAATTGGGTTAAAGGTGAATGAGATGTCGAGTCTCAAAGGTGTGTGTTTGGTGCATAAGTTGGAAAGAAAGTGCATTTGTCCCACATTGGTGTGGGATCTAAGCTTTCACTAGTTTATAAGTGGAAGACTTCAAACCATGTCAAGAGCTTGTGTTGTGTTTTACTCTGGCACCTACCCGCGCGCAGGGGGGGTGCAGAAATAGGGTTTCTGGGTCAAAATCTCTGAACCAATGCGTGTACGTGCGAGCCGGTTTTTGCTGCAACCCGTAATTATTTTGACCCGTTTTTGACCCGGTTCTGGAACCATCTAGAACAGACTCTTGGCATGAGAAACTCTTTGCTTTCCAAACTGATTGAGTTATGATACATCATAAATATCAATCAAATTAATTGCTGTTAAATGAATTTGAGTGCACATCAGTTTCAATTGTGTGTATATAAACGTCCTATCATGGACTTGTAAAGACACACAATACATAGAATTCGTATCACACACACTTATTCACTTTGTAATTTTCGGTTTCAGAAACAGCATCCATCCCTGTGCTCCGTTCTTCTTTCAGGCAAGTGATTAACGTCCGGCAGTACGCTGCTTTCAACCGGTGTACCCTGGGAACAGACGGCGAATCTTTTTAAGGGAATTGTGTCAAACACAAGCCCGGTTTTCCCTTTCTGTTTCATGTTTCCTTGTTTTGTAGGAACCGTTCGTGTTGCTGGTCTTCCTTAATTTTAATTTACATTCTGTTTAGTTGCTTTATATTTATCTACTATATTGTAACATGTTCATGGGATTACTCGTGTTATTATACTGTATTTCCAACAGATTTATCATTTTCCTATCACAATATCATGGTTAATACGGACCCTGGTGACAACGGTGCATGTTGCTTAACCAATTAAAACACTGCAGGTTAATTGCTTGCTATCACCCGACCCTACCCGTTGGACGAATAACTGATCATCATGCAATTAACTGGAAGTAATTGTACTCAAAATATTAAGTTGGCCTAGCTAGCTAATAGTGTGGATTCTCCAAATTAATGGAGTAGTTCCTTTATAGAAAGATGCTAGCTAGCTTTTTCTTAGATGCCAGTTAACTTATGATTGGATGTCTTCAAAGTTCCCACCTGCCGTTGTTTGCCGTATTGTCTCCATTTTATCTCAACCTTTAATCATTCTTATTAAACTAATCCACAACATCGATCGTACCTAATTAAAATAGCTTATTAATACAATATATAATCTCGGTGTTTTTATGACTTTTTCTAAAGAGAAATATATATTGTTTACACATTATTATCCGCCAAGCACAACTCCACGTAAATCAAAAGCAACAACGAAGTCAGGATTCGAGAAGATCTCTATAACTATTTGTTAGCAATATAAAATTACTAACATCTTTGTTATACTTCAGAAAAATTTATATATATATCATAAATGGCCGGACGTAATCGTATTAAATATAATTTTTCATGCTACAAAGCACGTGTAAATGGTTACATAAATAAAGTTAATAATTACTAGATACTATATATATCTACCAATAAACTAAAACAGGATTGACATGTTTTTGAAAACGACACGTGGCGTAATCCTTAATCGACACGTGTCCTTTTAATTTATTTATTTTGTTAAATTAGCTTTTTTAGTTGTATATAAATTCAATTTCCTTATTAGACTTATAATTAAACTCTAACTATTGGCTTATTAATACAAAAGACATTATAACCTTATTTGATTGATCGTTTTCTCATTATTAAATTGTCTCTTTTTCTTTCGCAATTCTTCAACTCCTATTACTTATATTAATTATAATAAGTTATTAACATGAAGACTTCAAAAATTTGAGTTTACGATCCGAAATCACAAGGCTATTTGTCGTCATCCACTATGCTTACAAGTTTCGATTTTGATGTGGTTCTAAAAACTTAAGGTAAATCCAAAACTTATAACTAAACATATATTATATTTATCATTACTGTTTATTATAATTTAGCTTCGATCATCAGTTTACTTTAACCACAATTTATTTTATATTCACGAATCATGTATGAGGCATATTCGAATTTCTTTATGATACAATCTATATAGCTACCGTACATCGTACGGGTATTAGGACTAGTAGATGTAATATATAAATATAAACTATGAAATATGTATGTTGGGTTTACAAAAGTTGTTCTTATCAAAATTAAAAGAAATCATTATCCCATTATTATATATATAACAATAGAGGTAGCTTAGCTACAGTAGAAGCAACTTAGCAGGCTGCTGACTCAGCAGCCTGCATGCCTGCTTACCTTTTTTTTTAAAATTTCGTCTTTTAATCAGAGATGGAGCCAGAAAATTTCTTGCGAGGGGCAACTTTAAAAGTTGCTTGTCATACTTATTAGAGTCGTATCCGAGAATGTGAAAAAAATGGCCCTAGCTCGAGAATAGAAAATGTATTCAATCATAATGCAAGAAACCCAAAAGATATACTTTTTAGAAAATAATTAGCTTGTATATATATCATTCTTACATACCTATTATGATTATTATATTTAGTTTTTGTGATAAATATATATATAACAATTTGAAAGAAAAATAATTTTTCCACAAACAGCTACACTAATGTACAACACATTTACATACTCAAACAAAGAAAGTTTTTTCTTAAACCTTTCTTCATTCTTTTTATTAAAAACCAAACAAATCAAGTTTTTTATTTTCCAATGAAGAGATCTATCTCAAAATTAATGTTTCAATAACCAATGACTTCAAAAGAATAAGCTTATGACAACGAAGGTAACATTTATATTTATTTCCTACTTTATTTTTTCTTACTTTTAGAAAAAAATTACAAATATATCATTTAAATTTTAAAAAATTACATTGTACAAAAATTGGAGTGCCAGCTGCCCCATGTTGCCTCCGTCCTTTCTTCGAATCATCCCGACTAATAGATTCCGCATACATGCATCCAAGCTTCCACATTTTATGTGTATTCTTTTTTAGCTTTTTATTTTTATGTCATATTTTTACCTTGCGTTTATATTGTGTCTGTTTTTCTCATTAAGTTTTTAGTGTATTAAATTTCGTTTTTTAATTATTATGAGCCGACAAGTTACCAAATACATGCATCTATGCTTGCATTTTATTTTATTTTTTTACTTCTTTTTTCATGTTGTTGCCTCATGTTCATATTTTGTTAGTTTTCTCATTCATTTATTAATGTATTTATTTTGTAAACTTTTTTAAAGCTTTTTTTTTAGATAAGAAAAAGATTAATGTTTATACCTCTAGCTAACAGTCATAACTACCTACATTATTTTTATCATTTTTTTTTCTTCATTTTGGTCATACTTTTACCTAAAGTTAATTTTAATTTTTCTTTTTTATTCATTTATTAATATATTAATTTTAAAGTGTTTTTAAGAGTGATTTTAAGTAAGAAAACAAGTGGTTATTCACAAATCAACGAACGGGTACTAAAATAGTTTGTTCTTAGATAGTACTTTGCATCACATTTTATTCTTCGTGTTATACTTTTTATTACCTCAATGATTACGTTTTATTACCTTAATGATACGCTTTTATAATGTACGTTTATCGTTATGTATCTATCAACGACCTAATGTTTCAAGTGTTACGTATCGTTATGTTGTCCGGGACAACGGGATAGAAAACTAGTTTATAATATAAGATGGTACTATATATATTAAACAAACACAAATAAACAAATGGATGTTCAATCTTGAATACTTAATCTATAGAAATATAAAATCTTATTTATAAACCTACGATTAAAAAACAATACCCTTTATAGAACGGAGAGTTGAAGTTGCACATGAAGACCAACATGCATAAAGACAAATTCTGTTCCCTTGATAGATTATCTTGGTGTTCCTTGTGTGACTGAAATGATTAAATCTACACACACACACACACACACATATATATATATATATGAGGGGATGGTTATAAGGCTGTTAGGTACCTAAGCTTTAGGTGTGGAACACTCACATATATTTTTTAACCTATAAAATTCATGGGGGGCAAACATTTATTCATTAAACAAGAAATATTAAAAAAATTAGTATGTGAGGGTTCCACACCTAAGCTTAGGTGTCAGACATCCTTCTATTCACTTTTCCCTATATATATATATACTTTAGCTAAATATGTGAATTATTTAGGGGGCCAAATAAATATAAACACCCTTAAAATAAGAACACGGTGAGAACACTTAAAAACTTCATTTTGATGCATTAAAAGTCATAAAACTAACATAGTGTATAATTAATTATCATTATTTAAGTGTTTAACAACACATTGATCTGTCAAAATCGAGAAAATCATGTTTTTGTTTGTGCATCCATCTTGGATGCATATTCATCAAAATGGATGCATCCAACAAAAAACGTGATTTTTTCGATTTTGACGGATCAATGTGTTGTTAAACACTTAAATAATGATAATTAGTTATACACTATGTTAGTTTTATGGACTTTTAATGCATCAAAATTATGTTTTAAGTGTTCTCACCGTGTTCTTATTTTAAGGGTGTTCTTACCGGAGTGTTACCCTATAAATTGTATATAATTATGTATATATATATATTAGGTTTTGGTACAAATAAAACAAATATTAAAGTAAACAAATAAAACATTTTGATGAAAGCTAGTGTAATTTATCTTAACCGAAAATCATTTTGTATTATAAAAATCTCCTTGCATCAATGTAGACATTTGTGCTATATGAATATTCATGTATTAGTCTTATCATGATCCAATGATTAAGATGTTATCAAAAAATTTTATTTATTGTAATACTTGTTTTATAATAACCAACCGAACTCATGTATTATATATATTTAGATTATGAAATAACAAAATTATATGACATATTGTGCTACATAAAACTAGTTTTGGATGACTTGTTTAGTTCCTTAAAAAAAACTTTTTTTTTTAGAACGGCTTAAAAAGAACTATTGACACCCTATTTTAGTTGGAATCATCCGTAGATAGCTAGGGAGGGACATGGTAATTTTTCATTCCAAATAAATAGCCATAAATGATGAAATGATTCAATCTATATATGATAAGGTAACTTTAAAGTGCATATATATATAGGGTGTAATTGTTTTAGTAACATGATCAGACTGTGCAATCAACTAATATGTGGAGTCAGGTGAAAAAGCTTTACCTAGAATTATACTGTACTTTAGCTCAAATCAACACTCTCTTTATTAAGTCTTTATCTAGGAAATCTCTTTCACATAGTATTTTTCCACTTAAAGCACAAAGCATTCACTTTCCACAAAACAACTTCTTTTTCCCCTTTCAACTTCACATACCCCTTCAAACCAATATAGAGACTCAAGAAAACCACTACTTTTAGTACTAATGGAATTATCATATGGAGAAGAACTACTACTTTCTTCTTGTGATCCACTACTTCAAGATGCCAAATTACGAAAACCGAAAGAGATAGATATTTGTGATGATGGTGATCAAGAAGAAGAAGAAGAAGACAAGACAGAAACTTATAATGATCATGAATCAAGAGTAGATCAAGAACTCAATCTTATAGGTAGTTTTAATAATATGGCTAGTAATTCATCAGAAACTACTACACCACAAGCATCTGCAGATACAACTACTGAGCCTAGGGTTTTCTCATGTAACTATTGTCAAAGAAAATTTTACAGTTCACAAGCACTAGGAGGTCACCAAAATGCCCATAAAAGAGAAAGAAATCTTGCAAAAAGAGGTCAAAGAATGGGCTTTCTTTCATCAAGTCCTATGTTTTCAGCTGCTTCAGCTTTTGGTCATACATATGTGTATCATCAACAACAACAAAATAATGATCAAAATTATTGTTCTAGCCTTTCTTCACTTCCTCTTCATGGCTTTAACAACAACAACAACAACAATAGATCACTTGGAATTCAGGTACACTCAATGATCCACAAACCTCCTAACAATAATTCTATGTTTTCATCGACATCTTCTTCTTCGGGCTTCAAAGGCTTCTATGGACCAAAAGGATGGTCATCTAGACCCCATGTTGATCAACAACCTACTATAGGGAAACTCCCATTAGCAGCAAACTACACATCGAATTTGGCCGCCGCAACACCACCGTCCCACGTCAGTGTAGGGAGGTTTGATGTTGTTAGGACAGGCAGTATGAACTCAAATGTCGACAAAGATGAGAGTAGTGGTAATTGTTTATGGTGGCCAGAGTTGAAGACTAATAATCAAGATGAGTCCCAACAACAACTTGACTTATCCCTCAAGCTCTAGTACTAAATCACCTAATTAATTCAATTACATATTTTTTTTCTCTTAGATCTTTCTTGTTGAGAGATCATCCATTATACTTGTGTTTTGTCATTACTTTTCTTTTTTCTCCTTTTTTTCTATTTTTAAATAAGTTTATTTTTTTGAAATTGAAAATAGCTAGCTAGTGTGTATATTTAGATCTTGGAAAGATTTGATTTTTCAGATATTGTTTTCTACTACATACTTTTATTATTTTTATCATTTTCTAACCCACCCCACCAACAAAAAGGGAGATGTGTTAAGAAAGAAGCATGTAAATATAGTCCAAATAATAAGCCAAAACAAACTAAGTTTCATACTCTATATTATTCCCCACAAGTCTAGTTATAAGCTTTAAATATTCACATTCCAAATATATTAATATTTTTATCTTTATCTTACACTTGGTGTGGGAGTTCTCTTTTACTAGATAAATTGATGCTATATATAAACCTTAACATTTGTTAATGTAAAAAAGTTGTTAAACTTAGCTTTTATAAACCAAAAGTGAACACTGATTTTGAGATGCTGTCACATGCAACACAAAAAGATGTAAGTGCTGTTGCGACAATTATTATTACTATATATATCTTAGGTAGTTTTTGACCTTCAGTTTGTAGGTATCAAAATGTTTGGACCAATATTGCACTTCCAGGTTCTTGGTAGCAAAAATACTCTATTTCGAATCCAAATTTTAAAGGCTTTAATTATATACCGTTTGGAAAATATTGAAATTCATATCATCTTAATTATATGATGGGAGATTGAAGAAAGTCTAATTAACAGCTTATAAGTACTATTCATCTTACTTATACCAATTCAATAGTCCAAGTTTGTTTTAAGAGAAGATCATATAAGATAAGGATGAATGGGTAAAAACCTTCTGGCTCCATGTATCGTTTTGATACCCAAAATACACACTACATAGAATTTATACCCGATAATAAGATAATGAATAATTTTCATAATTATTAATGGAGCAAGTATGTCGTTGGGTTAATAGCCGGCAAAGGAAAATCCTTCCAACGAAGGCTTGGATTCAGGGAGACTTGGGTTCGAGTCTTGAGAGGGCAAGGTTTATCCATATTAATTGTCATGTCTTTGAGCGAATTAATAGAGGGTTTTTCCACCTATTAGGAATAGGGTTAGAGGGCTCTTTAGTATGGACGTGGTTAAAACAACATAGTCTAGATCTCTCATTGCGATATTCAATCTGCGTTAAAAAGGAAAAATTAATGGAGCAAGTAAAAGTGGAATACCTTAAGATAAGATACACATATTATTGAGAAATTCAAGAATTGTTTAACTAAGAAAAAGACACTTCATTTAATTTCAGGAAGTCGTCCACTGCTAGCTGCTTCATGCCATCAAGATTTCCCCCCATAAAACATCACAAAAAACAAGATATATCTATGCTTTGAAAATGAGGATCTGTCAACGAGAACATGATAGCGAATCTGTCAACAAGAACATTATAGGCCCCTTTGTCCCCACAACACAGCCAAAGTAAATTTTATTGAGTTAGTTAATTATACTGGTGATACAACAACAACAAGGTACCCAATCCCGACATAAGTCGGGCTATGGAGGAGGTATGATGTAGACAGACCTTACCCCTACTCAAAGGTAGAGAGGCTGCTTCCAGATCCACCGAAGTGGAAGGGACCTCCGGCCCGGGGTGAAAAATAGGGTTAGATCCACCGGAGTGGAAGCTTAACCGGAATCCTCTCGATCTCAAACTCTCAATCTCAACCTCTCAATCACAATCCCAGCCTCAATCTCGGATCTAGATTTGGATCTAGGGAGAATGAGCCGTTGGAGAGAAGAGAGGGCAGAGAGAAAGAGAGCGTTAATTATACTGGTGATCCTTGTAACTAATAATTTTTTATGGATCCAGTCCTTCAACTTAGGTATTCATCATTTGTGGGCTTCATTCATCCATATCACTTTGTATAAAAAGTTTCATATTCCTCATGAACTAAGTACTAAATAGAACACTATTGGCTTAATAGCCCAATGGTATTCGGAAGTCCTCTCATGAGGGCTTTAATTTTGGTGAGATTTAGGTTCAAGTCTTAGAAGACAAGATTTTTCTCTAATATGTTGTTGTGTCTTTAGATGGACTATTAGATGGGTCTTTTTAACCTATTAGGTATTGGATAAGGGAGCTCTTTAGCGATCTGCACCTTTCCAATAAAAAAAAAACTAAATAAAACAATAAGAACACCATGGTATCCTTGAACTTCAAAATTCATGTTTTTTTAAGAAACTTGTCTCACATATGATATGATGTAATAATATAAAAGGCGATCCGTGTGAATATAGGGTATTATATATCATTTTACATTTTTAATTATATATGTTTATTTCCGTTTTATTAAGTGACAAAGATGATAACATTGTTAATATTTACTTTTTTTACATTATGTTATTCTTATATTTTATTATATTATATGTCATATATCATGTGAGTAACTAGGATCATCATCATAATATGTATATAAATGTAACACATTTATTATATTATATGTCATATATCATGTGAGTAACTAGGATCATCATCATAATATGTATATAAATGTAACACAATATCATTTCTATAGTATAATACGTGTCTTAAGGACACACATAATTTTAGAAATTGGAAAACGTAACATAATTCTTTTCATGAATTGAAAAAGATAACAATATCTTCATTGAAAAATGCATTTTTTAATTCCTTCAAAAAAAATCTTATAATCTTTTTTCAATGGGTTCAACCCGGGTATGCTAATTAAAAGTTAAAATAATAAAATATATTAAAAAAAATATAGGTAATGTTTCTTATTGATACATAATAACTTAATATAAAACTAATCAACTAACACAATAATTATAAATTTAATAATCAACCAACATAATAATAATTAATAAGAATAACTATTGCATTAAGTAAATACAAAAGACATTTTATTTTAATATTATATAAGATAGAATTTTGTTTCTTTTCAAAAAATGATAAATACTTATAAAACATGTAAATGACTATTTCTATTTTTTCATATGAGATCATAATTAAATAAAAAACTTTTTAAGGTAAAATATGAGCTTGTCACATCACAAAGTTACTAAAAATATTTGTAGAAAACAATCTTGTTTTATTTATTATAGAGATGCCCCTTATGACATCCCTATATTAAGAAACCATGTTTAAAAATCCGTATAAAACCTTAGTTGTCACATTTAGGGGACCTAGATAAGATTTCAATTACATCTCATATTGTCGAAATTCATGTGTTGTGGTACCTTTATCGATTGTTTTTCGCATTTAATTTCCTTTTGGAACTAAATTACATAATCATTTTCGGTCATGAAAATATTTTACAACCCCAAATTTAAGGTTGAATTTTATAATTATGTTACTACTTATGGCAATCTACTATGTTATACACTTATACCACATTTGTTAAGTCCTATTCAATATAAACATCCACTTGATATATATATTTATACATATATAATCGCACGTAACTGTCTTCACCTCTTTTCTCCTTACCTCTTGTCGTTTCTCTTAGATACCACAAGCCACACCTCTCAAAATTTGCGAAGTAATTGTTTTCAATAGGATGCTACAAATCCAACCTATAATCGTAGTCTAACTCAAAGACTATATATACCCGGTTTAGAGAACTCGGACTTCTAGTATACCTTTAAAACCGGTATATATTTAATCCATAACATAGTCTATTACAACTTCTTTTCGTAAATGATTAAGTAATTAGCTAATGATATTAACACAGCGAGATATTTTAATATACATTATTATACTCAAATAGTCATTGTACCATTCCCAATGTGATTTGTTTGATCCGTTCATTTTGCAAACGCATCAGTCCAGTACTTCTAAGATTGATCCGTTCATTTTGTCTACTCATCTAAATTGAAAATCCTAATGAATTCTAATTCGATGTTCAACACTGCTAATCTTCTACTCTATTAGGCAAATTCCATAGTGCATGGTAACTATTTGTATTAAGAATTCTACGAAATAAATATTTTTAATAATCGATTATATACATTAGTATGATTAAAGAAAACTTCAAATAAAAATCTTGACAAAAATTAAAAAAAATTCCAAACGTAAGCAAGTGATAGCTTTAGTTTAACGATTACTACTGTTCAAAAAAAAATTATTTAACGATTACTAACGTAATTTTCTGACAGGCACTTGAGACAAATTTAGATTAAACTTGAAAGTTAATGCATACTTTTTATTTGAACTTGTTATATGTAAACCTGTCTTAAATAAACCTCACTTTCCTTAAATTAACTATAATTGGACATATATATTTCATATATGATATGATGATGATTCGACATGATCTAGAAAGAATAACAATACATTTTTAATAGAGTTCTCAACATCAAACACATGTGATTAGCAAATAAAAAAAGTCTAGAATTTAGAATTTAAAAATTCGTTTAATCTACGGAAGATCATTATTGTAATTTTAATATTGTTAATATAATAATATTAAAATTACAATAATGATGTTCCCTACACTAATATTAAAATTACAATAATATAAAAGAATTACCAATGGGGTGAAATCCTAATGGTAACGCCATCATGTGATCACATGGGCCTACATATGAAGGCTAAAGGCCATAGGTTTAAAATTTGTCAAAAGCAAGTGGAGAAACTATATCTTGTGATCCCATGTGTGAGGATGGTGACTTATCGGGCATGAATTTTATGCAGTGTGCGCTCTGAGTAATAAAATGGTACATGTGACGAGAGGGTTCCCACCTATTTACCCTTTTTTAATATAAAAGAATTACTAATAAAGTAAGTGAAATGAGTACCATTTTGCTGAATTATTTACAATAAAAAACAAAGATTAATGCTTTGTAGTTAAGTTAAACATATTTAATTAAGGGATGATGCATAATTAATCAAAGTAGGCTTTGTCTTCTTCCATAATATGGTACGGATCACATTTTAATAATACGATACCTAAATCTAAGAAAGATATGGGTTTTAATATTCAAATATGTTTGTCTACCTCTAGTTGAACATTATTGTATATTTGTATCTAAGACTTCTCCCAACAGTTGAAATTGGTAAAGATAGAATAAAATACACAGGAAAATATGAAGGAGTAGTAAAAGTCACTACAAGGAAAAGGGATTTTAGCATCGTCTAAGGTCCCGAATGTCATCGACAAAAGTTCATCACCTAAAGTTTGTAGCAACGCTCTTTGTGACGACTGACGACACAGTGTAGGAGTTTTGAAAATTCTTCGGCAACGACCTCCGACGTCGCTAAATACTTATTATTTTTCAAATAATAGTTGAAAACTAAAAAATAATAATTAAAAAAGTACTTTTTATTTTCTTTTGACGATGACAATGTCTTCGCCAAGAATTTTCTTTTATCTAAGTTAAAATTAATATTAAATAATGTTATGAAATTAATTTCAACTGACGACAACATTCATTTCTAGGTGGTCGTCAAAAGTTATGCCATTTTGGCATGTTTTTGCCGATTCCCCTATATATTAAATGGTTGACAAGAATTGAAACCAATTTAAAGTCGTTGTTGTATTAGTTCTCAAAGGTAAAAAAGAAAAATAAAATCTTTCGTAAAATATGTTTTTTTTTAACATTCATATATTTTATTGCATTGAAGAACTAGCGAGTGGCTAGTTGGTACTCGTAAAACATGTTATTTATCATATCTCTATCCTACTACATTATAAAACATTTGTTTCCGTCAAATTTTTTCAACTTTCCAACCACTCATTTTCATCTCTCTCCTCAAATCTCAACCACTCATTTTTTTCTCTCCCCTCCATAAATCATTTTATTCATCTAATTCATTCAAAATCTTTTATCTCAAAAACCGTACATCAATAAATTATAAAAATTATATGGGTGTTCTTAAAATTTCATGCTCTTTCATTAGAGAGGTCATTCGATATACTTTCGAAGAATTTTTAAATCCGATGGCGGGGCCCGTATGTCTAAGGCTTGGCTATCACACTCTATGACCTATCACCTCCTATAACCTATCACCCCCACCATCTCACCGCCGCAACGCGCGGGTACTTTCTCTCGTATTGCTATATGTCAATACCAAACTATTGTTAAAAGTTAAAACTAGTTGAAAGATGAAATGTTTATGAACCTGATTGTAGGCTCAGTTTATATTGGGCTTAATGTTGCTGGGCTTGCCTTGAGTTAATATCATATCTTGCCCCATTACTCATCTACGAAGTACGAACTTGAAAATAGAAGTCATTCCATTTTGTTATAATTTGCTATGTACACTCGATGTTAAATTTAGAGATAGGTTGGATTTTTGGTTGGATCTAGATTGGGTGTGCATCGGAAATGTCCGTGCATCCCACATCCACCAGGAAGGCCGAGAAAGATTAAGCGGCCAACGTATTCAAGTGTTATCGGGTGATCAAGAAACACGTTGTCGATCTTTTAGTTTTTATAAAGGTATAGACGGCCAATTCGCAGATTTGGAAAGGTAAAAATGCCGAAATTCTTGCCTGCCCAAAAGGTGGGCATCTCTTATTCTCTTGTCTTCAAGAATATAGCGTTTTCAACGATGCAAACAAAGAAAGTTAAATATGGACTTATGGAGTTTTTGCGCAAACAAATTAAGCTATCCGGAAAAAAACACGTGAAACGATAAAAACATAAAGCATGTATATATCATGAATAACTTGGCAAGCGTCTAGATGTATTCTCTTTTGTCATTTTTGTTGGATTTATAATGCTTCAAACAAAATCTGTAGATAAGATATCTTATTATCCACCATGAACATTAACCTTATAGAGAAATCTACACCAACAAAGCACGTAATATTTCTATTTTGGATAATGACACGAATAAGTATTCCTACCTATGCAAATATTTATCCCATATGTTATCGTTATATATTAGATTTTAGGCCCGTGTCAAATACACAGGCTTACAACTTTATCAATATTAGATATTAGTTTATTATGATTTAAAATTTAGTTTACAATTTTTAGTAATAAAAAATTGATCTATATTATAAAACTTTGAGTTTTATAGTGAAATTTTTTTTAGAATATGTTTATCGAAGTTGTTTACTGTGACATACATAACGATATTTGAATATTACAAAATCATTATTCTATTGAATATATATTAGCTATTTTTCTATTGAATATATATTAGCTATTATTCTTTATCTATTATATTGAAATTAATGGTTAAAAAGTGTAAATTTGTAATTGAAAACAAAAAAGTGTAAATTAAAGTCAAAATTGAAAACAAAAGTCAACTTTTAAGAAACAAAAAAGTGTAAATTTGTGAATTGAAAACAAAAAAGTGTAAATTTGTAATTGAAAACAAAAAAGTGTAAATTTGTAATTGAAAACAAAAAAGTGTAAATTTGTAATTGAAAACAAAAAAGTTAAATTTGTAATTAAAAAAAGTTAAATTTGGTGAATGCTAAAAAGTGTAAATTATTGATGAAAAACAAAAAAGTGTAAATTAGTGAGATTTTTTCTACAAATATTAATATAATATAATATAATATACTAATATATTTGGATAATGATTATTAGATTTTTATTTTATATTTTTCTATTAAATATATATTAGCTATTATTCTTTATCTATTATATTGAAATTAATGGTTAAAAAGTGTAAATTTGTAATTGAAAACAAAAAAGTGTAAATTAAAGTCAAAATTGAAAACAAAAGTCAACTTTAAGAAATCGAGAGTTGTGATTGGTCAATAAGTTTTTAGAGCAACTGCCTTTTAGTATATTAAAAGAAAAGATTTTATGGAAGAAAAAAATTAGAAATAAAATGTTGAAATTTTTTAAATTAATTAAATGATGAAAATCTAAAACAAAATTCTCAAGTTGATAACTACAAATTGTAATAATTATAACTTAAGTATTTAGTGAGGGTAAAAAGTGTAAATTATTGATAAAAACAAAAAAGTGTAAATTAGTGAGATTTTTTCTACAAATATTAATATAATATAATATAATACTAATATATTTGGATAATGATTATTAGGATTTTTATTTTATATTTTCCCGCGTAATATGCGAGATAAATATATTAAGTTTTCATAATAACATAATTAACATAAAAGAGAAACCTTAATTCCAAAATAAAAAAAGTTTAGACCCTTAGATGAAGTTTAAGTTTTTATTAGAACCATTAGATCAAATGATGATGTCATATACCTTATTTAACTTTTTTAGATATAATTTTATTTTAATAAATTAAAATATTGTCATTAATTATGGAAAGTAATTACTATATTTTGTAATTATAGAAAGTAATTAGTTTAATGATATAATTATGGAAAATAAATCCTAAATTTTATATTATACCTTTTAAAATTTTTTTTTGTTTTTTTTTTTTTTTTTTTTTTTTTTTTTTTTTTTTGCTTTTGTTACTTTTTTTTTTTTTTTTATTTTAGTTTTTTTTTTTTTTTTTTTTTTTTTTTTTTTTTTTTTTTTTTTTTTTTTTTTTTTTTTTTTTTTTTTTTTTTTTTTTTTTTTTTTTTTTTTTTTTTTTTTTTTTTTTTTTTTTTTTTTTTTTTTTTTTTTTTTTTTTTTTTTTTTTTTTTTTTTTTTTTTTTTTTTTTTTTTTTTTTTTTTTTTTTTTTTTTTTTTTTTTTTTTTTTTTTTTTTTTTTTTTTTTTTTTTTTTTTTTTTTTTTTTTTTTTTTTTTTTTTTTTTTTTTTTTTTTTTTTTTTTTTTTTTTTTTTTTTTTTTTTTTTTTTTTTTTTTTTTTTTTTTTTTTTTTTTTTTTTTTTTTTTTTTTTTTTTTTTTTTTTTTTTTTTTTTTTTTTTTTTTTTTTTTTTTTTTTTTTTTTTTTTTTTTTTTTTTTTTTTTTTTTTTTTTTTTTTTTTTTTTTTTTTTTTTTTTTTTTTTTTTTTTTTTTTTTTTTTTTTTTTTTTTTTTTTTTTTTTTTTTTTTTTTTTTTTTTTTTTTTTTTTTTTTTTTTTTTTTTTTTTTTTTTTTTTTTTTTTTTTTTTTTTTTTTTTTTTTTTTTTTTTTTTTTTTTTTTTTTTTTTTTTTTTTTTTTTTTTTTTTTTTTTTTTTTTTTTTTTTTTTTTTTTTTTTTTTTTTTTTTTTTTTTTTTTTTTTTTTCTTAAAACTCTTTACCCCTTCACCCGTAAATATTTATTTAAGCGGATAAAACATTTATATTTTTTGTTAATTTCCCTGTCTTGATTGGAAGGTAGAGGACATATTTATGCTTGAAGAAAAAAAATTGTTACCCAAGCATAATATCTTAAGTTAACAAATTAAAAAGGACATTAGAGTGAAATATACTTCAATTGTAAAGTATAAGGTCCCATCTTTTTTGTGAAATTCGCCTATTTAGTTTGCAAAAGGAAAATAGCAAATTGATTTAGAATTTGGCCTAAAATTAACCTAAAACTTTTAATATTTGTCATGTGGATTCCAATAAGTTTTTTTCTTAATCTAATTACGTCATCATCGATGTTAAAATTTAAGCTAATAAGTTAGATTGATTTACAACGAGTTTGTAAGAATTAACATCGATGTCAATATATCTTATATAATAACTTTGTAACAGTGAGAAACATAAGGATAATTTGTTCAATTAAATAGTTATTTGAAACGAGCTGAGACCTAATTTATGGTGAATGCAACAATACTTAAATATAGATAACATTATTGCTCTTTCAAGTTGCACTCATGTATGTCTTGCATTGTCCACTCCTAAGCAAACCAAATTGCTTTTAAGTCCTCCGTTTTTTTTGAACGACCAACAAAATCAATTACTATTATAAGCTGACCCAACAAAACGTTAAGCCACAAGCAAGTTCACAATACATACACCAAGTTGCCCCGTGTCTTGTACTGTCCAGATCAACTAAATGTTAAACCAATAACTGTCGATCTAAATGGTTGAGGTAAGATATATTCAAAAGCTTAAATTACGAGAAAGTCATGAATTTAAATTTCACATGTGACGAAAAAATTATATGAGGTTTCATGTAACCTATAGCAAGTTATCGAATGGGCCAATGGTCTGTCAATGATTTTAATTTACTGTTAAAATAAACTAAATGATTAAATTAGCACATCATGTACAGTGGGTAAATTGCCATAAAACGTAACTTACAAGCACTCAGACTTTTCACGTTCATAAAATAATATTCCATATAATAACTTTTTTTGATCAAGCAGTCTCTCTTATAGTTATATTAGAGTTATGTTCTTATATACTTAGCTCTAGAGCACATTATATGCTTATTGCACTGCCTAGTTTCATGCAAACATTTTTAATATTTTTTTTTTGTTAAAAGAAAAAAGTTTGACAACGTGAGGTGGTAAATAGATTGATCCAACTAACGCTTTAAGGCCCTTTAACTTGTTTACAAAGTGAAAGTACTACCAAATTATTCAAATCACGCTAGTATTCGCTCTATGATTACCAAGTAATAGAAGAAAACGATATTGTTTAAATTATAAAGAGTGGGGGATGGGTTGAAAATATCGAACCTGAATCCAACATGATTTAAAATCTCAAACGGAACCAATTAACCATCAACCCAAACCCAACCAAGAAAAAATCAAGTTGTCGAGTTGATTTCAAGTCAAATGGGTTTAATTTGAGTAGTTGGGTTGGCAAGTCAAATCAGTTGGTGGTTCGACTATTTAAAAAGTTGATGCATCGACCTGTGAAACCAAAGAGTCCATCTGAACCGAAAAAATCGGGTTGGCCATATGAGATTTCACAACTCTAACCAATTTTTTCCGGGTTGATTATATGTCAAGTTTCGGGTTTGGTTGAGTATTAACAATCTTAATAAAGAGAAACCAATAGTAAGTAAAAAAAATTTAGAACTACATTACATAGAATATATGCGTAATGTCGGGGCCACAATCCTAATCGGGTTTGTCCTCTCTATAGGCCTCCCCTGCGTATCCATAATCTTAGATGTATATTATAAAACACACAGTATGCAATATGCAAAAACAAGATACACGTAGCTAGTAACATTTTAAATAGGAACAAGTTCCTTTTACGGTTAATACCCGATGTCTACAAACATAAATTGACATTTGTCTTACTTAATGGCACATAATTGAGCTGTAAAGCAAACAAACAAAACAACAACCTAGAAAGGTTTGGCATAACACACTTGAAATCTTGAATACACATAAACTTAAAGCACTATATATATGCATACATAAAATTACATTTCAAGATTATTCCCCCAATTTCTTAACCTCCTCAGATAAAATAAGAAAAGCAACCAAAGCAAAAAGCAATCAAAGAAAAGCAACCAAAACCAAAGCATAGTAGTTGCCATTCCAAAGGGAAAAAAAGCATAGTAGTTTCTAGAGTTAAATGCAAGAACGATCCCCGTGGTTTGTCGTTTTTTACAACGGCAGTCCCTCTCTTGATTTTTTAGCAACGGTGGTCCCTGAATACATGTTTCAGTTGCAACGGTAGTCCCTCTCTAACGGAGCCGTTAATTAGTGTCGTTAAGTTTTCAATGTGAGTAGCACGTGAGGGGTATTAATGTCCTTTCACCTACACAAACATAGGGTGTTCAAAAGTATCCGTATCCGACCCTGTAATATGAAAATCCGATCTAATTTTATCTGAAAAGTCGGATATTCGAACTTCAGATATCCTAAATTTCGGATCCGGATAATGATTTTTGAAAATCTCGGGCATTCGAAAATATCCAAGAATATCCAAAAATCGGATAGCTGAAACTTGGATATCCCCCCAAAATTTCGGATATTCAAAATTTCGGACAAAGGATTTCAATATCCGAACATATTCAAAATTTTGGATATTCGAAGGTTTAATATCCGAAATATTCAAAATTTCGGACAAAGGATTTCAATATCCGAACATATTCAAAATTTCGGACAAAGGATTTCAATATCCGAACATATTCAAAATTTCGGACAAAGGATTTCAATATCCGAACATATTCAAAATTTCGGATATTCAAAATTTCGGACAAAGGATTTCAATATCCGAACATATTCAAAATTTTGGATATTCGAAGTTTTCGGATATCTGAAGTATCCGAGTTTTAGAGAAAAATAAATATCCTAGATATTTTCGTATTGAGACTAAGTTTCAGATATTTTCGTAAAGTTTAGAATATTTTTGGATATTGAAAATTTCAGATATTTTCGTATTGAGATAATTTCAGATATTTTCGTATTGACTAAGTTTCAGATATTTTCGTATTGAAAAGTTTAGATATTTTCTATTGAAAATTTCAGATATTTTCGTATTGAGATAAGTTTAGATATTTTCGTAAAGTTTAGATATTTTCGTATTGAAAAGTTTAGATATTTTCGTATTGAAAAGTTTAGATATTTTCTATTGAAAAGTTTAGATATTTTCTATTGAAAAGTTTAGATATTTTCGTATTGAGATAAGTTTCAGATATTTTCGTATTGAGATAAGTTTCAGATATTTTCGTATTGAAAAGTTTAGATATTTTCGGATATTGAAAATTTCAGATATTTTCGTATTGAGACTAAGTTTCAGATATTTTCGTAAAGTTTAGAATATTTTCGGATATTGAAAATTTAGATATTTTCGTATTGAGATAAGTTTCAGATATTTTCTATTAAAAGTTTCAGATATTTTCGGATATTGAAAAGTTTAGATATTTTCGTATTGAGATAAGTTTCAGATATTTTCTATTAAAAGTTTCAGATATTTTCGGATATTGAAAAGTTTCAGATATTTTCTATTGAAAAGTTTCAGATATTTTTAGAGAAAAATAAATATCCTAGATATTTTCGTATTGAGACTAAGTTTCAGATATTTTCGTAAAGTTTAGAATATTTTTGGATATTGAAAATAATCTTTTTCGATATTTTTTTGACATTTTCGGATATTTTCGGATTTAAGAAAGAAAATATTGAAATTCTTAAACTTTTCAAAAGTCACTATCCGAATTTATGTTTGAAATATAGGATATCCGACTTTTCGAAGAAAATCGAATCAGATTTTCGGATAACAGGTTTGCATATGGATAGTTTTGAACATCCCTAGGTTTGTGTAGGTGGAAAGACATTAATACCCCTCACGTGCTACTCACATGGGAAACTTAACGACATTAATTAACGGATCCGTTAGAGGGGGACTGCCATTGCAACTGAAACATGTCTTCAGGGACCATCGTTGCTAAAAATTTAAGAGAGGGACTGCATTTGCAAAAACGGACAAACCACAGGGACCATTCTTGCATTTAACTCTTTTGCTTTTCTGTAAAGTAGTTTCTTTTAGCATAATTAACTTTCTGCAAGTTTTGAGTAAAACTTTGTTGTTAATTTCTTCCCAACATCGACCTTTGTACTTTTTTATTCAAATATACCAATATAATTTATTAAAGTATCATATAAATTGAAATTCCATTTCTATTAGAAAATTGAAAAGCAAAAGCGAACCTACAATTCGAATCCCAATCCTAACCTTCTCCAATTTCCCTTAAAATACGAGCAAAAATTTGTTGGTTTTGCGAAAAAGTTTGAAACTTTCCACAAATTCAATTGAAATTAACAATCTTTTTATTTAAAATATTTGTGGGGTTTGCATAAATTATCAATCTTTTTGTTCAAATATTTGTGGGTTTTGTGTATATACAAGCATATGCTATAGTGGGTTTGTTTTGGAATATAAAATAATTAGAATTTTTACACAAATCCAGCCGAAATTAACAATCATTTTGTTGCAATTTTTGTGGGCGTTGCTTAAATTATCAATCTTTTTGTTAAAAAGTTTGTGGGTTTTGGTTAAAACAACAATCTTTTTGATGGGTTTGTTTAGGTTTTGAAAATTTTGAATATAAAGATTGTTTCTTTTTAATAGAATTATAAAGATGTTGTGTAGGATGATACCCAGAAAAAAGAAGACAGGGACTGTTCCTGTATATTTGAATGTATATGATCTCACTCCAATAAATGGTTATGCTTATTGGGTTGGCCTTGGTGTGTATCACTCTGGTGTTCAAGGTGTGTCTTCTTCTTCAATTTCTCTTTCATTTATTTGCATTTTTATTCGAGGAATTTTCGCGTACAATACTTGACTTCATTTTAACCATTAGTGATTAGTCCCGAGGGCTGTGATTAGCCACATCATCATTTTATTTAGTCCTTTCATTTATTTCTCTAAGTTTAAAATAATAATTGCAAATTAGTATAGGTTTATGTTAAAGTTTTTGTTTTTCAACAATTACAACACCTTGAGGTTTCAATTTCTAGTCTATTCAGATATGCTATGATTACACAAGGAATTTTAGTTTCTTCCTTTAGGACCACCATTGAGTCATTGGTACTAGTTAGGGACCGGGTTTGAGCACTTGGGCAAGGAAATATGGTCCAAAACCGAGGAACCGTCAACCGTGGTGCACTAGGGGTGGGAGTTTCTGTTTAAAATGAAATTGTGCTTTATTGGTTGTTTAGTTTAATAGTTTTTGGTTTTTACGATATGGTTTGGTTGGGATTGCATAGTTTCTGGTGTTGGGGAACCTGATTTTGGTATGATTATTTAGGGGTCAAATCGTTAGTTTTGGAGGAGCTGCATGGAAACTGATTATCTATTAATCCCTTAAGTAATTAGAATTTGTTTAACATATGACATTTAATTAATTGATTATAACAGCTTCAAATAGCACAAGCAGTTAAGCTCATTCGAACATTGTCTCACACAGGCAGTTTTGTAATTAGCTATCAATGCTCACTCAGTGATACATAACAACTGCTAAATTTCAATGCCAGACACGGCTTTATGGCCTTATCCATCTGGCAGATCTTAATTAAATGTGAAACCTTACCCTACTAGTTTGTTGGTGAGGAAACATAAGATGTTAACAGATTTCATCTTCTTTTCTTGATCAATTGTAAAACAAGACTACTATTGTTTAAATGATTGATTGATTTATTTAAAAATAAATGTTAGATTACATTTTGTAATCAATAACTTAGTAACTATTACATTACTATATACAAGATTGTGATTCTTGAATTTTGGCAGTGCATGGTGTAGAATATGCATTTGGTGCACATGAACATTCGACAACAGGGATATTTGAAGTAGAGCCAAGGAAATGCCCGGGGTTCACATTTAGGAAATCAATATTAATAGGAAGAACGGATTTTGGCCCAAGAGAGGTTCGTGGATTTATTGAAAAATTGGCAACGGAGTACTCGGGAAACAGTTATAATCTCATCACAAGAAACTGTAATCACTTCTGCAACGACATGTGTCTAAGGTTGACCAAGAGGCCGATTCCCAGTTGGGTCAACAGACTTGCTCGACTTGGTAAGATCACATATTTTAATCATTTTCATTATATAGACTTGGTATATTTATTTTCTCATGGCATTTAGTGAATCTCAATTTAAGGTTCAGAGTTCAAGTCTTTTCAGATATACTTATTAGTTTATGGTTTTGAAGAGAAAGATTATCTTTTTGATAGCACATATTAGATATAGCAAATTTCCAGATTTATAAAATTTGGCGAGTTTTTTGGTTGAACTTGTCTTAGAAGTCATTTCCCTCTTTATAGAAGCGTTGGTTTCACAAGCAAACTTCATCTTCAAGTTGCAATATTTAACGGATAATAGTTCTTGGAAGGTTTTAGAATATAGACTGTTTGTTAATTGTTTGTAGTAGCCTTTGGGATCATGTGGGTTAAAGTCTTTTTATGATAAAACAGAACCTTTAGTGCAACTTCCATGGGACAATTTAGGGTGCTTTTAGTGGATGATGCCACCTTGGCAAACATGTGAATTAGGGAACTTTCTTGCATACGCTCTTACCTCTTGGCCTGGGAAATAAGGGGAAAAAATATTGCCTTTAGAGGTCAACTCTTGGCAAGCATATGTAATTTTTCACAAATTTTACCAAAATAATTTCATTTTGGGGGTTCATCACAAGGGTACTGTAGACTGTAGTGAATGAATTTTCCATTTAGATTCAGAATATTCATAGTCAATTATGAAACTGAAATAGTTTTCCTACCTGTCATGCGGCCATGCGGGTCAACATTTTTCTGGTAAACATGTGATGCCTGCTAAAAATATTTACGTACTATTTGTCTGATGACATGATGTGATAATGGGTCATGGATAAAAAGATAATAAAGTTCAACAAAATAAATAATGATGAGCCCCATAGTTTTTTGTTCTTTTTCTCATTCAGTAAGTAGCGTGATTCGGGTTTTACATCATTAGTTAATTTTTTGGTGTAAGTTAACCTGCTTGTGTAGCAAGCAGTTCTAGTTCAGTCCCGCTAGAAGTGATCCAATCTTGTTTGGGAATTGCCTGTGGGAACCCCTTCGTTTCGATAAAATTTAGTTGCCCCGGGTAAATTCCCACATGATCCCATGTTTATGATCATTAGAACCCATGAATCAAAATTAGTTTTTTTTTTATGTTAAAGTAACATCTGCATTTAAGATATAAACGCAAAATATGGATCTTGTTTTGCTCATTATTATGTTGCTCTATTATCAATGCCATTATCAGTAGTAACTAATAGGAAATATTATTATAGTGATTCAAATAATAAAAACTGTTTGTCTTACTTATGATTTATATAATCATGTTGAATTAATTTTGAAGGTTTTCTTTGCAATTGTGTTCTTCCTGCTGGTCTAAACGAAACAAAAGTGAGACAAATTAGAGTAGATGAAAGTTCCAATACCGAGAAGAAGCTAAGAAGCCATTCAAGCAGATATACATCAACATCTAAACCTCAAAACCCATTACCGTCTTGTTCTTCAAGTTCATCAACGAGAAAAAACTCGTCTCCCAGAACAAATGTGAAGCCATTAACAGTCGGAAAATGTAACGAAAGTTAGTCAACATATGTTATAGCATCGACTACTGAAAATTATCGCATGTTTTATTCTTGACTGGATGAACAATAATGCATAGTTATCATCACAAATTTGTTGAAGTTGAAGATTTTGCTCTAAAGATTCTTTAGCAACTTTTATTTTCTTACAAAAAGAAGAAAAAAAAACAGGATTATATTGAAAATTATGTACAGCTGGTGGAATGCATATGCAGCCCATAAGTAATGGGTGTGGATCTAGTCAGAGTTCTTATGGCAAATGAAGTTGCTGTCTAGCAGATTGTAAATGGGGATAGTCAGAAGACATGAATGGTGTGGATTGTTTAAGGTTTGTTGATTTTAATATATGATTAATGGGGTCCATTCCCATGATGTGATAAAATTTTATTGTGTTTCCCTTGGCATTTACATGGTCAGAGAACTCTTCATGTGATGGTGCATTTATTGTCATTCTCCATGCTCCAAGAAGAAAAGCCAGATCAAAGTTTTGATTATTGTTTAAAGAGTTAATTTCATTACATCACCCTGTGATTTGTCATATTATTAATTTTCGCCCCTGTGCTATTTTTTTATTATTAAATCACCCTATGGTGACTTTTTGTATCATTACATCACCCTCCGTCCACACGTCGTTTGTATCTCTCCGTTACCCCCCTCATGTGAATATCACGTGAGGGTATTTATGTCTATTGCCACCCACTTTCTTCTTCCTCCCCCTTTACGTGCTTTTCAATAAAAACATACATCTATATCTCTATCTATCATTCACAAAAATTAAATTTCCAAACTACTAAATCAATCCAGATCTTTGGTCTAAATCACATCAAATCTCATTTTTTCTAATCCTCTTAGTTTAGTTTCAAGCCCAAAGGACCACCTGATAGGTTTACGGAGAAAACCTACAAACTCCCAATGATAAAACCCGTAGAGTGGGTGAGACTCCAAGAACAAGAGAAGAAGAACAGACTAAACTTTCATATTTCATTCATATTTTCTAAACAAATACATACGACTATATTTATAGTCTTACAAACAAAGCAAATGAAATAACTAACTACTACTACTACTTGGAACCTAAAACATGGAGTACGTGACATCTAAATTAACTGCTTATTTGACCAAGTAAACAAACAACTACAAATTAAAAGTAACATAACAAAAATAAATTAACATATCAAAATATTTCATTATATGTGGACACGTATCAATACTCCCACCCTCAAAAACGTCCTTGTCCTCAAGGACGGAGATAATACCATGGGGGTCGCCAATCACGTTTTCTATCAAACTTCGGACCCTCATACAATGCGAGGAAACGGGTGTTGCGGCTGTCATTTTTGGCATGTGAACTTTTGGTTTTAGGGGCTGGTTGGCAAGGTCGATTGGTGTGGTTTGAGGCTGGTTTTGGTGTACTTTTAGTGGCAGATTTGGTTGAGGGTTTTGGCTTTGACGAGGTGGTAGAAGATGGTCGCTTGGGTCGAGGTTTAAGTGTGTGCTTTTTGAAGTGACGTGGTGAAGGTGGTAGGGAATAGCATGGCGGATTTGCGGGTGACAGGGGCGATAGTTTTAGTGGTGGACGGGCTGCCAGTGGCGGTGGTGGCGGTAGACCAAGGCTAGCGTTCAACTTAACATGTGTTGATGGTTCTTCTCGAGAACATCCCACAATTTGTCAAGTGCACACATGAGGCCATGGAGGGCTCGAGTTCTTCCAAAGCCATGGAGGCCAAGTCTCAATGAAAGCACCAATTGATAGGTTTACGGAGAAAACCTACAAACTCCCAATGATAAAACCCGTAGAGTGGGTGAGACTCCAAGAACAAGAGAAGAAGAACAGACTAAACTTTCATATTTCATTCATATTTTCTAAACAAATACATACGACTATATTTATAGTCTTACAAACAAAGCAAATGAAATAACTAACTACTACTACTACTTGGAACCTAAAACATGGAGTACGTGACATCTAAATTAACTGCTTATTTGACCAAGTAAACAAACAACTACAAATTAAAAGTAACATAACAAAAATAAATTAACATATCAAAATATTTCATTATATGTGGACACGTATCACCACCACAACAACCGCCGCCTGCCACCACCGTCACAACCCTCCACCGCCTCCAAAACACCACCACAGCACCAGACCCGTTGCGGCAGTCACCCTAAACCCCGCCACACCTCTCCCTCTTTCTCCTCTGCTGCCGCAACCACCAACTGCCGTCTCCACCCTATGTCGAAATAACACCAGGGATGTAACCCACCACCATCAGAGCCGAACCCACCTTGAAAAAAACTCAAACCCGTCGATGTATACATATGTATATATATATGTGTGTGTGCGTGTTACCGAAATCAAATTAAATCATATAATATATATTTATATGTATCTGGAAATCGAACCAGATATATGTTGCTTCTTCGGTTTTTACTTGCATCGATCTGGGTTTATATATGTTGCTTCTTTGGTTTTTAATTGTGAGGACTTTGGGTTTTAATAAATGGGAGGAAATGGATATATATGAATGAATGAATGGCAGACAGAGAACAAAAGGGAAGTGATTGCTTTCGTATTTTTTCACCCTTTATTATTATTATTATTAATTTTGTTGAAATCTTATCCGGATGAAACATAAGTTTTTGTGTCAAAAAGGATTTAATTTTTTAGAGATTTTGTTCAATGGCTTGTTTAATTTGTAAAAATTGTAATGATTTGTTTTCATAATCTTAAGTTGATGGGTTTTCTTTGAGATTATGATGATGAGTAGATTATGAAAAGAGAAGCAAATGAAGAAGAAGATGGGTAGGTTGAGGATAGAGGAAGAAGAAGATAAGTGATAAAAGGGAGGGTGTGATGTATAAGGACGAAAGTACCCTCATATGCATTGCACATGAGGCAGTTAACGGAACCACGCTAACGTCCGTTAGAGGGAGGGTGATGTAATGATACGAAAAGTCACCATAGGGTGATGTAATAATAAAAAAAAAACACAGGGGCGAAAATTGATAATATTACAAACCACAGGGGGACGTAATGAAATTAACTCTTGTTTAAATGTATCTTGTTCTCCATTTGTTTAAATGTATCTAAGTAAGTGTTTTTATTAAAGTTCAACAATAATTGCGTCTAAAAAGTATATTTTTAGTTTATGGAAAATTATACTTTAAGTTTTTGAAGGTTGATGGCAGTGGATTAAGCATGGAAGGCGGCATGGACCATGCCTAGCGGCAACACCCGCTAACATCTAGGCATCGTTTGGGCAATAATTGTTGTTCAGGCATGGCAAATGGAATCTCATCATCCTAACTTGTTTTTCCAAACTGATTATAAAGATTTAATTATGTAATTTGTATCTAAAAAAAGCTAGAAATATATAAATTAAAAGTTTGCTTTAAAGTTTAAACCTCTGAATTGATACACATTGGATTTCTTACACCAAAATTCAGAAGTTGAGGGCCAAAATTGAATATTTTACAAAAGAACAATGACAACACATTTCCCTCCTCATGTTGCTCCGATTCTCTTGAAACCTCCCACTTTTCTCATTCGAAAAAAACAAACACATTATTATGAATGTAAAATGATGCTTGCTCTAAAAAAGGTTTGTTTGGGACCTTTTCTCAATTATATTACATTCCCCACAAACCCCAACATCAAACCCAATCAAACAATTCAAGAAACTTACAACAAAGGGGTTCTCTTGTGGGTTTGTTATGCATACTTAAAAGGGTAGGAGCTATTTTTTTTTGAAAAAAAAAAATTCCCTGCAAACCTTATCCGAGGATTCGATCAATAGAATAAAGCGGGAAAAAAAATATAGAAATAGTGGAATGGAATGAAAATTTTTGTGGTTTTAATTTCATGCAAGCTGAAGCTGTGAAGGGTTTGTTTGTGAATCTTGAAATATGTTATGTGGAATGGTTAGAAAGAAGAAGAAAACAGGGACTCCTGTGTATATAAATGTGTATGATCTTATGCCCGTTAATCGTTACACATATTGGTTTGGCCTTGGTTTTTATCATTCTGGTGTTCAAGGTTTGACATTTTGCCTTTCTTGTTTTTACATTTTATTGCATAGAATTGATGCATTGTTTGATACATAAATGTTGTTACCTTTTGTTGTTTGATATTGCCAAAATCTTAATTCAAAGTTGGTTAAATTTCATGCTGACTTTCTTGATAATTTCTTTAATATGTATGTAATTTAACCATTATTCGATTTGTTTTTTGAATTTCTGTTGATGTTTAAATGAGCTAATTTGGCAAGTTTAAAAGTCTCAAATATGCGCATTCATTCAACTCTTGGGATTAGTCTGCTCGCAAAGCGAGTATGACACCCATGATAAAAGGGACTCCATGAGTTAATCTAACACTTGTCCGAGTCTGTTATACTTTTTACACATCCGCTATATATTCTCCATTTGTTGGATTAGAAACTAGAAAGATTTGAAATGATCCACTTGCATATTTGGACAGTTTACGGAGTTGAGTATGCATTTGGTGGTAGCGAGAGTTCAAAACCAGGCGTCGTTAAGTTGGAACCAAAACATTTCCAGGGCTTACATGTACGGAAGTCTATACTAATAGGAAGAACAGAACTTGGTGAAAAGGAATGCCAAGAATTCATAAAAAAGGTAGCCAAGGAGTATCCTGGAAATAGTTACAACATTATTTACAGGAACTGCAATCACTTTGCAAATGACACGTGCAAACGGTTGACCAAAAAGTCAATCCCAGGCTGGGTCAATCGACTAGCTCGACTCAGTAAGTATCACAAACTTTTATCATCTATCCAATTCTTTAAATTCTGCATCTTAAGATTCTTGAAAGAAGTTTATAACTTCTAACTGATTGTTTTTATTCTTGGAATAATGTTTTGCAACTTTTCTTTCTTTTGTTGGTTTTGAAGATTTTCTGTATTCTTGTCTGCTGCCGGATGGTTGGAACGAAATACCACCTAGACCAGCAGTGGTTGCGGCTACACGTAATGGCAAGTAGAAGTATATATAGAAGCTGAACTAAAGTAGGTCTCAACAACCCGACCCGACCCTAACCTAATCTGCACAATGGTTGTTCAGATTGTTTTTGTGTGCAAGATGGAAATCATACAACGCTTGAAAAATGAGATGTGCTATAAATGTGAATATTCTTTTTTATATGTAAAGAAATGAGGTTCAAGTCCATTTGGGTCAATTGGGCAATTGATGCTAATAAGATATGAATGTTTGCACTTAATTAGTTTGTAGCAACATTCCTAAACTGAGTAATAACAAGATACATTTAGGGATGCTAGATAAACTATACAAGATCAAAACAATGACAGACCTCTGTTGTCATTATAGAAACTGTTAAAATATTCACAACTAGAAAAGAAATGATTCTTAAATTGTTTTTTTTTTTTGTTCTTTTTTACATAAATGAATGGAAATAAAATGAAAAAGAAAACAAGAGTGTTCAGTTAATTTAGGAACACGCACAATTGTCATATCAACCCCATATAAAAGACTACACTAAATTCTCTTTTTCACTATAACTAGGTCCCCAAAACATATACTCGTAAATAAATACACTAAATCATCACCACACCAAGACTAGTAGTGTTCTCTGTTAAGTATTTGATGAAAGAACTTCTGTTATTGATTTGTTACAAAATACAATACTGATATTTATATCAGTTTTTGGAGATAGAAACACATTTGAGGAGAGTTACAGAGTGTATACAGATAGGGACTTTGTTGGAGGAGAGTTACAGAGTGTATACAGATAGGGACATGATGATAATTATCTGATCCCACATATTTGACTTTTTCCTTTCTAACACTCCCCCTCAAGTTGAATAGTGGGATCACCAAAATTCAACTTGTTTAAACATTTGTGAAATATTGTTGTTCCTACAGCTTTTGTTAGAATATCTGCAAGCTGATCTTCTGATTTGACAAATGGTAACTTGATAGTCCCGTCTTCAAGTTTTTCTTTGATGAAATGACGATCAGCTTCCACATGCTTGGTTCTATCATGTTGCACTGGATTTTCTGAGATTTGAATAGCAGCTTCGTTGTCACTCATGATTTGAATACTCTGTTTTGGAGCAAAACCCAACTCTGTCATAAGTTTATTTAACCACAATGCTTCTGCTAAGCCTTTAGCTATACCTCGAAATTCAGCCTCAGCACTTGATAAGGAGACAACTTTTTGCTTTTTACTCTTCCATGTAACAAGGTTACCTCCTATCATCGAGAAATACCCAGATGTTGACCTTCTGTTTCCTTTGTCTCCAGCCCAATCAGCATCTGTATATATCTGAATATTAAGGTGTCCATTTGCTTTAAATAAAACTCCATGACTAGTAGTACCTTTAAGATATCTGATAATTCTTAGGACTGCATCCATATGTTCTTCTTGGGGTTGATGCATGAACTGACTCACTACTCCAACCGCATATGCAATATCAGGACGAGTATGAGCAAGGTAAATCAGCTTTCCCACCATTCGTTGGTACCTGTTTTTATCAGCTAGTTTTCCATTTAACTTCATAAACAATTTTTGATTGATAACCATGGGTGTATCTGCCGATTTACAATCTATCATCCCTATTTCTGCCAAAAAATCCAGTATATATTTCTTCTGACAGATGAATATTCCTTGTTGTGATCTTAACACCTCAATACCAAGGAAATATTTCAGATTTCCCAAGTCTTTCATTTCAAACTCTGCACACAAACTTTCTTTTAACTTCTTGATTTCATTTTCATCATTCCCAGTGATAATCATGTCATCGACATAGATTATTAAACACGTTATGCGATCTCCTTTATGACTGAGAAACAAAGTATGATCAGAATTACTTTGTTTATATCCATATTTCTTCATTGCAACTGTGAACCTGCCAAACCATGCCCTGGGAGACTGCTTCAGTCCATACAAAGATCTCTTCAACTTACAGACTTCTCCATTTTTGAAATTCTGAGAGAACCCTGGCGGTGGATCCATATATACTTCCTCTTTCAACTCTCCGTGTAAGAAAGCATTTTTTACATCAAATTGATGAAGAGACCATCCTTGATTTGCTGCTACTGTGAATAAAACCCTTATTGTATCTAGCTTTGCAACTGGAGCGAAGGTTTCAGAGTAATCAATCCCATATGTTTGGGTGTACCCTTTTGCAACTAATCGCGCTTTATACCTTTCTACTTCCCCATCTGGTCTGTATTTAATTGTATAAATCCACCGACATCCTACTGGTTTCTTTCCTTGAGGTAGTGTACATTTGTCCCATGTTTCATTCTTCTCCAATGCTTCCATCTCAACCTTCATAGCATCCTTCCATTTAGTTATTTTCAATGCCTGCTCTGTATTTGATGGAATTTCTTCTGAATACAGTTTTGCTGTGAATGCTTTTGCTTCTTCAGAAAGGTAGCCTTCTGCTATATTAGCCATAGGATACTTTGAGCTTCTAGAGAATTTTTCTGGGGAGTACCGTTTTGCAGGTATTCCTCGAGTTGACCTGGGTGGCAGAACATACTTTTCTGGAGCTTCTGTAGTATTTGGTTCAACTTCTGCATCATTCTGTTCAATTTGATCTTCACTTTCCTGTACAATTTCATTCGTGGAATCTGGTGCACTTTCATTTGAAACATCAGGAGAACGACTTAGTGGAGAATTACTTACCTCAGGCATCAGGTTTGGGGCAGTATTTTCGGTGGCACTGGAATTCTGAGACTGAGAGGACTGTTTTTGAGATTCAACCACGGTATCTTCATTATCAACTGTGGTATTTTTACTAACTTCAGGATTATAACTAAGCCAACTCAATGTGTCACATTGTTCCTCCCCCTGACCATTGTTTTGTGGTGAGTAAAAATAGCTGGTTTCAACAAAATCACAATTCATTGTGGTAAACATGTGTTGAGTTTTCGGATTATAACATCTATACCCCTTTTGAATGACTCCATATCCCACAAAAACACATTTCTCGGCACATGGATCAAGTTTATTTCGATATGATTTTGGAATATGAACAAACACCGTACATCCAAAAATTTTGGGTTGAAGAGTAAGAACTTGTGGAGGAGTATGGTATTCAGTAAAGGTTTCTAATGGGGTTTTCATGCTCAGGATTTTTGTAGGAAGTCGATTAATTAGGTAAGTGGCAGTGGCTAGAGCTTCAGGCCAGAACATTTTTGGGACACAAGACTCGATTATTAAAGCTCTAGTCATTTCCAATAAAAGTCTATTTTTCCGTTCGGCAACACCGTTTTGTTCTGGGGTATGAGGGCATGTGGTTTGATGAATTATACCTTTGGATTGGAAAAACAGGTTCATTTGTGAGTTTATGTATTCCCCACCATTGTCAGTTCTCACAATTTTAATAGATTCTTGAAATTGGTTTTGAACCATGGTATAAAATGCAGTGAACCTATCATATACTTCGGATTTATTTTTCAAAAAATAAATCCAAGTCATCCGGGTGCAATCATCAACAAAGATCACATAATATCGAAAATTTTGACCTCCAGTAACAGGAGCTGGGCCCCAAACATCTGAGTGAATCAATGAAAAAGGTGTTTTGACTCTAGTATTACTGGGTTTAAAGGTTTGTCTATGGCTCTTAGCCAAAATGCAAGTTTCACATGAAAGTGACTTATTTGAAGGAAAAAATTTAGGAAACAAGACATGTAGATAACTAACTGACGGATGTCCCAATCTTCTATGCCACAACCAAGCTTCTCTTTCTTTCGTTCCATGAGCTAGCATCACATTTCCACCTTGAGTAACTTCATCCACATAATACAGTCCATCTTTCTCAGTGCCACGCCCAATAATCTGTCCCGTCCTGATATCCTGTAAAAGACAAAAAGTTGGATGCATGAGAACCGAGCAATTTAGTTCTTTTGTCACATGACTAATTGATAAAAGTTTATGTGACAATGAGGGAACATGAAGACAATTCGGTAACTTAATACTCGGAGAAATTTTAATTGTTCCTCCGGTATTTACATCCATTTTTGCTTTATTGGCCACTTTGATATGTGTCCTCCTGGGTTTTGAAAAATCTGAAAAATCAGATAATTCATATGTCATTGTATCTGTTGCACCGCAATCAAAAATCCACGACCCATCTTTTTCTTCCCTTTTTGCTACATATGCTGCCCCCTTTAAAAACTGTGGGCCTATGTTCGGCCTATAAACCGCCCCTGTTTTTTTCTGTAGGCTCCCATCAATCTCAAGCCCATCACTTAGATTCTCAAGTCCATAAAACCTATTACTAACCTTAGTATTATATCTATTGTTATTATTAATAGGTATATATGGTCTTGTAAAAATATGAGAATCATAATTTGGGGAGGTAGGGTTTGACCGACCCCTCCCTTTCTCCCTTTTACCTGCCATGAAAAATGACTCCTCCTCTTCCTCTCCAGCCGCCGCTACCCCACCAAACCCATCAGATTTCCGTCCACCACTGGGGTTAGCTTTGGCGGTAGGTGCGGTTTTAGAGGATTTGGTTGGTTTTTTTGGACCGATCCACCAATCTGGATAGCCCACGAGCCGAAAGCACTGGTCCTTGGTGTGTTTTGTCATGCCACATTCATCACAAAAAAGATGTGATTTATCATCTTGGATGATTGATTTCTTCTTGTTGTCGCTTCTCGAGTATATTTTGGCCGCAAAACCGGTTCCTTCTGAATTTCTGGCGAGTAAGCCGGCGGCGATGCCACCCGGTTCATTAGAGGTTGCTCCCAGAATATTCTGGTGAGCGGCCTCTTTGCGAACCATCCCATATGCAGCTTCCGATGATGGAAGAGGATCTGTTCGAAGGATCTCTCTTTTAATCGGATCGAATTTCCGATCCAACCCGTTTAAGAATTGGAACAGTTTTTTTTCCGATCTAATTTGGGCATATGCTTTGATGTCTGTTGGACATGTCATCGGATTTGGATCTATCCGATCAATCTCGCCCCATACACCCTGTAACGAGATCCAGAAGTCTTCAAGTGATTTGTCACTTTGCTTGAGCTCATTTGCTTTGACGTGAAGATTGAATGTTTGAAGCTTGTCTTTTCCACTGCTATATGTGATTATTAAAGCATCCCATAGTTCTTTTGCAGTGGAAAATTCTGTGAGGTTACCGGCTATGATTGGCTCAATATTTTGAATCAGCCAAGAAAATACGATCAGGTCTTCTTGTTCCCATACCTCGTATTTTTCCGTTTCTATTTTTTCTGGTGGCTTTTGGGTTAAATGTGATAAAAGGCTTTTTGACCTGCCGCCAATGGCAACCCGAATCATTCGGGTCCATAAGGCGTAGTTGTTGCTATTTAATTTCAGATTAATCTGAAGATTATCTGAGAGTTTTGGATTATGAGATTGTTGATTGGTATTATTTTGTAACAAATTGGCTAATTGTAATGCCAAATCGGAACCGGAGCCGCTGGCTTCTCCAGCCATGGTGGCTCGGTTTTCGGTTTAGGTGATACAATTTTGGGATTTAATGGGTAAATGATGAAACCGTAATTAACGGCTCTGATACCATGTTAAGTATTTGATGAAAGAACTTCTGTTATTGATTTGTTACAAAATACAATACTGATATTTATATCAGTTTTTGGAGATAGAAACACATTTGAGGAGAGTTACAGAGTGTATACAGATAGGGACTTTGTTGGAGGAGAGTTACAGAGTGTATACAGATAGGGACATGATGATAATTATCTGATCCCACATATTTGACTTTTTCCTTTCTAACATTCTCGACGAGGAGAACCACACGGTAAACCACTTTGTGCCTTTCAAGGACCATGTTGGAAACCGACTTGGTAATGTTCTTCCATGTCTAAACCGCTTTGATGTTAAGGAGTAAAATGGTGTTGTTTGAGGCCTCTTGCTAGTATGTGTATTCAGTGAAACATACTCGTAATAATTTACTGTAAAGATAGAATGCACATTGTACTTGATACGCAAGTACGCGGTGCGCGGTGTATACCCGTCGAAGTCAATGTGCATTCGAAACCCAAATTAAATGTGGGTGACAAAGGGGTAGCGCCACTTGCCTCCTTGCAGAGTCTCAGGCATATAGCCCCTTACACACAAAAAAAAAAAAGATTTAATCACTAGATGACCAATGTATTTTTCTTTTTGTACATGGTTGCCCAATAAACTAGAATATTGATGTGTATCACCCACAAACTTGTAAATTTTGTACATGGTTGACCAAAACGACTTGCTATAGCCGGTTACACTCTATTGAGCTGGCGTGACAACTTAGCTGGTCATGACGTGACAACTTACATGTTAAATGTACTTTTTCTTTTGTACATGGTTGCCCAATTTACTTTTTTATTGATGTGTATCACCCACAAACTTGTAAATTTTGTACATGGTTGACCAAAAACTATAATATTATGTGTATCACCCACAAACTTGTAAATTTTGTACATGGTTGCCCAATAAACTATAATATTAATGTGTATCACCCACAAACTTGTAAATTTTGTACATGGTTGCCCAATAAACTATAATATTAATGTGTATCACCCACAAACTTGTAAATTTTGTACATGGTTGCCCAATAAACTATAATATTAATGTGTATCACCCACAAACTTGTAAATTTTGTACATGGATCCTAATAAACTAACCTTCTTCACCAAATACGGACGTGGTCTCGTGTTTTTTTAAATCAAAAAAACCAATAGATGAAACAGACGTGGTTGGCTTTTCTTATCCCGGTGATGAAACAAACGGCGGGTTGAAACAGCAAACCACGTCTGTTTCATCCTGTGGTTGTTGATTTAATAAAGATGAGACCACGTCTGTATTTGGTGAAAAATGTTGGATTTATTAGGATCTATGTCATAAGTATAATACAGACTTAATATCCATATTATTAATGTTAATAAAAAGAAGAAAAAATCACCATTTCTACCGGCTATAACATGTGCTTTTGGTCAACCATGTACAAAAATTACAAGTTTATGGATGATACACATCAATAAAAAAAAGTAAATTGGGCAACCATGTACAAAAGAAAAAGTACATTTAACAGGTAAGCTGCCACGTCATGACCAGCTAAGTTGTCACGTCAGCTCAATAGAGTGTAACCGGCTATAGCAGGTAGTTTTGGTCAACCATGTATAAAATTTATTAGTTTGTGGGTGATACAACATCATTATTCCAATTTATTGGGCAACCATGTACAAAAGAAAAAGTACATTGGTAATTCAGTGATTAATCCCAAAAAAAAAAAATCTTATTATTATTAAGAATTCAACGAGATCTTTTCCCTTAAGTCAAACAAGAAGGGAATTCGTCGAGTTCTTGCGCATTCATTTCTACAACTCAATTCATCTGAGCGTGGGATTATAGGCAACAAAATTCGCATACTTAACATGTTTGGAAACTAGCATAACCGAGTACCTAAGTTCAGTCATGTATTTACCTGCCGCTAGGATTTTTTTTGTACACAATTATTTGTTTTTAATAATGGGATTTGCCAACTATATAGTGTATTTAATGAACTCTAATTTTTGAAAATATATGAAGATTTGTATTTATGATTTGCAGGTAATTAAGTTAAATTAATGAGTATTAAATAAAATTTTTAATTATTAAGAAAAATAAAGTTCATTAAATATAGGGTTAAGTGCACCGAAATGTAATCAACTAAGGCCGAAAAGTTATTGTATACATGAACTTACAAAAGGTTTATTGTATACATGAACCCTGCAAATTTTCTATTGTATACCGAAACCGGCTACTGTTTGAAGTGGGGCCGGTTTTGATGACACGTTGGCTATAAAAGGTCGTTCCCCCCTTTTTCCCCACAACTTTTTTCCCTCCCCTTTTTCTCCCGCCCTTCCTTCTTTCTCCCTCTTTCTCCCGCTCTGAAGCTTCACCCATCACCACCATGGCATCTTCTTCATCATCATCGCCTGCTACAAATCGAGGAGATAGATATATACTTTGTCATTGTGGACAAAAGATGAAAGTCATGACATCTTGGACCAACAGAAACCCGGGGAGGCGTTTTGTTCGATGCCATAATGTAAGAGTTCGATTTTTGCCCGGTTTCATCATATAAAGGTTGGTTTCGTATATTGTCATCATGTTGTTTATTTCAGGTTAAAACCCGCTACTGTACCACCTTCAGATTCATTGACGATGAGCTTCCTAGTGAGTACTACAAAGATTTATTGTTTGATCTTCACTCACAGAATCGTATAAAGGTGGAAGGTGTTATGATGGAAGAGGAGGAGGTGTCTTCAGTGAAATCAACGTTTGGTTTCTTTGAAAGATTTGTGTATGTTTGTACCGGATTTCTGGCCATGTTTTTCGTTGTAATAGCTTTTGTTTTGATGAACTAAGAATAATGATCATGTCAACTTATCAAAGTAATGTATGGTTTTTATCTACTTTTGCGTTGTAATGGGTACTGGTTATAAAATGGAAGGTATCTGTTTTGGTCATGTTTGTGTTTGATTGACTTATAAGTTTGAAGAATGTGTTTGATTGACCTACTTTACTCATGGACGAATGTGTTATGAATATATGCATAAAATCTGGCATTTTGAATACTAATATAATGGCAGTAGTTTAAGCAAAGAAAGGGAAAATATACATAAATAAAGGCAAACACATGCAAATTATCAAATAACTGCAACTGCATTACATATCATGGCTTCATCAAACCATGACATACAAAAGATTAGTGTTGTCACATGTTAGGTACATAAAACCCAACAGTTAAGTGTTTTTGTTACCTGCACATATGCAGAAGTACAAGGCAGTTTGTTACAAGATACACAAAAGAGAAGTTACACAAAATGGTAACAAACTGGCCAAACCATCCATCTACACCTAAATATTACAGTGAAAAGTTACATCAACCAAAGTTACATAATTTAGAACCAAATTACGATATACTAATAGCATCATCTTCTGTGAGTCCAGGGCGATCATCATTCTTCTTCCTGCACAGTTTCTTCTCCAATATTCTCTGGCTTGGAATCCTTCTCTTCAAAGGTGGTTGTTGCTTCTTGGGTGTTGCTTTTTTACTTGTGCCTTCATTCACTGACTCCTGTGTCCCCACTTGTGGTTCAGCCATCATGGTTGGTGCAGAAACTTGCTTCCTTGGTTGCATTTTTCTCCTTATTGTAGAAAAAGTGACTTTCTCACATGTACCCACCCCACTACTTAAACATGGCATTGTCCTTCCAAATGCAACTCTTGGTCCACCCCTTCGTAACCCTAAGGTTCCACCACCCCTCCTAGTTTTTGGAACTCTAGGAGGTAGTTTCTCAACACAATCTATCAAAAAGGTATATATTAAACTTTGAACATGCATATCACATAGCAAATACATAGTCAAATTGAAGCAATATTAGTTTTGCATACCTGTATTTTCTGCCACAGGAAGAGGAAACCTGTATCCTCCTTTTGTAACTCCCACTCTTCTGCCTGGACTCAGTGGTGGTGAAGACATACTTGCTTTGGTCTGAACAGGTTCTTGTGTCTCTTGAGTTGACTGAACTGGTGCCTTACCATTACTGTTTGATTGACTTTGTTGATTTGGTGGATTTTGACTATCTTCAAACAGTCTCTTTTTTACACTAGAAGTTTGCCTTGCATTTTGTGGAACAGCAGTGAAAGTAGTACCCTGAGGTTGTGGTCCCTGGCTAGGTATTTGGTTGTCCTCACTCATTACTTGTGCACTTGGTCTCTGACTTGGACCAGCATTGCCACAACTCATGGTTTCACTAGCTTTCTTCTTTGGTGGCCTCCCTTTGGTCTTTGTAACCACTGGTTTTTCAATTTTTTCATTCTTACAACCTCTAGCATTGTGGCCCTTCTGCAGACAGTTGGAACAACTCATCTCTACCCCATGTTTTGTAACCCTGGAACCATACACTCTAGGTTCATGTGCTGCCCTCATCCTTTTCTTTTTGGGCCTTCCAGGCATAGTTCTTGGCATGGGTGGCAATGGCACAACTGAACCTGGAAATGATAACCATGTGTCCATTCCCCCAACTGGATTCAAGTAGTGCTCATATGCATACATAAAGTGAGACTTCCTGAACCAAATGGCTAAGAAATCCTCTGGATTCCTGTTCATCTTATACATTGCTTGCATTGCATGAACACAAGGTATACCACTCAACTGCCACATTCTACAAGCACAAGTACCCTTGTCTATATCCACACCATATGCATATCTATAGTTCCTAGTCTCAAATTTGTTCCCACCAGCATGTATCACTAACCAATCTGCCCTTCCACTATTGATTATTTCTAACTTTTTTCTTATAGCAGGACAAATATCATGTTGCCAAAGTGACCATTTGTCTCTAATTGTTTCTAACCTAATCATCACAATGACCCTCAATGCTTCTAACAGAGTAATAATTGGTTTGGTTCTTACCTTAGTCAGCACAGAGTTCCAGCATTCACTGAAGCCATTCTCAACAGATTCACAGCATACATTAGTCTTGAAAAATGCCCTGCTCCATGACTTTGGGTTCCTTTCCATCAAGTACTTGAAGGCATTTGGGTTAGCAGCTTTAATGTCTTTCATCACAGAGTCAAATTGTGTTGGGTAACTACTTTTAGCAGCTCTCCAAAACAAATTCCTGAATTCAACCCCACTGTATAGTTTCCTGAAGTTTTCGTATATATGCCTTGCACACTGTCTGTGCTCAGCTCTTGGCATCACATCTTTCACAGCTTCAAGCAGTCCCTGTACATATATACATCATATAAGCATTCATTAATAAAGTTGTAAGTAGTATAAAGGTAAGTAATTGCATACCTTATGTCCATCTGACATCAGTGTGAGTTCAAATCCTTTGGGGGCAGCTAGGTCATTGCTCAGTAGTGTAAGAAACCATGTCCAATTGTGCTTGTTTTCCACATTGACAATTGCCCATGCAATAGGAAATATCTGGTTATTTCCATCTCTCCCTACTGCAGTCAATAACTCACCTCCACATGATGACTTCAGAAAACATCCATCTAAGGCAACTATTCTCCTACATCCCTTCTTGAACCCTTCCTTGAGACCAAACAGGCACACATAGAACCTATCAAAGTAAGTCTTCCTATCTGGATTTGTGGTAGTACCTAACTGCACAGTTGACCCTGGATTTGTCCTTAACAGTGCATCTCCATAAGGCCTTAGCATTGCATAGTGCTCCTCCAATGACTTCTCATACTCATTCAATGCCCATGCTCTAGCTCTTTTTACTTGCTGTTGTGTTACAAAACATTTATATTTTTTCATTACCAGTTCTTGAAGTAGAGAGCATTTGATATCAGGTTGTTGTCTAATTCTGTCTGCAAAGTGTCTACCTATCCATTTGTAGTTAATCAAACTGCCATACTTGAAATTCCTTGCACATGTATGGGAATCAACCAGCTTCTTCACTTGGAAAGATCTTTCTGAAGTCATCCATGAAGCAGACAACCTCCAATTGCATTTTTGTACAAGGGGCTGATATCTTCTGTTCTTTCTCTGTTTGCCAAGACTGGGATCTTTTATCCTTGGTGGCCTAACTCCACATCTTGCAATGATGTGAGTTGTGGAAGCCCTCTCATACCACAGTGAATAACCATTGGCCAATGCGTAATAAGACAAACATTCTTTCAATTGCTGTGGACCCTCATACCTCTCACCAAGCTGTGAAATTAAATTAGTTTCAAGTTATTAATGATTTTTGACAAGAAAAAGTATAAAAAGATACTAAAGTTTTCAAGTATTGGATACCTTGGGTTCCTTCAATCTCCAATGGGTATCTTTGTCATGTATGGGAAAGTTTGGGACATCTTCTTTGGGTGTTTCCAATGGATCAAACCACTCTGAGTTGTTATCATCTTTCAATGCATTCACTAGTTTGGAAATAAAATCATCATGTTCTTCATGTAGTACTGTCCTGTCCTCTCTATGTTTAACACCACCACCAAGTTTAGGCAATTGATTACTTGTGGGAATCCTAGCAATAGGATTACCCTTTCTAACCTGTTCCAATTCTTCCTCACCCTCACTTAGATGATCTAAAGAAGCAAGAGATTCAGCATCAGATTCATCTGGTTCATCCACATGTGGAGGCTGATCATCATCATCATCCACATGTGGAGGCTGATCATCATCATCCTCAGGGGGAGGCTGATGATGATCATCATCCTCATGTGGAGGCTGATCATCATCATCATCCATCCACATGTGGAGGCTGATCATCATCATCATCCACATGTGGAGGCTGATCATCATCATCCCATGGGAGGCTGATCATCATCATCTCATCCACATGTGGAGGCTGATCATCATCTTCATCCACATGTGGAGGCTGATCATCATCATCCTCATGTGGAGGCTGATCATCATCATCATCCTCATGTGGAGGCTGATCATCATCATCATCCACATGTGGAGGCTGATCATCATCATCTCATCCACATGTGGAGGCTGATCATCATCATCATCCACATGTGGAGGCTGATCATCATCATCATCCCACATGTGGAGGCTGATCATCATCATCATCCACATGTGGAGGCTGATCATCATCATCATCCACATGTGGAGGCTGATCATCATCATCATCCACATGTGGAGGCTGATCATCATCATCATCCACATGTGGAGGCTGATCATCATCATCATCCACATGTGGAGGCTGATCATCATCATCATCCACATGTGGAGGCTGATCATCATCATCATCTATCCACATGTGGAGGCTGATCATCATCATCCACATGGGAGGCTGATCATCATCATCATCCACATGTGGAGGCTGATCATCATCATCATCCACATGTGGAGGCTGATCATCATCATCCCATCAGGGGGAGGCTGATCATCATCATCATCCACATGTGGAGGCTGATCATCATCATCATCCACATGTGGAGGCTGATCATCATCATCATCCACATGTGGAGGCTGATCATCATCATCATCCACATGTGGAGGCTGATCATCATCATCATCCACATGTGGAGGCTGATCATCATCATCTCATCCACATGTGGAGGCTGATCATCATCATCATCCACATGTGGAGGCTGATCATCATCATCCACATGTGGAGGCTGATCATCATCATCCACATGTGGAGGCTGATCATCATCATCCCATGGGAGGCTGATCATCATCATCATCCACATGTGGAGGCTGATCATCATCATCATCCACATGTGGAGGCTGATCATCATCATCATCCACATGTGGAGGCTGATCATCATCATCCACATGTGGAGGCTGATCATCATCATCATCCACATGTGGAGGCTGATCATCATCATCCCTCAGGGGGAGGCTGATCATCATCATCATCCACATGTGGAGGCTGATCATCATCATCATCCACATGTGGAGGCTGATCATCATCATCATCCACATGTGGAGGCTGATCATCATCATCCACATGTGGAGGCTGATCATCATCATCATCCACATGTGGAGGCTGATCATCATCATCCCTGGGAGGCTGATCATCATCATCATCCACATGTGGAGGCTGATCATCATCATCATCCACATGTGGAGGCTGATCATCATCATCATCCTCAGGGGGAGGCTGATGATCATCATCATCCACATGTGGAGGCTGATCATCATCATCATCCACATGTGGAGGCTGATCATCATCATCATCCACATGTGGAGGCTGATCATCATCATCATCCACATGTGGAGGCTGATCATCATCATCATCCACATGTGGAGGCTGATCATCATCATCATCCACATGTGGAGGCTGATCATCATCATCATCCTACATGTGGAGGCTGATCATCATCATCATCCACATGTGGAGGCTGATCATCATCATCATCCACATGTGGAGGCTGATCATCATCATCATCCACATGTGGAGGCTGATCATCATCATCATCCACATGTGGAGGCTGATCATCATCATCATCCACATGTGGAGGCTGATCATCATCATCATCCACATGTGGAGGCTGATCATCATCATCCACATCAGGGGGAGGCTGATCATCATCATCATCCACATGTGGAGGCTGATCATCATCATCATCCACATGTGGAGGCTGATCATCATCATCATCCACATGTGGAGGCTGATCATCATCATCATCCACATGTGGAGGCTGATCATCATCATCATCCACATGTGGAGGCTGATCATCATCATCATCCACATGTGGAGGCTGATCATCATCATCATCCACATGTGGAGGCTGATCATCATCATCATCCACATGTGGAGGCTGATCATCATCATCATCCACATGTGGAGGCTGATCATCATCATCATCCACATGTGGAGGCTGATCATCATCATAATTTAGGGTTTTCTGAAGCAAAAAACAATTACTGAGATCGATTATTAGCATAGATAGTGATAAAATACCTTAGATTGTGTAGATAAAATGCTTTATGTCATTGATCGGACCGGAATTCTGGATTTCAAGCCTCAAGACGAACGATCGCGTGTTAGTGTGTGTTTTGTGTGTGTTTGTGTGTGTGTAACTGTGTGTGAATCGCAGTATATACATATTTATATATCTTTCGTTTTTATTAATTTATTAAAATATAAACGTTGTGCGGTACACGTAAGCAAAAATTTGTGGGAAAATGTAAAGGGTTACCGGCTAACGATTGAACAGGTAAAACGTGTTTTCTATAACCTTTTTTTGAGGGTTCATGTATACAATAAACCTTTTGTAAGTTCATGTATACAATAACTTTTCGGCCTTAGTTGATTACATTTCGGTGCACTTAACCCTTAAGTTAATGTGTCATTAGGTCATTTAGCAAATCTATATATACTTGAGATAACAAGAGAAAGAATCTCAAATGAAGCTTAAATTGATTAACCTGTAATCAATATTAGAACTTCAACTTGTTATCCATCGTCTTCTTCTTCTTCTTCAATTTGTTAATGATCTTTATTATCATCACGTACAATAAAATCAAAAGTTTTTAAAAGTTTCTTTTTAAAAATAGTTATTTTGGAATTAAAAAGAATAATATGATTAATAGATAACAAGAGAAAGAAACCCAAATGAAGTTTAAATTGATTAACCTGTAATCAATGTTAGAACTTCAACTTGTTATCCATCGTCTTCTTCTTCTTCTTCAATTTGTTAATGATCTTTATTATCATCACGTACAATAAAATCAAAAGTTTTTAAAAGTTTCTTTTTAAAAATAGTTATTTTGGAATAAAAAGAATAATATGATTAATAGATAAAATAAAAGAAAATCGTAACATTCTAGATGTATATATAATATATTTATCCAAAATTTGAAAAGATATGTAATTCTTGCTGCCATGACGAGTCAATGATTACTCTTGAAGAGAGTTATGCTCAATGTGTCAAGTGTCATGAATGAATAATGATGAATTGATGATAATGGATACATAAAAACAATCTGTGGGCTGTGACTGGGAGATCTTGTGGGCTGAGAGCAAGCATAATGTTTTAGCAAAAAATAAGGTACTTCGAAATATTCAAATAGATAGATATTCCATATAATAGTATGGTTTTAATAATCTTCAAACAATGAAATTTTGAAATATAACCATAAACCATACATCATAGTCACAAATTCACAATATGCACACACTTGTAGCCATGTAAACCAGAAAAACGAACACAAATAAAACTTTGTCCATATTCATTCGTTTAACATAACAAACGTACGATTCATTTATGTTTCCCGGTCTAGTCCAATTATCTGTGCCGTCACAACCACCATTCCTCGTTTGCACCTCGACCATGTTAATAACTGTTCTTCCACGATATATTCAAGAACGCCGCATTGTGTATATAATCCTCTAACATCATTCTATTCATTACAATCATTTGAAAAATCTCTATATTAAATTAAAAAACAAAATTGTCATTACATCATCATTCTATCAAAATATTTTACATGGTAACTCCAAAATAAAAATATAAATTATTATATCCTTTTAAACTAAATAAGTTATGACATTATTATAACATTAAACTATCTATACTATATTATAAAGCAAATAGCCCCTGTCTAAAATTTTAAATTTCAACTTTTACTTCCCCAAAATGTCCCTTCTATCTATTTTATATTTACCTAAAATAACTATAATACTCTTTCTCTCTCCCCAAATCTCAACCACTCATTTTTTCTCTTTCCTCCATAAATCATTTTTGTAACATCCCAAACTTTTTATTTAACAATTGACTAATGTCGTTAAGTCAACATAGTGTGTCGTTAAGTCTATATTAGATTTAATGCATATATGTAGTTAAAGTGTGATTGTGTGTGAGGTTTGAAAGCCTAAAATGTATAATGCAGGATTTGTGTGTATATAATGTAGTTAAACACCTATGTAGTGGCATCTAAAGAAGTATTTATGTTGTATGTGGTCCTTAGGGTAGTTTTTGACTAGTAATGAAGGATTAGGAAGCTTGGGGGTTAATTTTGACATATGAGGAAAACCAAAAACGGGATTAGGGAATTAGAGGGTGTCATTAGATCATTATTTGCAGCCAATACATTCTCTAAACAAGCCCTAAGCCGCCCCATAGCATTCCTCCATCAATTGCAAGCCGAAAAGCTTTCCTACGTGTGATTCGGGTGTGTTTTGTCAAGTGTTTTGCAGCCCTAGTGTGATCTACGTGTATAGAAAGTAACATCTCATTGATTTCAGATCCTTTTAATTGTATAAGTCATTAGGGATCTTAGTGGGATTATGGGAGAATCATTTAATGAAGATTAATGGTGGTTTTGATGGATTAAAGCCATATATGGTGTAATTAATGATTGAAATGCTTTGTGATGGTCTAAATATGAAGGATTATGGTGTATTGAATCTGTATTATAGACCTGGAGTCGTTTGGGGTCGAATTCGGGATGAAAACGATTTTTGTAAAACTGCAGGTCGAAGGGGAGTTGCGGCGCAACCAGAAAACAGAAGGATAAGTTGCGGCGCAACGAAAGGGTCGAGTTGCGGCGCAACAGGGTGTTGCGGCGCAACCCAATCAGTTTTCAAAATGTTTATACTTTTAAATCGTAACTTCGTTTTGACACGTAGATTAGACCTGAATCTTAAGTGAGTCTTTAAAGTGTGTGGGTCTAGTTATTGGCCTTAATGACGTGAGTATGTAGCTTGTCTAATAATCGTTTACTAATTATAGGTAGACGAGCATAGTTGCTTTACACAGTGACTAGTTGTTGATTATTGTGGACTACGCCGAGGAAAGATACACTACTTTTGACACGCTGAGGGTTCCACAAGCAATGGTTACTTGTTATAACTTCCCTAACGGTAACTTATGATAAATGTGGGAATTTCGGGTTACACGGGAGGTATTGTGGGATATGAAGTTGACCATGAGACCTAATATGCAGTCCCAAATGTAGTGAAATGAAGTATGTTGTAATGTAGCGATTGTTATGCAACTTATGTAGTATTTTGTAATACTTGAAATGTAGACATGACGTAGATTCTTGATGTGTGCATGCTTATGTGACTTGTTCACCTAGTTCACTAGATTTACTAGGCTGCCATGTCACTTGCACGTCTAAGGGCCCAAACAAAATGAAGGAAATGTGTGACTATGTTTAGGTTGTGTGATGCCTAAACTAATAATGTGTGAAACCTGCAGGGAAGTGTTAAGCTTAACCCGTACTTGCCCTAGCCCGGCGAGTGCGTGAACGTAGGTTGCTTGGGTGGCTCCTTGCAACATGGTCATTTAAAGCAGGGCGAGTAATACGAGGGGTCTGACCCGCCTCCATATACGGATTACTCCGGGATTGGCTTGTCATTCCTTAACGACGTACGATGAGTAGCCTTTTGGTTGATCATCTAGTCGGGTGTGATGCAGGGCACACTTATATGCAGTTAACGAAGATACGTGTGATTATGTGTGATATAAAAGAAGGATAGGCACAATTAGGGTGATTCATCCTAAGTTGATATGCAGGTTGAATGTGTGTGTTATGTGGGTTGTGCCTTAATGTTTTGTCAACAAAGTAGAAATGTTTTAATTGGACAAAGCTTAATAACTTTAGTGATATCTTACTTAGCTAATTCGTTAGCTAACACTTGTTTCTTGAAATGTGTGGTTCCCTCAGGTATAGCTTGAAGGATAGATGAGGCATGAAGGGCGAGGAGCGGGTAGATAGCATGCTGATGGCTTTAGCTACCCTTAGATGTTACACCTCATTAGACATCATTTGCATTTTGATATTATGCAGAATTTATGTAGTACTATGTTGACGGTTGTTTTGTGTTGGCAACCGTTGGGTTTTCATTTAGACTTATTTTATGGTATGGCATGTAACACCAATAAATGCAGAAACCGAACAGTTTTTATCGGTTTTGAACTTTTTAGTTTTCTTCCGCATCTTTTAACACCGTTAGGTGAAAGTTTTTGAAAACCCATGTTTTTAAATGTCGGGTGTTACAATTTTATTCCTCTAATTCATTCAAAATCTTTTATCTCAAAAACCGTATATCGATAAATTATAAAAATTATATGGGTGTTCTTAAAATTTCATGTTCTTTCATTAGAGAGGTCATTCGATATACTTTCGACGAATTTTTAAATCCGAGGGCGGAGCCCGTCAGGTAGATCACCCCATCACCGCCACCGCCATTACATCACCACCCCGCCATCACTTCCATCACCGCCGCAACGCGCGGGTACTTTTCTCTCGTACTACTAAATTTAATATGTTTTCTAAATTCTTACTTATTAGTTAATAAATATCTTTACGTATATTTTTTTCTTAAAGTATAGATTCTCCAGTCAACATTATAAAATTGATTCAATTAATTCATACATGATTCATGAATAATTATGATTTGCTTATTTTTTCTTTTCTTTTATCTTCATTGTTATATACATATACATATACATATATAAATGTATATGTATATACACAATCGAATTCTAAATATGTATCGTCATATACCCGGATTTGATAAGCTAGTAAAAGGAATAATATTCCATGTTTTTGACTAAATATACAAATGATAATAGCATCATATGGCTCATACGGGGTGGGTCGATGGGTATCCAATCGTGGTATCGGGGCTAGGGTTCCTCCCATTACCTTTTTTTTTTTTTACAAATGATAATATAACCATGGAGGAATGGTCAAACGAGGTAATGCTCAAATTCTCCAACCCTCTTGCACGACAGAAAAACGGCTTCCAAAAAGTTCTCATCATTTTTTGTGCCCTTTTAAAAGAATTATGGAGTAAAATCTTACAACACTTGCAATAATTTGTATTTTAAACATAAAAATCATTTAAAGAAAAGGGGAATGATAAAATTAGTCAAAATGCAATATTTGTATCAATTGCTTCTTTGTTAATATATGTTCCATATATTAATATATGAATAAATAGTTGAATGTTACAAGTTGTAACATTTTGTATACTTACAAGTTGTAACTTACAACTTGTAAGTATACAAAAATGTTTATTAAATCTTTAATCAAATCCTCTGTTATATTAACGAGGAGCGTAAGCCCACCAGGCCAAAAAAGTCAAACCCCGACCAGGCAGTATTAGCGGCGACTTCGCCGCTAATATTGCGGGCCCCCATGTCAGTAACGGTTAATCTGGCAGAATATTAGCGGGCCCCCCGTCAGTAACAGAGTATTAGCGGCGACGTCGTTGCTAATGCCCCTGGTCGGGTTGACCTTTTCCTGGTCGTGTTACCCTATGCCTATATTAAAAGAAAATATTGAGTAGCGCATGAAGCAAGAAACTAAGGTGTTCGATCCAAGATTCGGTCAATCTAATTAATAATCTCATGATTATAACAGGCTAGAAGTATGGTCTTGAACCCAACAATTAAGTTGCTGAATAAGTAAAGATTTAAATATTTTAGTATAATATTCGAAACTCATCTAATAATACTCCTAATATAAGATCAAGACAAATTGAAAAAATCAATACAAAGATAAAATATATATATATATATAATATAAACAAACTACACATATCAAATCTTATGATATTAAGCGAATTGTTAAGCTAAAATGACACAAGGTAATCGTTTATTATAAACTAGCACGGTACCCGCGCAATGCGGCGGTGGTTGTGACGGCAACGGTGTGGTGGTGGGGGCGACTGTTGGTGGTGGAGGCGTCGAGTGGTGTAGATAATTGATGTAAAGGTAATTGATGTAAAAGGTTAATGGAAATATTTTGGATAAATGACTGATATTGTAATTTAATCATTAATGGTATTTTAGATAATTCCTCTATAACTTTTAAGGAGAGGGTTGTTTTATTTATTAAATAGTATAAAAGTATAGATTAGGTGTATAGGGGAATTAAGATTAAGAAATAAGGGTATTTTAGATATTAAAAAGTACTAAATTTTCTAAAATATGAGAGGTCAATATGCTTTATAAGGGTTATATATAAACAGGGATTTAGTTTTCCTCAAAAGACCCATGCTACTAATTAGACATAGATCAAGTGGTATCCACATCTTCAAAGTACATGAGCGCATTCAAATGATATTTAAAGAACAAGAAGGTTTTGTGTTCAATTTCTGCTTCAAGCATGCCAATCTATATCTAGTTAAAAGAGCTTTTAGAAACTATTCTCTATGAGATTGACGATGATTGACACCCGTAAAATATTTAAAATCAAGAAAATCTCGCTCAATGTGCAATTTTTTTAACATAAAATCTATGCTCTACATTATTTGAATCATCTTAAGGTGAATAGTATTGTGACTTTGCACCTCTTAGTTCATATAAAAAAATTTGATTTTTAATTCATATCCTTATCATCCTTATTGATTTGGTGATTGTGATATTTATGTTTATAACATCCAAAAATATCAAGTTAAAGCAATGATATACACCTCAATAATCCTTATATTTAACGAAATATACACAATAATCATAGTAATTAACGAAATGTACATCTATCTTCTATATAATTCACCATAATGGAAGGGGATTTCCTAAAGTTATCCCAACTTGACTAGTCAAGTTGGGATAATCTTGACCCTTGGATGAAAATCAAGGGTCAAGATTTAAAACTTATCTTTAAATCTTGACCTTTGATTTTCATCCAATGGTCAAGATCTTCCCAACTTGACTAGTCAAGTTGGGATAAATTTAGGAAATCCTAATCCGTATAATATAACAACAGATTAAAAAAATATAAAATGAGGGTCCTATAAAAACAAGGACCTCACATGCCATGGAAACTGTAGAGAATCGAGTGGTGACTCATAAGAGGAAGACGGGGTTTGGCATGAAAAATATGGAATCCCAAGAAAACGAATACTATGTTCCCAATCATAACTTAACAACTCATGCCAGATTTCCAACACAACTCTCATATTTTTTTTTATTCTTATTACCCTGTATATCATACTATAATTATTACACAATATTATATAATGTTATATTTGATGTATTTTTTTGCCTATCTTTTATATTTGTATGTATGTGTATGTGTACGTGTACAGATGTTTTAATGATTTATTTATACATATATGAAGTGATCCTCATACCTGTAAAATGCTCCTTCCATATGGATGAATAGATGATTAATAAAGAAAATCATCAACTATCATTGTATAAATTTTAAGCTAACACTTTTCGATCAATATGTTCGTTCTAAGTTCAAACATATAATATAACTTAATCATCTAAAAAGGTAATGATGATTTCGAACTTTTGGTATTTGTCACTCAAACCTGATTCAACAAAGTGTTAGCTTTTTTTCCATTTTGTCCATATAACCCTTAAGACTCTCAAGAAAATGCCGATGCGATGCGACACGACTACATATTGCCCAAGACCTTTGCCGAACTCTATATTGCGGGATACTTGATCGATCTTCTTTTTACATATATGACATATTTGTGGTAGCATAATTTCTACCTCTTTTAATTGATGTCGATCATAGGACACAAACAGATAGGCATCAGGACTTGCAAGTGTCATAGTGACCTTCCAAATTAATATATAACATAATTAATACTATTTGTACTTATTTATATTGATTTGAATGACTTGAAGAATTACACACCTACGCTCAGTTGAATCAAAGATAGATAGATATTTCTAGATTAGGATTTGACAACAAAACAAACCCAAAATCTATGCACCTTGTACGCCAATTCACCAAAGTTTCAGTGAAACTTCACCAATAATTGCTTACATAACAAATTTCTAAAATAAATCATCATATATCCAATTACAAAAGTTGCAAAAAATTGTAGTTATATATATTGCGTGATGAATGAATTCCGCATATTTCTTTGTTACAAGTATTAATTTCTGTTATTGATACCAAAACAACAAATAAATCTGTAATCAAAGAATCAAAAACTGTCCCAGAAAAATTAGTCCGCAACGATTCTTTCTAAAAAATAATTAATGACTCGACTAAGAAAAGAAGATTTCCAAATAATAATTCTCTCACTATACATGAACAAAATAAATATACCTTATAAAAAATGTAGATATTTCAAAACAATAATTTTTTTTTTTAATATCAACTCTTCCAAGCATAAACAAGTAATGAAAAACCATTAGGACCTTTAAGCTCATTCTCCTCAACGCTTTCCCATTCCATAACCGATCCACAACCCGAAGACGCCGAAGACAACGATGAAGACGTCGACGAGCTTTTCGCCCGTTTCAACATCCCTTTCTTCATTTTCTTCATCTCAAACCCGAACCCAAAACCCGACCCGAGTCCAGACCCGGAAGCATTCAACCTCACCAAATACTTATCATCTTCATGATAATCAAACCCAGATTTCTCAAACCGAAACATAAACAATGCATACCCATCATCTGAATCTTCATTCGCTAACCAATTATGTACGTCCCATGATATCTGAATATTCACACCATCTGTTTCTACCCTCTCATTGCCTCTGAATTTCCATTGTAAATGTTTTACAACCAAAATTTTTTTACCGTCTACTGTGAAATATAATCTGGAATCATCCCCTGAAACACGTGTACAATCTATGGTAATTTCTCGAGTTTTACCTCGGAAAGTGGCTTTAGTTATGTATTTTTTGTTGGAAATTCCTGTAACATGTTCTCTTCTTAAAATAGTTATTTGAGAATTAATGTTTGGTGATAATTTGGTTTTTGAATAAGCTTGTTTCATTGAGTCTCCAATAAGGAGTATCATTTGGGTTGACATAGTTGCAGCTATGTAAAACCCGGATGTGGGTTCTGGGCCGGATCCAAATTTGGCCCGAGACAGATCGTAGTGTATTTGTATTAAATCTTTTTTGTTAGTTGTGTTTGAGATTTGTATTTTTTTGGATCCTTGTTTGTTCCAAAAAATTAAGGGTTTTATTTGGAGATGGAAAGAAGGGATGGTGGTAGTGGTGGTGGAAGAGGTGGTGGAAAGGGAATCATCGTCATCATCGGCGGCGGTGGATGGAAGGAGATGGAGGTGAAGAGATCGGCCGAATAAAGTTCGAGACCATGTTAAGGCGAATATTCCGATATGGGTGTGGTAAAGGGTGGTGGTGACATTGGGTTTGGATGATGGTGGTGGTGGTGGTGGAGGAGGTGGTGGTGATGATGGTGAGTGGTTGTTCCGGTTGGAAGTTGGCCGCCGGTGAAGGGTTGGGTGGTGGTGGTCCGATGACATTTTTTAGACAAAAAAGTCGAAAATTATTATAAGGATTATTATTATTGGAAGAAAGAGTTGCTTAAAAGAATGGGGGTTTATATAAAGGAGTGTGTGGGGATGAACGGTGTGTGGGGACGATGTATAGTTGTGTGAAGATTTGACATTTTGGTCCAATTTTAAATAAGTTTATTCTATTTTTTTGGAAAAGTAAAAGATTTTACATTGATTGATTTTCTATTTTTAAGATAAAAGATAGCCAAAGTCACATTTGGTAAATGTGTTTTAAAATCAATCATCAATACGTAGAACTTGGGTTGTCACGTGTATAGCTTTTATTTCTATTTTTTAAATTTGGTATATAGCAATTACGGTTAAAACATTACGTTATTTCGAGTTATTTGGATCAGTCCATACAATGAACCAAATTCAACTCGGATTAATCTGGTTATGGTAAAATGGGTTTGGATTCGGTAATACCCGTTTAGACCATATTAGTCGACATTACTATAACCAAGTATTTTATTTGAAACTAGCAGGGTGTCCTTGCAATGCGACCGTTGTGACGGCAATGCGATGGTGACGGGTGGCGGCGACGACTGATGGTGGTGACGACAAATAGTGTAGGCTTTTGATGTAAATATAATCTATATAGTGGTTAGTGTAGTTATTTTAAGACTTGAGGGAACTGGTGGTGTAATTTATTTCATTAAAGGTATTTTAGGTATATTAGTGAATATAATTAAATTAGTGAATAAATAAGATGATGATGTAGGAAAAGAGTAAGGGTATTAGAGCATTCACAGTGTCAGACACTCATCCTCCAAGGACTAGTCTCTGTCAGCACCACATCAGCTCCATATCAGCCCAAGGACTAACCAAGGACTAATCCCCCAAAACACCCACAGTGCCAGGACTAGTCTAGGACCCACTATTTAATTATTTTTACCTTTTCAACCCAATATTCTACCATCTATTTATTTATACACTTTTAACCCTCTAACTTATACAACATAAATTTTTTAATAAAAACACACTTAAAAATTTCATTAAATAAAAAACATACAATACAATAAAATAAAACATACATAATACGAACACATTAATAATAATAAAACATACATAATACGAACACATAATAATAAAAAAAACATAAACACACTTAATACTAACACATAGTCTAAAGCATACATAAGACTAACACTCGGAGTAGTCCGAGTCCACAGTACTGTCGTCGTCATTGCGATGAATGTACCGATATGGTTCAGGAGACCCGTCAGCGTCGCCGGTTTGCGGAGATGCGTACTCCTCTCCGGGGTCAGTCAGGTAATCATCAGGACGACCACCACCGATAGCGCCTTGCCAGAATAATGCATGGTCTAGAGTGACGTTTAAAGTGGTAGTAGCAGCGGTAAGCTGAAAAATAGTTTGATTGAGCCAGTCAATATGCTGCCGAAGATAAATAATGTACTCATATTTGACGGCGTTACGAGCATGTTCTGCGGCTTCAAGTCGTTCAATTTCGGTTGCGATTGCCGCTTTGTTTGCCGTCAAGTTGTCAATGACATTGTTAACTGTAGATCTGTTTGCATCATCTTGGAGCATGTGATCCTGCATGCCCATTTTTTCATCGTGAACGGTCATGTTTGGTATGTTGTTTGTCATGGTTCTTTTGTGAATGTGTGTTATTTGTGTACAAGAGTGTGTGTGTTTTTTAATAGAGAAATGGTTTGTATGGTAAATTGTTGTATATATAAATATGATAAATAGGGACCAAAAGTGTAAAATATTTGAACTTATATAATATGGTCGTTACATTGAAACAAAAAAACAAACAAATATTCGACCGATGCTCGTCTGTGCAGGGACGGACGAAGGATAACGAAGCCGAGGACGAGCCACACCTAACGGTGTGCACTCGTCCTCCACCCTTGGACGAACGCTCGAACGAGCAGAAATGAATGCGTTGTGAGTCCTCTTATAGTCATATTGCATAGAGTAATTTCAACATTTTCTTAAATAAAGAGAGTTATTCTTTTTATATGCAGGCATAAATAAGACCAAAGGAAATTTTAGAAAACATAAAAAGACTTAAAAGGGGCCAATAAAGTTGGTAGTATAAACGTAATGTCTTTATAGTTTATATATATTGTGAAACGTGGATTGAAGAAAGGTTATTTTCGAAAGTTTTAGGCTACATCCTAAACATTTATTTCATTTAGAAAATGCGTGTGATTTAAAAATAAAAGTCGAAAGTGTTCGGATCTAAAAAAGACTTTGAGGGAATTTTTTGTTATTTGTACGGATATATATATCTGATAGCTGATGCTCTACTTGGTATTTTTATTTTCCAGGCCGATTCCATTTAACATTCAGGGTGAGCAGTGAAGTATGCCTACAAACAAGATGATACTTTCTTTTTTATAGTAATCATATCTGATGAGTTATAATGGGTATTATAAATTAGTTAACAAATTAAACTCGTCTAAAAAACAACAGGTTTTTTAGATCATGTTACATTAGAGGATATTTAGGGTTATTTAAATTAACTGGGTTCGATTAAATAATTGGAGTCTCTGTTTTTCAGAGATACAGATCAATAGTTTAATCCTCTTTTACTTTTAATATAATTTAAAGTAGTTTCTCTACATTAGATAGAGTTTTCGAAAAACCAACTCTTCGTAGAATAGTTGGCCACCAGCTGCCACTTTCTAGGAGCAACCTGAGTTCAAATCTTGCGAGAGGCATAACTGAATTTAAGTGGTTGACGAACCTTGACACTATCCATGCTGGGGGTTATGTGGGTACCAATCCGGTACATAAGTTCAAACGGTTCCCATCAATTTACCGTTTAGAGTTTTCGAAAAACAATATTTTTATTTTTTAATAGAATCAAGTATTGTTGTCTATATCTTGCATCTCCATCTATTTGTAGACATGATTGGATAGGTGTTTATATATTGATTTTTCAATGTCAAGCATTTATGATACTTCTACTACTGGTTGATTGCCTAAATGATGAAAGTTCTATTTATTGAATTCAATAACAGAAAATTGTGGTTCATACTAGATAGCTATGGAACTTTGAATTAGGAAAAGTCTATTTTAAGGGTTATCTGTGTCGTGCATCCCTCATCCCGACGAGAGTATTACTTCAAAAATTTTTAAGGGAAGTGATATATTCACAACCTAAATTTGCTATTTACAACAGTTGTCTGTTTCAGACAGTTGTACATTATGCAGTAAATGCTTGTACTTGTTGTAAATGACAAAATTTTGTTGTGAATATATCACTTCTCAAATTTTAATAATTGACAATATTGAAGTTACCATCAGTTTATTTGTGACAGATGTACTAAACATGCCAACATGCCAAGGATCGGTAGTACTTAAAGCTTACTCATAATTCCTACCTACGCATAGGAAGTGTAATTAATAGCCTTTACACAATTTGCAAATATGGGCTATATGCGAAGATACTATTCAAGTGAAACAGATTGAAATATTGGATGTTATATTAAGCTGGGTGTGTTTGGTAAAAATAGTTGAAATATTGGAAGGGAAAAGTGAATTGTTGGGTGGTGTTCTCTCACACCTTCACTTTCCCCATTATCATATTATTTGAACGTGGTGAAAACTGATAAATGGGCACGCAACACGAAAGCAACAGTTGCAGAACGCATCTATTAAAACCGTTTTTAGCCATACGAGTTTGGCCTTTCTTAAGAAAATTGCGTACGAATTGGTGTTAATTATGAATGTCGCACTAGTGAACAATGTCAAATACTACATTGTTTTCACCTAAAACGGTAGAGGATTTTCCATGGGTTGAGCATAAGAATACCTAGAGTTTTAAGTTTGCATCCAGAGTACTTTTATATAACTTTAACTAATTTTGCTATATTTTTGCCAACAAGTACATCCTATATGTATTTTCAACAGAAAAAATATATATTTATACAAAATTCTAGTCCCTTTTTTTACGCCCGGAGGATCCCGACCATTTAATATTGGTGTCTCGACCTAAAGTATTTGCAGCGATAATCGCTGCAAATACTTTAGCCACGTCAGCAATCCACTAACTACCGCCATAATGGCGCTGACTGTTTGACTAAAGTATTTGCAGCGATAATCGCCGCAAATACTTTAGTGGGGCCAAAAATTGAATAAAACCTCCCCCGTCCGTCTCTTTCTTTCATTCCAGAACTTGAAAAAACACTCCCCCTCTCACGATTTTCTTCCCTTTTTTTTCACCATTTGCAGCGATTTTGTATTTTTTTTTCAAAGTATTAGCAGCGATTTTCATCCCTTTTTATTGTTTTTCTTGTTAGTGGATTAACTGGCCAGTTCACCGGCAAGTGCGGCGGCTCCCCTCCCCGTTAGTTTTTTCCGGCCATCTCTTTTGGTATGTATTTTCCGGCCATATTATCCCTTTTTGATTGTTATTATTTGTGTTTTTTATTGTTAATTGATTATATTGATATGTTAATATTGTTTTTGGTTTTATTAGTTTTGTTAGGATTGATAGTTAATTTATGGATTTTAATAAGTTAGTTTGTATTGTTAGTTTTAGTTTTTGTTGATAAGGTAGTGATTTGTATTATAGGTTTGTTAGTATTGTTAAGTTAGTGATTTGTATTATAGGTTTGTTAGTATTGTTAAGTTAGTGATTTGTATTATTAAATTTATATGTAATTTGTTAAGTTAGATGAAATATTACGTATCATGTCTCTAGTACAAAATTTAGTGTAAGAAAATATATATATAAATAAGTGTAAAAAGTAAGTTAAAAAGAATATTAAAGATTACGTAGAAAAAACATATAAGTAAACTATATTAGTATAAAAAACAAGTTTCTATAAAACTTTCAAAATAAGTATTAAATAAAGTATAAAAGTAAAAATAAAAAACACTTTCAAAAAGTATTATAGATATAAGTAAAAAATTTATAAAAACGACATTTAAAAGGTTTAAAAACTTCATATAAGCATAATACAAGTTTTAAAAAGTATATAAAATTATAACCATAAAAATATATGTATGGAAGTAATAATCAAAGATTATGTAAAAAAATTGATTAAAATAAACTACTTAAAATGTAAAAATAATAAATGTAACAAAAATAGAGATAAAACTAAATATAAAAAGTAAGTTAAAAAAGTAGTATATAAGTAATGACAAAAGTTGTAATAAAGATTACGTATTAAAAATTTAGTAAAAAAGAATTAATATAAAAAATTGAAGAATTAATGTAAAAAAGAATTAATATAAAAAATACATATGTGATAATTTTGGATCTTTCTTAACCTTGATCATTTTGTTGTATGTAATTTAAAAAAGTGTATATTTTGTTTTGTATTTTGCAGTATAAATGGCTACATATCACGGCGGTGATGGTGGTAATGAAGACCCTCGTAGACCATGGTGGAGGAAAGGCTGGGGCTGCAAAGGGAGTGGCGGTAAGAAAAATGGTTGTTTATAGTTCCTTTTTTAATTAATTAGGTTTATTTACTAATTTTGTGTTTTTTTTGTTTTAGCCCCACGAAAGGGAAAGGGGCGGGGGCCCGGTCAGAACCTAAACTTAGAGGAGGAATTCGCGAAGAGAGGTCGTTTAAGCATAGACTTTGACACGACCCATTTTAAGACGTGGCAGGCGATCGGTGATAACGCCCCCATGTACAAGAGCCTGATTGGCACCCTGATCCGAACCGTCCCGCAGACTTACGCCTCATGGGACCATGTGCCTCAGGAGAGAAAGGAATTTGTTATCCCGACTCTAAACGTACGCCTCATCATAATTTTTAATTTGTTGTATGATGTTTGTTATTATTTTTAAATTCGCTAACTAATACTTTAAAATTGCAGACTAGGTTCAAGTTGGACCACTTCATCTACACCCCTGACCCCCTAGACCCTGTCAGACAGGGGTTTAGACTGGCTGTCGAGGCCGACTGCAAAGCTGAGTATCGGGGCAGAAAGAGCCAGTTCAAGAGAAAACACTTTGAATCCAAGGGGGGCCTGAAAGCTGTTCCACAGTTGGAGCAAGCTGCTCCTCCAGAGGATTTGTCGGCGGAGGACTGGAGGGCGCTGTTGAGGTACTACCAGCGGGAAGACCGGGTGAAGTTGTCGGCGACAAACAAGACGAACAGGGGCAAGCAAGTTCTTGCGGGGACCCATGGACGACAATCCTACTCTCAGTACGTCCACCAAGAAAAGGTTTGTTATTGTTATCAAATATATACTTGTGTGATATATAAATACTTGTTTTTACAAATATTGGTTAAATAAAGTATATTCTTATGATAAATTGATGTGTTTACAGGTGCATAAAAATAGAGACGTAGACTTGGTGGATTTGTACGAAGAAAGGCACAAGAAAAAAGCTGATGGGCGACCTTGGGAACACCCCGTGGCTGAACAAATACATGTAAGTGTCTCTTAATTTTAAGCGAATATATTTGTTATTATTAAATGTCCATATAATCAACCTTATATATTTTGTAACGTGATTCAGGCCAAGCTGAAGAAGAAGAAGGAGGAGGCTGAACGGGAACCTAACCCAACTCCGCAGGATCAAATTTTGATGGACGAACTTGGATCCCGGCCGGGGCATCGCCGCGGCATAGGGCGGGTCATCAGGCAGATAGGTACCCAGGCGTATGACTATACGCATCTAACACAGGGACAGGGTGCTGTAGGTCCTAGTGGACTGATCGTACACGAGAACGCTTATAGTTATGACGAGAGTGCGGAATCCTCTCGTGATAACCTGTTTGGTTAATTAAATTATCGTCTTTCGTTGTTAATACAACCTAAGACCTTAAACGCGCGCGGGTTTGCTAATTGACAGAGTTTAGTCGTAATCTCTTAATTAATTGTTGTTAATTACGTATTAAGTGTGAGTATTTATACTTACTGTTCATAAACGCGTGCTAATTATGGACCGTATTCCTTAAAGCCCAAAGCCCATTAGCAAACGCGTGTTTTATATGTAAACACGTGATGACCACGTATTTAGACAAACTCGTGTTACTGTAGCACGAGTTTAGTCAAACTCGTGTTACTGTAGCACGAGTTTGTACACACTTTCTTTTGTCATCTTTTAAGTATAATTACTTAAAACGTGACTAGTTTATCACTTGTATCTGTATGTTACTTATAATCACATTCATACAAGTCGTAAACATTAAACATACCAAACTCTGATCAATATGTAATCATTCACATTACTTAAGTCCAAATAACAAGTTTAAACATAACATAAGTCTATGATTACATATTACAAAAACATAAACATACTGATCAAATCGCTGTTGCTGTTGTCAACAGAATCATGCACTTACAGTCTCCCCCTTGACATCAGCTACACGATTTCTTCAGTCTTATAAAAACACTATCCGTCAAATAACAATCTCCTGCTATTTGCATGAATATTAGCATGTAAACAAATACGCAAAATCTTCCTATATCTGCTTTCCTCAGTAGTCCATGAAGGAATAAACAGACATTGAGTGTCGTATAACCTTCGTTGATCATCTCTGGAAAGGTTCACTATCTGCATAGGATCATATATGCGCAACAAAATAACTCTCTTATTTTTATCTCCATACATCAACCTTATATATTTTGTAACGTGATTCAGGCCAAGCTGAAGAAGAAGAAGGAGGAGGCTGAACGGGAACCTAACCCAACTCCGCAGGATCAAATTTTGATGGACGAACTTGGATCCCGGCCGGGGCATCGCCGCGGCATAGGGCGGGTCATCAGGCAGATAGGTACCCAGGCGTATGACTATACGCATCTGACACAGGGACAGGGTGCCCAGCCTCATCAGGCCCATGGGACAGGCCAGCCACGTCCAGATCTCGACCTGAACATCGATGCAGCAGGTAGCCAATCCTCCTGGGTCGAAGATTTATTTAACTATGATAGTTATGCACAGGCTACTCTTCCTCCTCAGCCGGGCGCGCAGTCGGCCACAGGCTCTCATTTCTCTGGTGGATCGTATCATGTCAACTTGGATGATGATGATGATGAGGATGATGTTGATATGTATTAGTATTTTGTGGTTATGAAAAATATATCATGTTTTGTTTACTTATGTTAGTGGTGTGTATGTGTTTATCTTTGTGGATGTGTTGATGATGATATTCATATTAACAAAAAAATGTAAAAAATACATCAACTATATTTAGTAATCAAAAATGTAAGTAAAAAAAATTGTAATAAATCAACTATATTTAGTAATCTAAACAAATACGCAAAATCTTCCTATATCTGCTTTCCTCAGTAGTCCATGAAGGAATAAACAGACATTGAGTGTCGTATAACCTTCGTTGATCATCTCTGGAAAGGTTCACTATCTGCATAGGATCATATATGCGCAACAAAATAACTCTCTTATTTTTATCTCCATACATCAACGCCTCACCAGTATTCTTGTGAATCTCCCAGTGATCAAGTGTACTCAAAACATCTTGAGGCCATTTCTTTACCGGGACCTTCAATACACGCTTAATCGATCTTTGAACAAATTCAATAGTCCCATCATCCTTTGTAACTTTCTTTAAGGATCTTGGCGTTATGAACAAACTGGTTTTATCAAAATCATCATAGAATCTTTTCCTATAATCTTCTTGTAACTTTCCACTAAAGAAATTTGCATAACCATTACCACTAGGATTAACAAGCCTTTTCCTTCCTAAATCCATTAAATCAGATTCACTAAGGCTCTTAAAATATCTTTTCATCGGCTTTAAGTACTGACAACCATCATCTCTTTTAATAATAAACAATTTCAGCTCATCATCGAAAAACCAACTCAAAATAGTAGTAACATACGTATGAGCATCTCTATCACTAACAAAATCCCAAAAGACAGATGGTTTCATACCTTCTCCTACAAATCCTCTTGCCGGTATCTTTCTATCAATTTGATGTAGGTGATCTTCATCCCTACTTGGCACTGGATACTCTGTCACATCAAATTCCTTAGAATCTTCAATATTCCAGCTTAGAGTAATTTCATCTTCATCATCTCCAACTTTGGTAAAAACCGTAAGTGTAGAGTTCTTGAACTTGGAATAAAAACTCGTTCAGCTTGAACCTCTTGTTGATCATCTGGAACTTGTTGTTGCACAAAATCATCATCTTGAAGAACATTAGCCCAGTCCAAATCAGGAATCATTTCACCTTCCTCCAACTTTCATCATTTTCAGAATCATCATTTCGAACCTCAGATGTACCTGCATCTATCTTTTGAAGCTTATCTGAAATTTAAAAGTTCAAATATTTCAAATATGCAAAGACAATCAACATCAAGGCATAAAAGATAGCATAAATTCAATAAACTATATCATAAATATAATGTAACAATTAAGTACACCAATATTTATCTTATAATGTTTATCTTATTTACATCTAAAGTACACAAATCATTAATCTCTTAAGATTCAAGATCAAAATCTGAATCCGAATCCGACTCTGACTCTGAAGATGTACAAGTTAACCCTAACTGCTCTTTTATTTGATCCTTATATGATCCTGGATCATAATAATCATCAGGATCCATAAAATCTGCCATAGCTTTCAAATGAGCTTGTGAATCATATCCCAATCTCTTCTCTAGTCTATGCACTATTAATGGGTGCAACTCTGACTCTGAAGATGTACAAGTTAACCCTAACTGTTCTTTTATTTGATCCTTATATGATCCTGGATCATAATAATCATCAGGATCCATAAAATCTGCCATAGCTCTCAAATGAGCTTGTGAATCATATCCCAATCTCTTCTCTAGTCTATGCACTATTAATGGGTGCAACTCTGACTCTGAAGACTTATTGGTAGTAGGATCAGAATTTGAGTTACCTGAATTGGAATCACATCATCATCAAGAACTACATCTGGAGCCACCATCACAGCTTTTCCTGAATCTTTCTGAGTCCCAGATGTACTAGCACCAGCTGTACCAGCAATCTCTGACTCTGTTTGTCTTGGTGTCTCCCCCTGAGTCGATGCTTCTGCTTGAGCTTCAGTTCTTGGCTCACCATCAGCATTCGCATCCTCATCATCATCTTCATCTCTTTCCTCTTCAACTCAGTTTCCCTACAACCATCTCCCCCTTGAGCCAATAACTGTCGAAGCTGTTCTCTGAGTTCAGCACTTTGACGCTTTTCATCCTCCAACTCAGCAACTAACTTCCCAACTAACCCTTGCATAGACTTCATTTGAGCTTCCAACGTCATAACTCTTGTCTCCAAATGATTCACCTTAAATTGAGTTGTCATGATATGCGCAGGTTCAACTGTTGGTCTGACTCCAAAAGGTCTAGTAGGAGATTGTGTAGAAACTGGAGGTCGTCCGATCAAAGGCGGTTGTAGTGGACGTAGAAGAGTAGTAAACACAGTGCTTAGAGGAACAACAGGCCTAAACGAAGCACTCTGTGTAGCTTGAGGAACTGACACTTGAATTGATTCAGATTGAGGTACTGCAACTGAAGCCTCATCTCGCTCAGGAACTGATCCTTCCGTCCTCATCTCGCTCAGACTCTTCTTGTTGTCTATATGTCTCAAACGCTGCAGCCAAATGAGCCGGTAGAACCTTTCCCGATCTAGGCGCTTTCTTGCGTCTAATCAAAGGAATCTCCTCTTCCTCTGGTTCACTCTCCTCTTCAGTGCGAACCCGTTTCAACCCTCTCTCAACAGAAGAAGAACCACTGGCACGAGCAACATCAGCCCTAACATAATTCAGATGATCATCTACATCTTCCAATAAGCGAACCAGCTCTTGATCTCTTTCAGCATTAGACTCTACAAACAACTCCAGATTATCCAACGGTTGGAAATTATCCACTTGTGCAATAACATCATCTGGATCCAATGCAGCATGTACAAAAGCTTCACCAACTTTAGGGTTAGCACCTTCTGCCTGATCTAACAGATCTTCCATCGCTTCATTATCTGCCTGAACATCTTCAGCAGCAGCTTGTACTGGCCTAACATCAGGTTGAGCCTGTCGTTGAACCCGTGGACGAACCCGTCGTTGAACTTGTCGTTGACGTGGAACCACACGTGGAACTTGAACTTGAGGTCGTGGTGGTGGTGGTGGAGGTGGTGCATCATTATTTCCTCCTCCTTCGACCTCATCTTCATCTTCCCATCCAACAGCTGGAGCTCTATAGTTTGGATTGATCAAATGTCCAAACAATGGCACATTCTGTGGATTTGGATAACTATCCTTAATCTTCAGCATCATCGACCAAATCCTAGTTGGTGGAGAAACAATCTCATATATATCTTCCAAGACTGGCAGATTCTGTACAAAGTGATTAATGATCGCCATCGTTATCCTTGGCAACATAAAAAAAATTAATGTGCACTTCACATACTGTCTAAATCTTTTCCCATCTTCTCTTTTAAATCTTTTTCATTTTTGGTGTACTCTTCTAGTGTGCGCGACTCATAAAGTTTTTTCCACCATCCGTAAAAAGGCCCCCATTTCCCTGCCCCTTTTAACGATGGCATGCTAAATTTTTCTATGTTCCTCCATATGTGGACTCTACACAGTAAATGGTATGCTTCCGGCATAACGGTTTTGCATGCTTTCATTAGCGCCAGATCCCTGTCCGTGAGTACCACGCGCACAGCAAACCCTTCACCTAGGGTCGACTTCAAACACTCCAACACCCATCTATAATTATGCTCCTGTTCGCTTGATAAACGCATATGATATGCTGAAGGTCCTGTTTGTTGGAGTGACACCGACGATCTCGACCAACGGCATGTTGTACAAGTTGGTCTTGTACGTGGCGTCTATTTGGATAACATAAGGAAATGCACGCCACAACTTAAATGATGTCGGATGTATAAAAAACAGATTCTCCAACCGACCAGATACACTGTTTGTTGTATGATAATACAAGTAATTATGCTCCCTTAGCAAACTGAACATAACCTACACCGGTTGAGCAATATGACGTACGTATGTCGTCTCAGATACTCTATCATAGTAAATAAATAAAAGAATATGTAAATAAATAAAACAATACGTAACCTGCATTGGAGTGTTCCCATGTTTTTCGGCTGCCTTCTTCCGCAATGTTTTTTGAAAATTGTAAATGTCTTCGCTGCGGGTCAAGTTTCCAGGAAATTCTTCTTTCAACAGCTTTAACATCCTCTTGGGCGGAGTACCGCGATGATATTCAGCTTCTAGAAATGATTTCTCCTCTTCAGTCAACCTTCTTGCGTACGCGTAACCCCCAGATTCTTAGCTGGATAGTGATTATGTGTGTCGTCTATAACGGTTACCCTCCAACCACCATCACTTGTCAAACGACCGTCCAGTCTAAATGGGCACTCACATTTAAGTGTCTTTTTAACGAGCCCGATTATCCTATTATCCATTTTCCCAGAATGATTACAAACTATGGTCACTTTATTTGTTACACCATCTAAGTTGGAATTTGTTCGTCGTTTGATTAACACATAACCAAGCTCTTTTGCTGTACTTTTGGCCCATTTGAACAATTCTTCGTGTGAATCGAACACCTAAAATAGTTTTTTTTAAAGTTATCATTAAATTATATACTTATAAATATCTAACATTTTACATATTAAACTGTTTAACAACGAAACACATATAAAATCCCTTTAATTATACCTCATCGGTGTGGAAAGCCCTAGCGTCGTAGTCAAAATGAGGGGCCGCCTCCGGCGTCTCAAATTCTTCATCAGCTTCTTCTAAGTGAAACTCAAAATCTTCCGCACCCATTTCTCCCCATAAACACTCAAAATCCATCTGAAATATATATACATATACATAAACGTATAAAATATATATATATATATACCTATATATATACCTACTATATTTAAACATATATATACATATACCGAAAATGAAAGAATGAAAGCAAAACTATATTTAAACATATACATATACTGAAAATGAAAGAATGAAAGCAAAAAGGACGTACACGAATGCTGAACAAAATGAAAGCAAAATGAAAGTATACGAATGCTGAACAAAATGAAAGCAAAATGAAAGTATAACGAAAGTGTGAAAGTGTGAGCTGAAAATGAAAGTATAAGTATGCGAGCTGAAAATGAAAGTGTTATCAACATATAGGCGTACATATATATGGCATAAAAGCAAAAAGTGGTTTTGTCAATATTCGACTATTTGCAGCGATTATCGCTGCAAATAGTTGAATATTGACAAAACGCACTGTTGACTGTCATAGTCAACAGTGTACGGATATGTACACGACTATTTGCAGCGATTATCGCTGCAAATAGTCAGGTCGAGATACCAATTTACTGGTCGGCATACCACGCGCCTTTTTTTAATATATATTAAGAAAGACAATGATGGTTGAATACCTCAATAAATATGATTGTCCCAGGATGTTGTCAACAGAATCATGCACTTACACAAACCAAACAGATTGTCCATTCCATACAAACATTGGGCAAATCCTTACCTTTTTTTTTTAGAACGGCGAATTTCAACTTTGGGGGTCTAGATTATGTTGTCTTAACCGGGCCCACGCTAGAGCACCCCATACACCAGTCCTCAACCCAATGGGAGGAAAATCCCCTATTAATCCGCCCGAAGGCACGACAATTAATACAGGTAAACCCTGCCCCCTCAGACTTGAACCTGGGTATACCCAGACCAAGCCATCATAGAGGGACCTCCTATATAACTCAAAGTTGCCGTGGAGATTCGAACTTGGGACATAAATGTCACCAAGTGAACCCAACACCACTGGACCACTTGTGAGTTGGGCAAATCCTTACTTGGCTAGCATTGTCTTGCCCTACATTATGTCTCATTGTTCTCCTATAATAATACACATATATCTGGTGGCTCTTCAATTTTGCCAGCTTGTACCTATTCAAGTACTTTGAAGTACTCCCCGTTTCTTTAAATAGATTGAAAACAACACTCATTAGTCTCTAAATTAAAGATCATTATAATCATATATTCGATGCATCATTGTTTTTTATATCGAGTCAATATGTTTTGATGGTGTTTTTGTGCACAACTTAGGTTAAAGACACACATAATTGAAGTTCAAAAACGAAAACGAAAGCAAAAAAAAGTTACATACATGTGATGTACGGAGTAATAGCAATCCCTAACCAACCATCAAAAAATGAATTGGTACTTGGGGAAACTTGAAAATTAGAGGTTTTAGGTTTAAAATTTTGGTGCGAGTAAATTGCTTTCAAGACTAAAGATAGAGGATCAAATCCTGAAATCAAAATTGGATATATTAAGAAAATATTGTTGAGTCCAAATTTACTGTTTAAAAAGAAAAAAATTGTGATGCCTAACTCGATGTCTAAAAAAACCATTCTAGAAAACCGTTATGTCACATAAGGTTAAGTAGTGTAGTACTTTTGTGGTGAGTTGACCGTCAAAGTTTAAAAGTCTAAGTCAATGTGTAGTCGTGTTGATCAAAATAAATAGAATTGGTATTGGAAGAAAGAGTATTATTTGACTTGGTATTCAAATTGACTCCAGGTTTTGTCTTTGAATCAATGATTTTGTCATAACTCAAAGAGAACACTTGCCACTTTGAAACGTAATCTACTAACCCACATTAGTTTATTTTAAGGGCAAATCCATATTAGTTTACTCAAAAGGTTTTAACAATTCTATGGTCAAGTAAGGTTTTAACTTTACGATAGATATGCCAAAGACGTTTTAAGCAATTTAGGGCCTAACACGAACAATTTGCTAATTAAGAGTATGAAGGTCTTATAATTCACGTAATCAAAAACATTTGTAACTTGATTAATGAATGAATAAACAGCCAAATGGCAGTTGTTTATGGCAACGAATGTGTTAATTTTTGCTGTTATTAGAGTTAGCATATGTGTTATTATCATTACTGGTGCTTACATAAGTAGGAGAGTAGGTAAAAGACTTGGTTTTTAGTTACGTTTTGGTTTTGATTAATCTTCATTTACGGTGAATGTTTTGATGGCGTTTCTTTGGTGAAGGATTTGGTTTTGCATTACGTTTTTCAGCAAGGTTTGGTTAGGTTTTAGGTTAAGTCTTTCCCAACGAGGGTTCATTGGGATTTGGGTAAAGTTTTCCTTGATTTCGGGTTAAAATTCTTCCGGCAGGGGATAGTTTGGTTTTGGGTTAAGATATAAGGTTCTTTTGGTTTCGGGTTCCATTTTGAGAAAGCTTTATTCCAAGTCATGGGAAGAAAATGTCTCTCGTGGTCACTTAGGGGGTAATTTTGAAAGTTATAGATGATTAATGAAAGACGGCCAAACCGCAGGGACCAACCCTGTAAATGAAGTGGAAAATTTTGAAGTGGTTGTTAATTTGTGAAAATGGGTTGGGTATCAACCAAACCAATTAATAACTCAAATAAACAAAAGTGTAAAAGAGGCATAACAACAAAACTCTCTTTCCCCCACCATGTGCAAAGGTTCTTCCATTGCATTTTAAACCCTTCAAATTCATCATTAGTAATTTCTTCCTTCAAGTCACACTAAATCAATTTTATATATGTTGTGTTGGATTAATGTAGTTATGATTTCTTAGTCGTATACTCCATCTATATCATATATAATATATATTATAGGGACAGATTTGAGTTATTTCAAGTGAGAATAAAAGCAGTAAATTAGATTTACTTCTGTAAGGCTTGAAGCAATGAAGCTATAGATTATAAGGTATAACATTGAGATTTAATGAAATCAAATACTACTCGTAAAAAGCAATGACACCTAATAAATTGTAAAGTATAATTTAAATTAAGTCCCGAAGATTGCCAACGTGCTGATGATGATAATGGGCCCATGGTGGTGGATGACAACTTAAATTTGCTTCATTTCCCAATCAACAAAAAGGAAAATTAAAGGTTTTCTTATATGTTTTTGATTTTTATTAATTAAGTAAAATTTTATGCATCAGATTACGTGTCATAAAACTCAAGATTTATTCCAATTTCAATCCGAGACAAACACATTCAAGATGCTTATATGTATTGTTCTTTTCTATCACCAAAATATTGTTTCATTTATGTTTTACATAAAATCTTTTTTAATTATAAATAAATTAATTTCATTGTGCTTTTGATGTTTAATATGTTAGAGCACGATCCGTGCATAACAACAAATATATTAATCTAGAACTTACGATTATCGCGATCTCCTACATGAACACCAGACTAATTAACGTTAGGGAAGCAAAGACAGATTATATATACATAACGAATATGACCCTTTCGTCCTATATAAAAATCCCCTTGTGGCTTCTTTCTATATTTTAATGATAACAACAAGAGACATGCAAAAAAGACATACCCTTTGTTTTTTTATTCTTGTATCCCAAATTCTTTTTTTCATGTTTTTATCATTTTGTGCACTTTTTATATTTCATATATGCCCATACTTTTTATTGTTTAAATGTATAACAATTATCTTAATCAAATCACAAAGCACGCAACGGAAGATTAACTATGCAACTAATTAATTAACCAAGGAAGAAAACATGTACCTTTACTTGAAGATAATAAAGCAAGAAACTTTATGAAGATTTGAAGTAAATCCCTCTACGTTTGCACACACGACACACGGATGTACGTATGCTAGTACTTGATCACGAACACTTGGCTTTCTCTTCTTGATTTGTCGAACAACTTAAACCGAAAATCCCTTTAGGGATTGCTTGCTACGGCCGAAAGAAGAGAAGAAGGAGGAGAGAATTGTGAGGGTTTTTCTTTTCTTGTAATTGTATATTAAAACCCTTAACCTAAGCCTTGTATTTATAGGTATAGATTAGGGTTGATTTACTTGGAAAATAAGCTAGGATTAGGGTTTAAAACCCTATGCCAAAACCGGCCCCCTCCAAAAGAGGTTCTAGAATTCTCCTTTCAAATTACAAGATAACCCTTCCTCCGTTAACACCGTTAGTATTTTACCGTTAACATTTAACAAACGGTCGTTAGTTCAATTCGTGATCCAATTAATTAATAAATTACACTAACATATTAATTAATTATAAATACATTTGTGTCGAGACGTGTGACCCCGTAGGCTTAAATCATTTCCGGACATACGTTCATTTTTACGTGATCATATACTAACAGCTCCCACTTGAGCTCGTAACAAATGAAGGTAATAACATTGGTTAGCGTCTAGCAACACGCCAACGCTCCCAGAAATATTTAAGTATAGTTTCTTAAAGTATATTTAAATGGTTGAGACATTTATTTATCCCTTTGTTTCAGATACCGTGTTAAACATGAATATGGATCAATGTCATTTCATGATTTAACGATTCTGTTTCTCATTCCACAACTAATTAATGATTACCATATATAATCGAGAACCATCTGGATTTATTTGGGCACGGCCATGCAAACATCTTAATTAGTCCTAATGAGGGCGCCAATGGTATCATACTTCAACTTTCAAGTCGAAGGAACAAATCCTGTATTGACTACACGTGTCTAGTCATATACTTCTCTACACTTACTGAAAATAGCCCTTTTGTACTACCTTATTCAGGATAGTTAGAACTATATCAAGCAAATGCAATCCATACATGCATGACCTGCTTGTATCTCAAGTCAAAGGATAGATAAAGTAACCATTTACGAATTTCACTTAATGACGCCGATCCATAAAGTGATAAATTCGTTAGTGGGGTAGTCCGATATGCATCAACTATGGATATCATGTGAGTTTGGTGGGACCATCCATTATATATTCCAAGAATATAACCAATCGCTCAGATTTGTCTTAGTTTAATTATATTCCCATATAATTAATCGACAATGGACAATTTAGAATATTTAATAAAATATTTAATAAAATATTCAAGGATTAAACATGCAAATATAGGATACAATTAATATTAAATGAAATCAAACATATCAAGTACTTTATTTCATTATGAAAAATATAAATTGTTTAACATCCCTTATCCAAATACCGAAACAACAGATTTACATGAAATAACTAGCTAATTTAAGTCCTATGCCCTCGGCATGCCTTTCAAGCTTGGGCCTAGCCAAAGCTTTTGTGAAAGGATCAGCTAAGTTAAAATCTGTGTGAACTTTGAGTAAATTGATCTCTCCTATGATGACTATGTCGATGCTGTAATACTGGAGCTCAGCTGTACACCAAGTCAACATTTCAATACTTCTTTCTCTCCATTTTGATGGCGGGATGTCATCAAAAGTGAACTGAAGTTTTGAGTCATTGATCGGGTTCCTGTGTACACTTTCAGTGTTTTCATTTTGAGCTGTTCCAGACATAGCATCATCAACCTCAGAGTAAAACGCGTTCTTCTCTGTGGCTTCTTCTGGTTCTGCCATGAACAAATGTTCAAAAGCAGTTGTTGGCGGTAGGTCTTCGTAAGAGCCATTTTCAGAGCAGGAATCTGTTTTGTCATCAGTTTCTGGAACAATGACAGGAGACACTATTTTAAGTGGTTTTTGATTTTCCTGGCATAAGTTATTCAGAAAAGCTGAGATGGGGTTATCTTCTTTTTTAGGTAGAGATATTGGGGCTTTTGAAGAGGCTATCATCATGCTATCATCAACCACTGCTCTTTGGTATTGTAACATCCCGAACTTTTATTTAATGTTTGACTAATGCCGTTAAGTCAATTTGGGGTGTCGTTAAGTCTTTACTTAATATTTGAATGTAGCTATGTGTGATTAACGTAGATAAAGTAGTTAGGTTTGAGAGCCTAAATACTAATGACGAATAAAAGTGTGTTTAATGTCGCTTAAAGGCTATGTAGTGCCTTTTAATGAAGGACTAATGTTGTATGTGGTCAATAATGCAGTTTGTGACCAATAATGAAGGATATAGAAGTCCGAGGACTGATTTTGACATAGGTGGAAAGTGAAAAACGGGTTTAGGTTAGAATTACCCTAATCTAGTGTTAATTGGCAGCCATTAGCAATTAACAAAGTAATTAACCCTTCCTGGAGTCCTAAAGCCGTTAATTGAGTTTTGATCAAACGTTTTTGGTGTTGGAAATTGATCAATCATCGAGTCAAGCAGGTAATTATTGAATCATTGAATGTATTTTCGAGATCTAAGGTCGAATTATATGGATTCAAATCTGATTTTTAAAGGAGTTTTCAAAGAATTAGTGTTTAATGGTGTTTTGATTAATTAACGTTCAAAATGGTGTCAATCGAGTCCTTAGCCGATTTGGTTGATCAAAAGGTGTTTACTGATGTCAAATACATGTTTTGGGTGAAGCCTAGATGGATCGTTTTCTGGAAAATTGAAGAACTTAGTCGTTTTTGAAAAGCAGGCGAACCAGCGTTCAAACGAAGTTAATATTCGTTTATGACTATTTTCGTAGGTTGAGTTAAGTTCGTAATGTGAATCAAACGAAGTTATGGTCTAAATTCGTAAGTTGTAAAGTAACGAAGATAATGTTAAGTTCGTAAGAACTAAGTAACGAAGATAAGGTTAAGTTCGTAAGAACAAGTTGAACGAAGATATTAAGTTCGTAAGAACAAGTTGAACGAAGTTTAAGTTCGTACGAAGTATAAGTTCGTTAGGTGTAATTCTGGAATTTTACGTAGCCAGTCTTAAATTCGTACGAGGGTCCATTTAAGGTCCTAAATGACTTATACTTTGTATGTTAATGTGCGATAGGTGTCGGAGGTTACTGATAAGCATTATTAGCTACTTGTTTGTGCGCATACACTACTATCAGGTAAGATACACTACTTTTGTCACGCTGGGGGATCAACTAAAAGCAGGTTTCAAACTTACATACTTCCAATTGGTAACTTATAATGCACGTGGACTTATGGGGTTACTTGGGAGGTATTATGGGATTACGTAGTTGACCATGAGACCTGAAATGCAGTCCCTAATGTAGTGATCTATTATGCAGTTATGTAGTATAATGAAGTATTGCTTAATGTAGTATGACGCTATGCAGTTGATATAGTCTAATGAAGTATTGTATTATGCATGAAATGTCGAAATGAAGTTGATGTATATTGTGTGCATGTTTGTATGGCTTGAACACCTAGTGCACTAGACTTGCTAGGTTGCCATGTCACTTGCACGTTTAAGGGCCCAAAACGTAAAAGCAGTAACGCAGTAAATGTTTAGGTAATGCAGTCACCTAAACTAAATAACGTAGGTTCGAGCTCGTTAAACTTTGATGCAGTAAAGTGTTAAGCTTAACCCGTACAAGTCTTAGCCGGATGAGTACGCTAACGCAGTTGTTTGCTTGGGTGGCTCCTAGCAACGTGGTCACACGCAGTTTGAGTAATTAACGGAGGATTGACCCCCTCAGGATTTTGGATTACTCTCGGATTGGCTTGCCATTCCTTAACGACGCTTGATGTACAACCATGTGGGGTTTGTCATCTAGTCGGGTGTAACTTATGTTACACACTAACGCAGTTAATAACGTAGTAAAGCAGTTAATGTAGTAAAGCAGTTAAAACGTAGTAAAGCAGAAATGTAGAAAGCAGATATGTGGTTAATGAAGTAATGCAGGATAGGCACATTTAGGATGATTATCCTATTTGATATGAAGTTGTTATGCAGATTTGTGTGACGTGCCTAAAGAACTTGTCTAATAATGAAGATTGTTTTAATTGGACAAATGCTTTTAAATTAAGTGTTATCTTACTTAGCTATTTTAATAGCTAACACTTGTTTCTTTTAATGTGGTTGTTCCCTCAGGTTTAGCTTGAAGGAACTATATGCAGAACGAGTGAGGCTTGGGTAGATGCAATGCAGGAGCCTTAGCTACCCTATAGACGCTTTGTTTAGACATCTGTTTACATTCAGTACTTAATGTCGAATTTATGTAATGACGTTTGGACGGTTGTTTTATGTTGGGCAACTGTTGGGTTTTCCTTTAAACTATTCTATGATGTCGCAAGTAACACCAACTAAATGCAGAAACCAAAATGTTTTATTGGTTTTGACTTTTAAGGTCCTTTCTTCCGCAATATGACACCGTCAGGTGAAAAGTTTTTGAAAACCCATATTTTTAAACGACGGGTGTTACAGTTTTGCGATAATGGTTGCTGATTTACACTGTCGATTGACGTTCTGTGTCGGGGAAACCTTTCTGGCTCTCTGTTTGATCTGGGTTTGCTCTTTTGACCAGAGTCGCATTGACGGAGACGGTGTTGCAAACAGTGATGTTGACAACGGCTGTGGATCAAAAGCTGGTCTAACAAATGGGGTAGTAGTTACCCTCCATGGATCATCAGCAAGAGCATCTAGACGTTGTTGTTTGTGTTGTCTTTCCAGATCAGTCAGTTGTGCTTTGAGGAACTTCATCTCTTCTTCTTTTTTGACGAGGATAGTTGGGGGAACTATCATGTTGTCATGGGATTGTTCAGCATCTATTCTGGTTTCTTCGAGGATATGGGTTTGATTATTAGGCCAAACCGACGGTGATGGAGAACTTTGTTCAGGTGGGTGGGGTTGATCATCTGGTGATGGAGAATTTTGTTTAGGGGTATTGTATTGTGGGTTCAAGACTCCTCTTCCAAAAGGAATAGGTGTCAATTCCCATGGATCCACCCCCCCCCCCCCCCCCCCCCCCCCCAAAAGGAATAGGTGTCAATTCCCATGGATCCTCTTCCATTCTTTCAATTTGTCTCTCTAAATCTGCAAGTTGGGCTTTGAGAGACTTCATTTTGTCTTGGTTTTGGACAAGACATTTTGGTCTGTAAGTGATCGAAATATTTTCGATTATTTCGAGGATCTCGTGATGGGTGTCAAGGATTTCTTCTTGAATTTCAGAAATGATTTTTTCAAGACTATGTATCCTTTCTTCTTTAATTCTCTCGGGATCAAGGTTGGGATTCATGGTGAGAATTTCGGGTTTAGAATTTTCTGAATAGGCTTGAGAATGGGGTGAGGGGTTTATGAAAGTTGGGGTGATATTGAAACACTCTGTTGATTGTATAGGCAAATTTCCAGGTGGTGGAGGCTGATAGGTTATGGGTTTTTTGGAATCTGCTGATGAGCTTTTATGATTCCATATTGATGACATATTGGAAGAACTGGTGTAAATTGATTGTCTATGGGAAACTGTGGTTGTTGAGTTAGAACTTAGTAACACTAAGGCTGGGAAGCAGCACTTAGTAGCTCGGAAGGAGCTATGAAACTCAAAGCTCGGAAGGAGCTTCTACACTTAGGCTCGGAAGGAGCACTAAGGAACCAAGAGAGAATTATTATTAGAGTAAGAAAGTAGAGAGAGAAGTATAGAAAGAAGTTTTTATTTCTTTTCTTGGATGCTTTACAAATGAGGGGGGAGGCTTCCTTTTATAGGCAAAGGAAAGGCTCCATTACATCATGCATGACATCATACTACAATAATACAAATGGAAATATCTAGATAGAAGTATCTAGATGGAATACTCTAGTACATGCTTTAATCACTTTAAGAGTGATTAAGACCTTATTTATTTTTAAGCACACTTAAGACACACCTATCACACTATTAATACAATATTAAACAAACGACACACAATATTAAACTTCTTTCTGGGGATTAAGCTTCATGACGTAGAACCACTATTGTTGACCATTAGACCGTATCGCTCGTTCTGGCTGGGATTTCGAAATAGTGGACTTTGGTGAAGATAGGGAGCGTATTAAGATAATCAAGGTAGGCTTGATTCCATTCACGCACTTGTGGATGATTTTGGAGATCTTTAGTCCCGTTCAGAATATCTGGGTCTTTTTCTGCAACATCCGACTTGTTAGCTTCTGCCATCTTCATGCGAGTTTCTATCCATGATTCATGGTGATTCTGTTTGTAAAACGAGTCTGCCGGATTCAGATCATCTCGTTCAAGAGATGTAAATCTCTTGACTGTTCCATATGCTCCTTCACCAGATGTCAAACCGGCATCTGGTGCTCCTAGTAATGCCTCTGTCATCAAACTAAATCCAAATAATCCGATGGCAAGCTTACGAGGATCTCAAGGGTCCGATACCCTTATTGGTAGAATTCAAAAGTTTTTGAAGGATTCTCCAATAGGACCCTCATTCTCTCTTAACCCACGCAAGTTGTTTCACAACTACTTGTGTGAGTTCTGGTACATTGCCAGTCTTTCTTCTGATTGTTCCTCCATCAGTTTCACATTAAAGGATGGAACAATCCAGTGTACCTTGTCGCCGATGTATTGAGGGATGCCTTACGCCTCAATTACTGGAGAGAGGGTGAACTCCAGTCGTCTTACCCCCAAATATCAATTTTCGTCAAGTACTTCTTGAAATGGGACACAAGGAGTGCTTGGAGAATGGTGTATTGAAGACGAAGGGTGCGATGACCATGAAGGGTCTTACACCTTCATGGAGGTATTTTTTCATCCACCTGGTGGAG
>CM067167.1:154275985-154351989 GCA_034093135.1 Erigeron breviscapus | reverse complement strand
TTCTGAAAGGTTTTCTTGTCATCTTGCCAGAAATACATGACTCGCATTTATCAAATGATTCATCATTTAATTGTAAGATCCCTTCACGTTGAAGTCTTTCAATGCGATTTTTGCCAATGTGTGCAAGACGACAGTGCCACAGATAAGTAGAGTCCAAGTTAGTCTTGGCTCTTTTGCTAACATTATACATTGAATTATTTGAATCACAACCACGCATATCAATTTCATAAATACCATCACAAGCAATAGCATAAATAATGAACATTATTTTTAGAAACTGAAATACCATTATCATTAAAAACATTAATGAATCCGTTGTCTTTCAACAAAGAAACTGAAACTACACCTCTAGTAATAGATGGTGCATAATGACAATTGTCCAAAACAATAATTAAACCGGAAGGAAGAACTAAATGATATTCTCCAATAGCTTCAACAGGTGCTGGTAGACCATTGCCCACAAACAGCTGCAAAGCTCCGGGCTTCAGCTTCCTCCTTTTCCTAAGTGCCTGTAATTCATTACAGATATGAGTTCCACAGCCAGTGTCATAAACCCATGATTTACGCTTAGTAAAGGAAAATAATTCAATGGTGAAGATACCTGAAGTACTAGCAACGCTAGCTTGCTTCTTCTTCACATTCAACTCGGCAAGATACTTGGGACAGTTCCTCTTCCAGTGCCCGACTTCATTACAATGATGACAGGTCTGGTCTTTAGCCGGATGCTCTTTCTTAGCCGGAGGGGTTTTCTTTGGTTTGGGAGGATTAGCAGCTTGCTTACCCTTGCCTTTACCATCAAACTTGCCTTTAGCTTGGTGCGATTTCTTAGCTTTCTGGATCCGACCCCCCTTTATCATAAGAACATTTGGGTCATTTGCCTTCTTTGGAATCGTCTTCATATTCAATGAGCATAGCATGAAGTTCATTGACGCTTTTTTTCATAGAGTGCATGGTATAGTTTTGCACAAAACCCTCATATTCCTTCGTAAGGGATTTGAGAATCATGCAACTTTTACCTCTTTATGATAAGCGTACTCCATCGAATCCAATTTGTCAAAAATGCTCTTCATCTTGAGCACATGACTGCTAACCGATTTTCCAGATTCAAGTTTCATGTCATGGAGTTCCACGACTAAGTCGAACAGTTCCACTCCAGCTTGTTTTTCATACAAGGATTTAAGTTCTGTGATCATATCATATGGAGTGTAGAGCTCGAATTGTTTTTGAAGCTCGGGAGACATGCTCGCAAGCATCAAACAACAAACTTCATTGAATCTAGTGTACTGAATCCTATATTCAGCTTTTTCAGCTGCTGTGGATTCAGCACTTGGTTCGGTTGGCCATTGCCTTTCAATGACATTCATGCGTTCCTCAACTCTTAGAACAATTCTCAGTTGACGATACCAGTCATTGAAATTTGATCCATTAAGCTTTTCTCTTTCAAACATTTGCCGAAAAGCATTGGTGTTTGTGGAAGGATTCATTGCCATCTACAAAACAGATTAAGTTCAAAAATCAGTATTTTCGATAATAAATCCTTAAGAAATCAATTACCCAATGTTTATAAAAAAAACAATTAATTTCATTAAGGCTAGGATCCAATTGACATACACTCATTTCATCAGTTGATCTGCTAGAAATGATTGTACTCAAAAGGTAAGTGACGAGCAGTAATTGCATTACATGTGCAATTCCTAGTAAGAATGGGACCTACAAATTACACTTGATTCATCAAGTGATTTGTAGTCATGTTTTGTCCCATCTTTTGCCACGGGTTAAGGTCTCACCGCTTAACTCGCTTTAAGTCGTCCAACCAAGAACGCGCAAATTTGTCCACCACTGTGTACCAGTGAGTGGGATTGCCATGCAACTGCCATTTCACCACTGTGTACCAGTGAGTAAAACAACAGCCACAAGTGTCCTTTACGAGTTGGGTGGCAATGACTTAAGTTTATTGGGTCAATCAATTTGATGTGTGATCAAAAAGTTATGTTTGAAGATTCATGCATATCTTCTAAACATAATATGTTTATAAAACTCATTTTTATTGCCTTTAAATACAAAAGAGCTCGGTAGCTCCATTTGAACTCACAAAGAAGCGCAAGGGACAAAGGTATGCGATAAACGCGATTTAAAAACCCGCACTTTTAGGAGGCTAGCGCACTCCGACTTATACCTCTCTTAGAGTTTGTTCAAATGGGTGAGCCGGTGTATCTTTTGATTTTAGGGCACCAATTTTATAAACAAAATCTTATTTCGATATATTTAGTCAAGTTTATTTTTCCAAAAACAATTTTGCACACAATTTTCATAAAAAAGGCAAAATTAAACTTACTAAATTTACAACTTAACAATTAAGGTAATCAACCTAATTTTGGTCACTATGGTATAAGATTGGCTCCTCTTTCATATGGAAAGAGACCACATTCATCAAGTTGCCTTGATTGCGTAAGCCAAAATTTCTATAACAAATTATCTACCATAAATAACAAGATGCTGATCTGGAAAATCCAGCAGCTTCACGACCAAATCTGGCACTGAAGAAGGCCGAACTGGGCTTAGCACAAAACACAAAAGTTGTAGCCCTATGAGTCAAGCATCTACTGTAAAACAAGTTGGTAATTAATCATATGTTCGTGAGCAAATCGAACTAGGTGAAATCAAATTACTCAAAGTTCACACAGATTTTAACTTAGCTGATCCTTTCACAAAAGCTTTGTCTAGGCCCAAGCTTGAAAGGCATGCCGAGGGCATAGGACCTAAATTAGCTAGTTATTTCATGTAAATCTGTTGTTTCGGTATTTGGATAAGGGATGTTAAACAATTTATATTTTTCATAATGAAATAAAGTACTTGATATGTTTGATTTCATTTAATAATAATTGTATCCTATATTTGCATGTTTAATCCTTGAATATTTTATTAAATATTCTAAATTGTCCATTGTCGATTAATTATATGGGAATATAATTAAACTAAGACAAATCTGAGCGATTGGTTATATTATTGGAATATATAATGGATGGTCCCACCAAACTCACATGATATCTCGAAGATTGCCAACGTGCTGATGATGATAATGGGCCCATGGTGGTGGATGACAACTTAAATTTGCTTCATTTCCCAATCAACAAAAAGGAAAATTAAAGGTCTTCTTATATGTTTTTGATTTTTATTAATTAAGTAAAATTTTATGCATCAGATTACGTGTCATAAAACTCAAGATTTATTCCAATTTCAATCCGAGACAAACACATTCAAGATGCTTATATGTATTGTTCTTTTCTATCACCAAAATATTGTTTCATTTATGTTTTACATAAAATCTTTTTTAATTATAAATAAATTAATTTCATTGTGCTTTTGATGTTTAATATGTTAGAGCACGATCCGTGCATAACAACAAATATATTAATCTAGAACTTACGATTATCGCGATCTCCTACATGAACACCAGACTAATTAACGTTAGGGAAGCAAAGACAGATTATATATACATAACGAATATGACCCTTTCGTCCTATATAAAAATCCCCTTGTGGCTTCTTTCTATATTTTAATGATAACAACAAGAGACATGCAAAAAAGACATACCCTTTGTTTTTTTATTCTTGTATCCCAAATTCTTTTTTTCATGTTTTTATCATTTTGTGCACTTTTTATATTTCATATATGCCCATACTTTTTATTGTTTAAATGTATAACAATTATCTTAATCAAATCACAAAGCACGCAACGGAAGATTAACTATGTTAATTAATTAACCAAGAAAAATCTTTATACTTCTAGTACTAATTTAGAGTATTTCAATTTATAGTTAGCTTAATTTCACACTTTTTAATACGATGAAAACTGTTTGGTAACCCATAATAAAGTTTCTGGCTCTGCCACGGTCTAACACTAGACGAACGTCAAGACATTTGTGAATTCTTAGTCGTTTTAAAAATGATGTCTACGCCGTTGTACGCTTATTATTTTGCAAACTCTTATAGAACTGGAAATTGGAATACAAACCAAACCAATATCAATAAGAAGTGTTACAGAAGATAACTAAAAAGATGGTAATGTGTTGAGGCATGTCTTGATCACGAACACTTGGCTTTGATCACGAACACTTGTAACAAACGAGGCATCACTCTGTAAAGTATTCAAAATGCATCTTTTGTTAAGATAATTATGTTGCTTCTACAAATGCGGTATGATCAAATTAAAAGAAAATTAAACAATAAGTACACCACGACATATGTACGTACTTGTATGTTTTTAACTTAATTAAATATAATTCTGCAATAACATACATCATGAAGGTGGCTTAACAGTCAGATATTTTAATTTACTTGCAAGAGATTTCAGGTTCAAACTTGACTAGATAAATATTTTTCTGGAAAATGCTAAATGAAACTTTTAGGGTTTCCCTTAACGTGCATAAAAAAGTTGTATGTTTCCATATCAAAAGCCCACCCACTGAATTTTATGGTAAATGTACAATTATTTAATGCACCTTAACGAAAGCTCTTAAAGCTTCATTTAGCAAAACCCTATTTTAAATTGACCTGAAATTTAAAAAAAAAAAAATCACATATGGTGATGAGGATGCTTTAATTAAACAAGTTACATCAAACTTAAAAATTTCTCTTTTTTTTTCTTTTTCCGATAATCTAAAATATGGAAAATCGCTATCGGTATACCGTTTACAAGAACTCTGTCAACAACTTCTTTGTTTATATAATACGTTGTATCCGATAAACGAAAAGGATTGAACCCGTGAAGTTGGCATCCACAATTTATGTACCTGCTTTGTAGCATTTGGACTTTGTGTTCCTTGATTTGTGGGGGGACATTTTATACAGCTAGCCAGTTTTTGTAGTGCTCACTTTCCATCCAGCTAGCTAGCCCAGGCCTAGTGTCCCACCCTTAATCATAACATATTACACCTTTTCTTCTTAACTAATGATTTTCCTAAATAATATAACTATAATTATCTCAATAATAATGTATTTAAATAGATTAGCACTCTTCATAATTAATTCAGATTGGATGTTTTGTTTGTACTTGATGTTAGATTCAACACGGTACCACTTTTTAGTACAAATAAATTAAACACTAAACTATATAATCCATGACTTTATCAGGAAAAAAAGAGTATGACTGTTATTCGTTCAATTTGAATGAAAAATTACTTACATGTTAATTTAATTGTTTGAAAAAATGATTGTGTCCATGTTTTTTATATATTAATAAAGGAAAATAATAAATTCTCTTAAAAAATAGCCTAAAAATCCTCTTAAAATCATAAAAATATTACATGTGTTATCCACTAATTCTCTTTCCTAATCTTGTCCCCTGATTTTTCCATATGTCATCATCTCATAATTAGAAAGATCTTTAGACTATTTAGTTAGAAGGATTAATAATTTCCCATTAAAAAATAGTACGTAAGTTGATTGTATAATAATCTCATATTCATTTCCCCCCTTAATCAGACTTTGTTCTTTTACTCATTTGCCGAATTATACAGATGTAGTTTGGATTGATCCATTTAATAACAAATTTGTTTTCAGTACATTTTTGAACCTATATATCCAGTGATTTTGGCTAAAAGTCGACTTGAATCCGATCAACGCCAACACATTTTCTATTATCCGAATTTCTGAATACCTGGGATGTGTAAAGCATGTTTGTTATCTGCAACAAAGGTCAATTGTTGAAAAGCGCACATTAACTAACAAAAAGGGTATATGAACTCTCAAAAGTTATTTTCGTGAAAAATATCTTCACTTTTAGATAGATTGTTTGTGTTTGGTAGAATATGCTACATATTTCATGATCATCGTCAGATTAATTTGATTAGAAGTAAATATTTTATTTCATGGAGTTGAGCATCGATCAAGTGGTTGTTACATCCCCTCAAATATGTGGGTCAATTGGAAGAACTTTTCAGAGATCAAAACAATGGATTTAGTTTTCCTCAAACATGTCTCTTTTTTTTTTTTCTTTCTTTCTTTCTCTAACGGGAAAATATATTATAAGTCATTAGCAAGATGCTAGAAGCAAAGTATATAAATTCAATCTAGAATTAAAATAAAAACTATACATTTCAGATTCTACTCAGGATTTTAACTACTAACATATTTTATTTTGTTAAAATGGTTGTCTAAAACTATTCAATTCCTTATGAGATTGGCGATGGTTAGTGCTGAAAAATTAACTGGGGCCAAAAGTGTTTCCGTTAATCTACACAATTTTGAAGATTATAAACTTGTATTCATAAGGGGCAAGGGTGCAAAGTCGATGTTTTGCTCTTTGGCTCTTTATCGACCAATCAAAAGCCGCCACGTGTTTTTGTCAAAAAGTGGTCAAAACTTGCCAAAATCGAGCCAAAAGTCATGGTGTAGTGCAAAAAAAAAAAAAACCAAAACTTGCGAAAATGCCAATGCCGGAAAAATTAAAGGTTGCCGAAAATATATAAAAGTGACCGTTTTTTTATAAAATATATACTTGGGCTCAGAATTTGGGGGTCGGGAATTCGGAAGTCGAAGACGCCATGGCTGCCAACCCGAAGGTTTACCCCGCCAAGATACGCCCCGGATCATCCGAGTCCCATTTTTACGAACATTTTGTATCATCATCGCCCATATAAACGTAACACCGACAACCTAATTGTTCAACGATATCATCACCGGCATAATACTAATTTTCTGGCTACCTATTGCTTTAATGGAACAAAAGACGACAACACTACAAATGAAAAAATCTGGCAACGCTACCGCTAAGTTAACACTACCAAGTTAATCACAAATATGCAATTAACGGCAATGTAATAAGATAAATATACATATAATCAAGCATAAGCAGCAGCAGTTAACCGGAAAACCCAAAAGGGGCTCGTCGGAAAACCGATTAAACCAGAAACCTCAAAAAGGAGTCACCGGAAAACCGAAGCAACACCACCAGAAACCCCAAAAAGGAGTCACCGGAACACATGCAACAATAGAATAAACCAGAAACCCCAAAAAGGAGTCACCGGAAAAGCGTGTACCAACCAGAAACCCCAAAAAGGGTCACCGGAAAAGTAGTCAAAGAGCCAATGAAATGTGCCAACTGCACCCTTGCCAAACAACTATTTGGCCGTAACAAAGTCAACGTTTCTGGCCGGTGACCACCAAAACCCCCAAAAAGGGGTTTTAGATCTCACTGAAAAAGGGTATTGTACGTTAGAAGCATCAGCAAGGATTCCGGCAATAGAAGCCAAGAAAACCATAGTATTTGCCTCAAAATCGAAAACCCCCAAATAAAAAAATTAGGTTTCCGGTGGGATTGGTTTTGGCACAAGAACAAAAAAAACGGTCACATAGCACGCTCCCAACGTTCACAAGGATCGGTCAAATGTGGCCGATTTATACAGCCGATGGAACTTGCCAATACACATGCTACAAGGAAGCCAAAAAGCCGTAGAAGCCAAAGAAAAGAGTCGATGTTTTTTGCCGACTGCACCCTTGTCCCTAAACGTACAATTACATACCAATAATCAAGCATGAAAGAAAAAAACGTACCATCAAGCAATTTAAAACAAACGACTATACTTTCAGGTTTTGTATTTAATCAAGTAGTGGATCTCAAATCAAGTGCTTTATATTTGACTTAGTGACAATCAGCTAAAAAAATCAGTGGAAGTCTAGAACTATGCATATTAATTCATGTATGGGCCGGTTGTTCTACTACTATATCTTCTCCCACGAGTAAAATGCCGCATAAGTGACAAAGCTTATTCAAAGAGTAGTTCCAATACATGCAAATTTATATTTACAAGTTACTCACATATTCTTCATTATTAAATATAATAGTGCTCTTTAATTAGGATGTTATTTACTACAAACTTTATCATTTATGTAATAAAAGAAAAGTATGTAAAATAACAATTCGTTTCCTTTCCTTCTCTCATAAACTAATTGATAAGCTTTTTTTTTAACAGCTAATTACTAGACTAACTCCTAAACTATCTATTTAACAAGATGCACCTCTCAAATTTTGAACCCGGATTTCTTTCGAGGAGAACATAGGTCTTTTACCACTTCACTTAAAAGAGGTGATGGCAAAGCTAGTTTACAATTCATAGCTAGAAGGCTACATATCTTAATCTTGTTCAATACGTACACTACTAGAATATGTTCATAAATAATCCACTAAGAAAAACAAACTATAATAAATCTTTATTTCTACTAACTCTACTACATTATAAAGCATTTTTTACTTTCAATTTTTCAACTAAGTAGTTGATAACCCCAAATTTATTTATTTTTTGTTCACTGATTTAAACATTTTTACCTAAGATACCTATAGTACTTTTAATGTAATCATTTACAACATACATCCAACCTTTAAAATAACTATATTAGTCTCTCTACATCAATCACTTTTTACATGAATAACCATATTGCGACCACCACCGCCCGTTGCCGCTGTGTCACACCGCCACATCGTGTTGGTCATAAATTGTTTCGATATAATCTAAACTGATTTCCCTCGATCTATCTAACTTACACCAAAGTTACTCATCTGACACGTTCTCGCATCTACTCATTCCAACACTTTCTAATTTATATTGGAAATGTCAAATTTTTATTAAAGAATACATAAGTAAACTAAGCCAACAAATATTTGGTGAATACCACATCAAACACAAGTAAAATAAAAAAACATGACGACCATACTCTAAAATGCCTACCAATAGTAGAAAAATATCTCCAATATTACCTTTATTTTAAACTTGAATGAATTTATGGGAAAACCACGCTTATATATATACTAAAGTATACTATTAAGATAACATAACAGATATTGGAATATGGGATGCATGTCCTATTAATTAATAGCATAAAAGTTCAAAAATTTCGTCATTGGAAGTTTGACATATCTATTCTATTGCAATATCAAATACATCATGTGCTGCCCTTATTATATTTCATTTCTATCGAAGTTGACTTATAAATTTAAGGTTGTTAGATTTAGTTCTAGGTGTCGGTTATTTGTTGGTAAACAGTTTTTTTCTCAACTTTTCTATTTGGTTCTTCCTTTAAAACTTTTGATGAAGTCTAAATGCATAATATATATATTGACAAGTTTGTTAAGTAGTATTTGAATTCCTTGTATCAGGGATGAATAATATTACAGTAGTTTTTTGTTTATATCAGTTTGATATCACTCTGCCGTCTAAAATGAGTTCAAATTTTGTGTATCGTCTTGCACCCTAAAAAAGAGAGCATATATTTACCTATAATGAGTCAAATGTTGCATAAAAGAAATGAGTTTCCCAAAAGCATGTCGAGGTTAAAAATAATCACACTATGAATCGTATAAGCACAAAACTTGGAGAATTTTTTCATTATATTCTAATCGAATAACCGAAATTGATTATATAAGGGAATGAAAATGACAATTTTGGTTTAGATTGAACTGAAAATGACCAAAACTATGGTATAACTGAATACGGGCATGTTATAATTTACTACATTTCGTACGAGTTATTTAGTTGAAAAAAGGAAAAAAGAAAAAAAGGTGAAAGTACTTTAGCTGGCGTTTTCAACTGGACTTCACATAAGTTGGTTTCAAGTCCAGTATTGAAGGACTATGTTAGGCCCAAATCTGTTGTCAGAAAATATCAAAATATTGGATACCAAATTGGGCTATTGTCATTTAATCTAGCTCTTTAGTAGGCAGGCTTATGATGATTTTTTTTCTTGTACTCGTAATTATGAAAAAGAGTTTTTATTGGGTCACCTATATATCCCAATAGGCCAATAATCTTAAACTACTCCATGTAAAGATCTTTTTTATTTTTTCATATTTTCATTTTTTTTAACAACAATGCTCCAATTTAAGATTTGAACCTTGGTTATAACTTTAAGAAACAGTTTTCTTATTTTGCTAAACTAGTATCCCTCATTATTTGTGTGATTCCTTTTGGTACTGAAACAAGTGTAACATAGCTTTTGTTCATACGGTATCTGTGGTGACCCATCAACCATATGGTTGTGGTTTCAAGTCATTCGAACGAACTTGTAGATATTGTGTGGATTATAACGGATATGTACTTAATTTGCCACCAAAAAGAAGGGTAACATCCCGTTTACAAGACTTTTACAATATCTTGTCCTATCTTAATGAACAAGCTTATAACTTTATAATTATCGTATTATAACATGAAGAAAACTATTTGTATAAGAATGATAGATATAGAGTGGATATCTTTCCAGATACATCACTTCATATATAAATTGCTAAGATTCAATAACAAATTAAAATAGGTTTTAAAAATAATAATTTACTAATTAAGTTCCAAGATATAATTGGGTAGGACAAGTGATGTTCATCCATCAATTATGTATACATTTTTTACAAAAGAGAAGGATTTTATAAATGGATTGTGTGGTTATATATTCTGTGGATGTTAATTAACACCAACATGTGAAGCAAGGGGGTAAAACCTACATCATAAATCTTCTTCTTTATATATGTTTCCTCTTAGATTTTCATTGCCGATTTATTGTATATTAGATAAAGACGAATAATGTCAAAGACTCCAATATTTTTTAATAAAGAAAAGTTTTAAATTTTGGAATGGATAGTTACAACCATGTGATTGTTAGCATGAGCATGTTCTCCCACATGTGAAGGGATCAAGAAGCAACATTTTCATGCATACTAACCTTATTATTAACTTGTTTCTTGTTTCTGTTGATTGGAAATCTATGATGTCTCTTTATATATATTTTTTATTTACTTTGTTTCAAATTCTATTTTGTTGTAGTATATATATATTTTTTATTTATGTTGTTTCAAATTCTATTTTGTTGTAGTATTCTTTTCCTTCCTTTTTCTAATATTATGGTCTAATAGGGTATTAAGAAGTGTAATGTGATTATCTAACTAGTATATATAAAGTATCAGTCCTTTTTTTTTCTTTCTCAAATTACATGTTTGATGTATTTAGAATATCATCACTAATCAACATATTTACCATCTAAAATACGTGGCCTATCCAAAATACTCTTAATGTGTTAACCCTCAGGCCTCAACTACTAAAATAACTAAAATATCATTTTACATCAATAACCTACAATATTAGCCGCCAATAGTTACCACCGCCGCACTAGTTACCGCCACCACAACCTGTCGCCGTTATCACCATCGTCATTGCATCACGCGGGAATGAGTCTAGTATATAGGAAATAGTCTCTTATGGTGACATGTGTCCGATTGAAAATCAATTTCTAGTCATAAAGCAGAAAATACGAAACTAAAAATATATTTAGATTTGGGCATCTCGTATATAGCTAGGTTGCTGAATGCTGACCTCAACGGCCCAACACATTACACATATCCCATGCATCCAATTAGCGTCGCACTTGAGATGGCAACGTAATAAAGGTTTTATAACTTTTTCGAATTGGAGATCGATGTCCTAGTCTGCGGGACAAAAAATGGCAATTTTTTATTTTATTTTTTTAATACATAAATGTAAAAGAAAAAATGGTTTTGGTCTGATGATAATATAATATAAATAGATAAAATGCAAACATCTTTTTGACTTCATATACATATATACATCATTTAATTACAATACAAATAAATCATTTATTTTTAAACATTAATAACTTACTTGAGTACAAAATAGGTGGATTAATTATTCTAGTGTTGACAATATATAAAAACTGCTTGTTGCCGTTCGTTTACGCAGTCAGTTTGCCTCCGAACAAATTACAAAATGGCATGTGGCGAACATCCAACGATAAGTTTCGAAAGTATTTTGGCTTTTTAGAAGTAAGCCACATGACTTTGTTTATTTTCTTGCTGACTCCTAAATTAATCTTTTCCTCAATATATATGTTGGTTTTTTTTTGTATGAATCATTTGTATTCATGAATCCAAAGGTATATCCAATCATATATTTGTCGTTAGGACCACCACCCTCATGTATCAAACAACATTTCTTTAATACGAGTAACAAACAATACAGGGTCGCGATTTAACTTTTCTTGTTTATAAAACAGTTTACAAAATCGTAACTCAATCAAACATCATAAAATTTGATAAAATGAAATCAAAATGTAATAAAATCGTTCAAAAATAAGCAAATCAAGTTACAACTGATGATTGGACATGAAATTCCATATATGATTAAAATTGACCACTTTATTTGGATGTGGTGGAAGAATCCCCACTTATTTCCCCCTCCTTTGACTCTCAACTGTCATCCTTTATACGAAATTCTATATGGAGTTAAACGAGATCCATGCCTGTGAACTCAGGACACTTGGATTCCTTTTTAAAGACCATAATAATACTAAAGCTGTTACATTCTGCACAATCACTAGCTATGAAAAATAAAATAAAATTTCTTATGATAAAGTTGACATACCAATATAGTAATATACCATGTATTAATTATCTAATGATGATTGTGCTAATATCTATGTTTAAAATTTTTCACACAAACTTCCTTCCTGTTTTTGCATGACAAAGTAGATTACATTTTTCTTCTTTCACCTAACCAATAGTAACTGAGATGTTAGGGATACATATATAATCAATAATACTCGTACAACGGTAAAGTAAAAAATGGAAATTATAACGTTCAACAGAGATAAAAACGTGTATGCATGCTTAAAGCATCTATGGAAAGAAAGTTTATGAAAGATAAATAGTTGATTAGTTGATGAGTTCTCTAAGTTATACGAGAATTATATGACAAAAGAAAAAGGGTTTATGTACGTTTATTAACCTCTTCGTAAATATAATTCAATGTCATGATCATGATAATCTCTTAACCTCTTAAACAAGATCAGTCGGAATGCTATTGGTTATATTTAAGGGATTTTTAGGGCTGCCGATAACCGTCATAAAAATCTTGTACCTTTCATAAAAAAATTATTCCCCTAAATTTTATAGTAACAATACAACTAAGTTATACACGTTAATGACAGCCCATAACAAAACCCATATACAAACTATAAACATTTTTAACCCCTAAAACTCATGATGTAGCACTTATATTTTGTTTTCTTTTAGTTTTTTCTTCTTACTTAGGGAGTAATATAGTGTCTTTTTAATATATAATTAAATTGGAAACAGAGAGATTTTACAATATTGGGTTTGAAATTCAAATAATAATCAACAAAGTTCTTTGATCATAAACGAAATTTACTAAGAATTATAGTTTATTTTATGGTCATTGGAAAAAGCCCAAAATAGTTGTTGGACATCAAACTCGGTAGTTTTCTAAAAATGTAGATAAAAACAACAGTGGTTGTCAAGAATTATGTACTAAATGGTTATGATCAAAGATCTTATATCTGAAAGTGATTAGAATAATTACAAAAAGAAAAGGTTTGTAAGGTAAAAGAGAAAATTAGAAAAAGAATGTCAACAAATTCAAACAACTAATGATGGAAAACTCACAAGCATGCTATTGTCATATTGAAACAAAAAAGTAAAACAAAATAATGAAAGAGTCTTAACCATTTTATGATTGTGGGGAACAAAATCAATTCCCCAAACAGGGGAAACATCATGGCCTTACATATTAGAGCAAATACAGAAACATGTAGTTTTAGGTTTTAATTATTATGTAATTTATGTATATCATATATTATGGTAAGACAGATAATACATACTATTTAGACAACATTATGTTTTGCATAGGGTATATGCATATCCATGCAATGTCACAAAACGGAAGTATAATTTTTCAGTTTTGACGAATCAATCTAGTGTTAAACACTAAAAAAAAAAAAGAATAATTTATTATAAATTATCTTCCATAAGATGGAGACCACGTGATGAATTTCACAGGCTATTTGTACGAAAAAAGAGTAGTTGTGATAGAAGGAGGTATAAAAGGTATTGACAGAAACATGGTAAGAAATGCATAACCAGTAAAAATATTGAAGCTATAATCCCCTACAAAGTTATCAATATATAGCCTTTTTTAGAGAGAAAAGAAAATCTTTCACATCTAATTAATACTATTGTACTATTTTTGGAGGATGTTTAAACTTAAAGTTTTTTCTTTTTGAGAAATGGATGGTCAAAGCGAGTGGTATATCACTATATCATATGTAAAAACCAAAATAATCTGAAATTTACTAATGAACAGTAAAAGGTTTGGATAAGTAATTAAATGCGCATAGAGGGTTGAAAAATCATTGTAATGTAATCTAGTCCAAAAGACCGAGCACTAGGAAATTCATGAGAAATAAAGATTTCACTAACACCAACAACAACAAAAACAACAACAAAAACAACAACAACAACAACAACAACAACAACAACAACAACAACAACAACAACAACAGCACCAGCAACAACAACAGCACCAACAACAACACCAACAACAACAACAACAACAACAACAACAACAACAACAACAACAACAACAACAACAACAACAACAACAACAACAACAACAACAACAACAACAACAACAACAACAACAACAACAACAACAACAACAACAACAACAACAACAACAACAACAACAACAACAACAACAACAACAACAACAACAACAACAACAACAACAACAACAACAACAACAACAACAACAACAACAACAACAACAACAACAACAACAACAACAACAACAACAACAACAACAACAACAACAACAACAACAACAACAACAACAACAACAACAACAACAACAACAACAACAACAACAACAACAACAACAACAACAACAACAACAACAACAACAACAACAACAACAACAACAACAACAACAACAACAACAACAACAACAACAACAACAACAACAACAACAACAACAACAACAACAACAACAACAACAACAACAACAACAACAACAACAACAACAACAACAACAACAACAACAACAACAACAACAACAACAACAACAACAACAACAACAACAACAACAACAACAACAACAACAACAACAACAACAACAACAACAACAACAACAACAACAACAACAACAACAACAACAACAACAACAACAACAACAACAACAACAACAACAACAACAACAACAACAACAACAACAACAACAACAACAACAACAACAACAACAACAACAACAACAACAACAACAACAACAACAACAACAACAACAACAACAACAACAACAACAACAACAACAACAACAACAACAACAACAACAACAACAACAACAACAACAACAACAACAACAACAACAACAACAACAACAACAACAACAACAACAACAACAACAACAACAACAACAACAACAACAACAACAACAACAACAACAACAACAACAACAACAACAACAACAACAACAACAACAACAACAACAACAACAACAACAACAACAACAACAACAACAACAACAACAACAACAACAACAACAACAACAACAACAACAACAACAACAACAACAACAACAACAACAACAACAACAACAACAACAACAACAACAACAACAACAACAACAACAACAACAACAACAACAACAACAACAACAACAACAACAACAACAACAACAACAACAACAACAACAACAACAACAACAACAACAACAACAACAACAACAACAACAACAACAACAACAACAACAACAACAACAACAACAACAACAACAACAACAACAACAACAACAACAACAACAACAACAACAACAACAACAACAACAACAACAACAACAACAACAACAACAACAACAACAACAACAACAACAACAACAACAACAACAACAACAACAACAACAACAACAACAACAACAACAACAACAACAACAACAACAACAACAACAACAACAACAACAACAACAACAACAACAACAACAACAACAACAACAACAACAACAACAACAACAACAACAACAACAACAACAACAACAACAACAACAACAACAACAACAACAACAACAACAACAACAACAACAACAACAACAACAACAACAACAACAACAACAACAACAACAACAACAACAACAACAACAACAACAACAACAACAACAACAACAACAACAACAACAACAACAACAACAACAACAACAACAACAACAACAACAACAACAACAACAACAACAACAACCAATATATGATCATGTATTACACAAGTGCTCTACCCACTTTGACCCGTACCCGTTTGGCCCGCTTTTTTGAAATGACCCGCTTCCAGTATCCGTTTTGACCTGTATCAATGTTTTAATTTTATAGTTAAAACGCAAACTATCCTACTATGCTAAACTACACGAATGTTTAATATATAGTCTAGGACTTCCAAACTAACAAATATGCTGAAATTTCCTCTAGATCTTCTAAAATGCTCTTTCTCTACCACATGCTTTTTTTTAAAACGACTACTAATTTTATTTTTACTTCTAAATTGCCCAATAAATTTAAGATGCACCAATTGAATCCTAAACTTTCCCGCAAAAGATAAATTCCTCTACCACATAGTTAAAACTTGAATGGTTCTCCCAAGCATTTAAAGAACTTTTTTTTTTCATACACCAAGTTTCATTAAAAATAGGCCAAAATGCATTTTAGTACCCTCAACTTGGTTGACTAGGTGCTCTACTACCCTGAATTATTAACGGAGTAGTATAGTAGCTTGAACTTGGTTAACAAGGTCTTCTACTACCCTAGACTCAGTAATAAATCTTTTAAAAGTTTATATGAATTTATTAACTAATATATGATGTTAAAATATATTTGACTAACCATAAGTAACTAAAGACATTAAAAATATATGTTATCTTTAACATGATTAACATTTTAAAGCATCGATTTTAGAAAAATATACTTTAAAATTATACTATAAATAGACATTAAAGCTATATTACTATTTAAATTTCTAAAATTAAAATAAAATAATTACCTTATTAATAAATAGGTAAGTTTCATTACAATAAAATATTTGTATAACTCAATAGTTATGTTTATAAATAATCATCATTTTATTGAAGTTTTTATTAAGTTGTTTATAAAATAAAAATGAATTAATAATTAAAATTACATGATTAATCAAGTTATTAAAAATTAACCTATAAAATATAATAACATGTTACATATTTATTTCAAATTATGATATAAATATCTAGTTTCAAAACTAATTTATATATGTATAAACTTAATATTTTATATTTAACCATATTTTTCATTTCAATAAGTTATTTATAATATTATATTTTTTGTTAAATTAGTTTCAACATTTCTAACGCAGTTATTTTTAAAATTACGAATTTAAACTTGAAAATATATTTTTTAAAAATCAATGTACTATAGATTAATTAGTGAGTTAGGGTACTAGAAGACCTTGTTAACCAAGTCTAGGGTACTATACAACACCTTTAATAATTTAGGGTAGTAGAGCACCTAGTCAATCAAGTTGAGGGTACTAAAATGCATTTTAACCTTAAAAATATGCTATTCAAATTGACATTTTTTTTATGCATTTCATTACCTTTATTATGACGAAATAGAAGGAAGAAGTCAATAACAAAGTACAATAAAGATCTCATAGAAATATTTTTTTTAAAAAAAGAACAGAAAAAAAAATAATACATAGAGAAAGGTAAGACTTAAACATATTAAATCTTGACTAAAATTTTTCGTAGTTAACCAAAGTATTCTAAAGATTTTATGAAACGAATGACAACTAAACCTTGAAAACAGGGGACAAACAGAATTAGATAGATTTGGTGCTTATTTTCAACATTCCACTATTGTACAGGGTCCTGAACAAATCTAGCCAAAATTGCCGGTCCAGGACAGATAAATTTAGATTCTAAGTACTAACATTTCATAATACACATTAAAGAGATTACAACATGAGACTAGAATCTAAAGCACATATATGTTAGACTTCACCCAACATTTTCCGCTTTCCTCAGTGCACATATGAAATACCACTATCAACAATATCTTTTACCCACTTTTTACTCAAAAAATTTTATTATTTCTAAGTTTAAAGTAAAAAAAAAAAAATAATACATAGAGAAAGGTAAGACTTAAACATATTAAATCTTGACTAAAATTTTTCGTAGTTAACCAAAGTATTCTAAAGATTTTATGAAACGAATGACAACTAAACCTTGAAAAAAAAAAAACATACTGCCCTCTCTCCATCTTCCTTCGTCGAGAAGAGCATTTTGATGTCTTGGGAGGGTGAAGCCACCGTGCCAATGATGTCTGAGGCGGCAGAAGCCAAGAGGACACCACGAGCCCGCTTGCAGGGGTTTTAGAGAGGATTACTCTAGTAATCATATTTTTAATCTTAGTACATAGAAATAATGAAATTTATCCAAATTTATCATATACCATAGCCAATTCTTCAAATTTAATCAAAAAATTAAACAGATTCGATAAATAAATTATAAGGAAAAAAACAATAGCAACTCATAATCGAATTAAATTAGATTTCTACTATACATGTTCGTAATATTTGGGAATATTATCTTTGAAAAAGACATCATTCAAATATTTTATTGTATACGTGATACAACAAATTAATCAATCAAATTTTGACATAAACGGTAGGCTAACTACTCTTTCTATCCGTCATCGCACTTTGTATGTCTCTATCATTTACACTGCACTTGATTATTTTATATCATCTTTTATATATCGTATCAACGAGAGATAATATAAAACGACACTTTCGTCTTAAGCTGATTAAAGAGTACATACAAATGTTCTAACCTACACAGAAATATATAGGCCTCAGATACAGAAGCTCCGGAAGAATGGGTTAAAATATTGATACATTTCTTACAATATTATCAACAGTGTTTTTTTATAAACTCTAATTAACTGTCGTTAAAAATTGTTTTTGCGACATTTATTTTGGTTACCGGAGAGTAGGTAACCAAAATGCCTGTTTAAAAAAACAATTTCAACGACAGTTGATTAAAGTTTATACAAAAACTGTTGATCTAGGAAAAATCGCAAAACTATATTTGAGATTGACCCATAGAACAAAGTTCAATTGATCCATAATGAAGCAACTCCTCGATCATTTGTTCAATATGATGGTCTTCTAGCGTTGCAAAAAATTGTTGTTCATGATGTTGTTGATGATGATGATAATTATGAACATTTTTGAGCTCCATCGATGGTTGCTCGTGTTGCATCACATTAATCGCGGGTTTAGTATCTTGACAAGATTCATTAGAATGAGAGGAACACATTCTTTGTTTTTGGTTCATCATCATCTGTTGTTGTTGTTGTTGTTGGATTGATGGTTTGCTCATTTGAAGTGAAGCCATGTAACATCTATGAAGTTTTGCTGTTAAAGTTGCTGAAAGTAATTTGGAGGAAGATGTTTGTGACAAATTGGGGTTGTATGGAAAGTTTGTTCTTGCACGTTGCCCGCACATGAGCCTCGCGGCCTCATCGTATGCTCGGGCAGCATCCTCTGCGGTCTCAAATGTTCCTAGCCAAATTCTTGTTTTCCTGTTTTGGGGACAAAAAAAAACAATGTTACTAAAATGGGCGTCACAAGAGGAATGAGATTTTTTTTAGGCATTGTGGACAAGGGAACTTACAATAAAGGATGACGAATTTCGGAAACCCAGGATCCCCAATGTCGTTGCCGGACGCCGCGGTATCGTTGTTGTGTTCTAGCCATGAGTACAAAAGGCGTTTGTTGAAAACTTGCTGTGTCTTAGTGAAGTCAAAAGCTTGAAATGAGATAATTGTGTTTGTGTCATAAAATGGAGGGAAGGACATTGAAAGGTGGGATTGAGGGGTTTATAAACAGGGGAGTGGAACATTATTTTATTATATTTATATTTAATTTATATTATTTTCACATGAATAAAATTATACTATGATACCTTTTTTCCAAAAATTCCATGTGATACAAATAAATAACATTGTTTATATGGATGGAACAAATTTCAAGTGTTTTTTACGAATACGACTTTAAAAGGTTAAGAGTACATCAAATATAGAGTATTTTATGTTGCGGACATATGACATTATGTAGAAGAGAATATATCAATAATATTACACGTATCAAACTTTAGACTTGTTGATACACTAAGTTAGAAATATTAATCAAAGTTAATCTCATCAATTTGTAACGCATTTAATGTTAGTTTACGGACGCTATATATAATATAAAGAATGCAATTCAGGAAGCCTTTTCTTTTCACACCTAAAAACCTTTTACGTATCGTTTTAAAAAAGGATAATCCTATGTGAAAATTTGTGTATCTAAAGTAATGTAAAAATAAAAAGTGTTGATCTTTTGAAAAGGTTTGTATCATTTAATTTCCTCATGGCCTTCTGGCAACCAATGAGTGGGTCCATTTAGGAGTGTTGACAAGAAATTGGCAAATGACTTCGTTTACTTTATCTAATAACAGTTGGCTAATTGACATGATTAGTTGAATATTTATATCACAACAAAGAAACAAAAACAAATATAGAGTGGCTAAATTCAATTCACAAGACTTCCTTCTTTGTGTATACTTGCTAAAAGACAAAATAAAGTGTGTCTAAATGTATTTTTAAGATGAACAAAGGGTTTTCCGTCCAAAATTATTATATGTATCTATATGTGTTAACTAGACGGTTGCCCGCGCGATGCAGCGGTGATCGTGGTAGCGACGACGGTGTGGCGATGGCGCCAGTGGTGGTGGCGGTGCCAGTGGTAGTGAATGTAAATTAATTGATGTAAGAGAGGTTAATATGGTTATTTAAGGGTTGAAGGATCTATGTTGTAAGTTATTTCATTAAGTGTATTATAGGTATATAGGTGAAGATGTTTAAATTAGTGAATAAAGAAGAGGGGTAATATGGTCATTTCAAAGTCTTAATTACTTAAAGGGGAGAGTAGTATGCTTTATATAGTACTAGACGGATGCCCACGCGATGCAGCGGTGATGGTGGTAGCGGCGACGATGTGACGACGGCGGTAGTGGTGGCGCCGATGTGCGGCGGTGGCGGTGGTAGTGGCGTGGTAGTGATTGTAATTTAATTAATGTAAGAGAGGAATATGGTTATTTAAGGGTTGGAGGATCTATGTTGTAAGTTATTTCATTAAGGGTATTATAGGTATATAGGTGAAGATGTTTAAATTAGTGAATAAAGAAGAGGGGTATTTCAAAATCTTAATTACTTAAAGGGGGAGGGGTAGTTTGCTTTATATAGTAATATAGATATAGATTAAATGTATACAAAATTCAAAAAAAAAAGTGCTGATCTATTTTTTGGATGTAAAAATCTAGCTATAACTCTTTTACAAACATCGTTTTCTTTCTAATTAAAGTGAATCATCATATTATCGTTATTAATACTAGATGAATAGATGATTTTGATAGGATGGACACGGTTCTTGCAAGTTGTTACTTGTTAAATGTTTATACTAATAATAATGATGGGCAAAATAAAGGTAAACCTTTAGCATATCGTCAAAGATCATGCTTAAATAGTAAAACTACAAATGGACACACAAAATGCGTTAAGTTTTACCTCATCCTAGAAACAAAACTAAAATTAATGGAGTCAAGCTGCGCAGATCATCTTTAATTTAAATTTGACAAAAAGAAAAAAATTATAATATTCTTTATATAGAATTGATGACATATCGTATTCATATAGATATAAAGATTGAAATATATTTATATACTTTATAATACAGTAAAGGAAAATTGATATATCCTTTTAAAAGATTAGCATAATAATCTCCCTAATAATATGATCATGATATTTGTTAAAATCAAAAGATGAAAAGAGAGAAAACTTGTCATAAAATCAAGCTGTTATGAAGACTATTAGGCTATATTTTAAGCGGATATATCATTTCTCATACAATAATCTTATATAGATAATACCGTAATAGTTTGTTTGACGGTGACTACATGTATTGTTTTATTTTTTTTATTTTGAACAACAAGATGATTTTAAATAAAGAACTTCGGCAAGGTGCCGAAATAAGCAAATATTACATCAAGTATTTAGGACTAGTACCCCATAATGACCACGACAACTTGATTTTTTTACAACGAGATGACAACCATAAAAAAAACGAAGAAACAATCGAGTTAAAAACATCTGCATTTGTTTTTAAAACAATCGAGTTAAAAACATCAACGATATGACTACATGTATTTAGTTTCTATTTATGGTGGACCCGTGAAGATTTTTCTTTTTAGATCTTTTGTTGATAGAGATTTCTCATCAAGAGATTCAAAATTAGAGATCTATTTGACGATGAAAATCTCTGATACGGACTCGGTTAAGACAACTTTTATTAGACCTCTTGATAGAAGATAACATTTTAAAAGTCGTATAGTTATTTTAAATTACTAAATTACACTAGCTTTCAAAGTGACTCTAGGGTCAAGGTCTATTAGATCCTCCATGTGAGGATATCTCCTGGCGTGGTCATTTTGAAGTTTCAGCAAACCATAAATACCTCCCCCAGGAACCCCATAAGTCAAGCCACTTTGTTTAACTTCATCTTCCATATATCTCATTAATTTTTCTTATCTTTTTGATAATTTTTTATTCAAGTAGGTTACTAGCTACTCGTATTATATATTTTAGAAGATGTCCCAATCTAATTAATCATCAGAAATCATTTGTTTTAATTTATGTTTTTGTATAATTTGGTGGAAATGTGGAAAAAAGGGAGGAAGTAACAAAGCTAGGCTTTCGATATATATGTAAACTTCATTTGGGAGAACAAATTGTTTTCCTATCAAGTCTTACGGTAGTTTGAGATTGCATTTTGAAAGGGGACTGGTTTTTATCAAACCTGTGTTTTTTTTCTAATAAAAAATATAAGTGTTTTTTTCTTGTAATTGATTATTTGCATCTTACAATCACTACTCAAATAATAAGGTCTAAAAAAAGCGATCTCAAACCCGCAGTAATTATCAATCTACTATTAGGATACTTTTTAATACATCTCGATGTCATTTATATTTTTAGTAAAAATGTTATAAAAGGTGATGGGAATTTTGTTGAAAAACTGAAGGGTTATTTGTTGGCATATAAACATGAAAAGATGAATAATGATTGAGTCAATCCTAGGTTGAGACACAATGAGTAAAATGATCATGCGCCAGCCCAAATTCATTTCATCATTTCAATACCAAAAATAATTTCATCTCAATTCTCAATCAAAGCCCTAATTTTGCTTTTCATGTGTAATTTATTTGTTTGGGTTATCATAGTTGTAGAACAAATTTGTGTTCATCGAGTTTTAATTTTTTGACGTTGGTTAGGCTTATTATTTTAATTAGTATTGTAAACTAGTTTATTGTTCGGTACTTTCGGCATGCATGGTCTTAACTCTTAAGATTACATTACACTTCCATCTCCTTTTAGAACAACTCGAGTTTTTACATAGAGTACGTAGTATCACTTGAAAGTGTCTAACCAATTTGAATGAAATTATAACTCAACCCGTAGTAGACGTTAGTAAACCCAAAGTGGCTTTTCAATGAAACATAATACTTTATATATTACTATACTAGTCATATATCCGCACGATTCGCTGGTGTATTGATGGCAGCGGTGACTTGTGATGAATGGTGGTGCGCATCTGGAGGGGCGGTGGCGGCAACGAGGAGTGGAGGTTATTGATGCAAAAAGAAAGTGTAGTTATCTTAGGAGTTAAGGCACTACTAGAAAACTGACTTTCAGCGACGACAAATTTCGTAGGAAATTCGTAGGAAACTGTTTAGGTTTCCGACGAATTACCTAGGAAATATCTTATCTTTTAATAAAAATAAATTCTTCGTCGGAAATTAGTTGGAAATATTTATATTTTCCTACGAATTTCCAAGGACATGCTTTTGATTTTTGCGAAATATAAATTTTCGTCGGAAATCCCTCACTATATAGATTTAAATAACTAATCGAAATGTTCAAAAATGAGTTATTTAGCGACGTATTTCCGACGAACTTGATGTAGAAATTCATAGGAAACAGTTATATTTTCCCACGAATTTCCAACGAAATATATATAAAAAAAGAAAATTTTCTTGTCTTAAACGATTTTACATACATAAATGGAACCATGCATACATATATCATCGCAATAATGATTAAATATATATAAACACCACTATACATATAAAAATAGTTACATTTACATATATTAAGTTTAACCACTCACTACTACAAAACTAAAATGGAATGATATACCAAGAGAATTCTGACATGATGTTTATAGCATTTTTATATTTATAGCTTGTATTATTGATCCACAAATCAAAACAAAAGTTCATGAAAAACCATTAAATAATAAATTAATAAATTTTACAATTATAAGATAACACAAAATTATATGATTTCATTTACGAATTTCCAACGAAATATATATAAAAAAAGAAAATTTTCTTGTCTTAAACGATTTTACATACATAAATGGAACCATGCATACATATATCATCGCAATAATGATTAAATATATATAAAAAAAGAAAATTTTCTTGTCTTAAACGATTTTACATACATAAATGGAACCATGCATACATATATCATCGCAATAATGATTAAATATATATAAAAAAAGAAAATTTTCTTGTCTTAAACGATTTTACATACATAAATGGAACCATGCATACATATATCATCGCAATAATGATTAAATATATATAAAAAAAGAAAATTTTCTTGTCTTAAACGATTTTACATACATAAATGGAACCATGCATACATATATCATCGCAATAATGATTAAATATATATAAAAAAAGAAAATTTTCTTGTCTTAAACGATTTTACATACATAAATGGAACCATGCATACATATATCATCGCAATAATGATTAAATATATATAAAAAAAGAAAATTTTCTTGTCTTAAACGATTTTACATACATAAATGGAACCATGCATACATATATCATCGCAATAATGATTAAATATATATAAAAAAAGAAAATTTTCTTGTCTTAAACGATTTTACATACATAAATGGAACCATGCATACATATATCATCGCAATAATGATTAAATATATATAAAAAAAGAAAATTTTCTTGTCTTAAACGATTTTACATACATAAATGGAACCATGCATACATATATCATCGCAATAATGATTAAATATATATAAAAAAAGAAAATTTTCTTGTCTTAAACGATTTTACATACATAAATGGAACCATGCATACATATATCATCGCAATAATGATTAAATATATATAAAAAAAGAAAATTTTCTTGTCTTAAACGATTTTACATACATAAATGGAACCATGCATACATATATCATCGCAATAATGATTAAATATATATAAAAAAAGAAAATTTTCTTGTCTTAAACGATTTTACATACATAAATGGAACCATGCATACATATATCATCGCAATAATGATTAAATATATATAAAAAAAGAAAATTTTCTTGTCTTAAACGATTTTACATACATAAATGGAACCATGCATACATATATCATCGCAATAATGATTAAATATATATAAAAAAAGAAAATTTTCTTGTCTTAAACGATTTTACATACATAAATGGAACCATGCATACATATATCATCGCAATAATGATTAAATATATATAAAAAAAGAAAATTTTCTTGTCTTAAACGATTTTACATACATAAATGGAACCATGCATACATATATCATCGCAATAATGATTAAATATATATAAAAAAAGAAAATTTTCTTGTCTTAAACGATTTTACATACATAAATGGAACCATGCATACATATATCATCGCAATAATGATTAAATATATATAAACACCACTATACATATAAAAATAGTTACATTTACATATATTAAGTTTATCTACACAAATACATTGAACTATAACAATCATAAAAACTTATATATAACATTCATGAATACATTAATAATCACATATATCTCTCTATCTATATAATATATAATAATAATAATTTTAACATTTGCCCATATTCATATAATGGACATAAAATATTGCAAAAATAACATACGCATGACATACATCTATAGATACTCAAGTTATACACATGTAAATCAACATACGTGTATAATAACACCAATACGTACACACATATGATTGTGTATATTACTATTTTAATGTCTAGTAAAGCATATAGTAATGTACTTGCTTAAAGATATTTGAGATACCTTATATATATTAATTTTTAATAATTGTTGTAGGAAATTCGTAGGAAACTGTTTAGGTTTCCGACGAATTACCTAGGAAATATCTTATCTTTTAATAAAAATAAATTCTTCGTCGGAAATTAGTTGGAAATATTTATATTTTCCTACGAATTTCCAATAAAAATTATAAAACATATTAGATTTTAATTGTAAATAAAGAAAATAGAATTCGTCGGAAATTCATTAACAAATTAATTTCGGTTTCGACACATTTCCGACGAATATTTTAAGAACATAGAGTTCGTCGGAAATTCCTTAGAAAAATTATTTTTTCCTACAAATTTCCGAGGAAATGTTTTATTTGAAATTTATTTATATTTAAACTAAACGTTTCTAAGGTATTTCCGACGAAAAATTTTTTAGACGTTAATTCCTCGGTATTATGTCGCTAATTTGTGTATTTTAGTGTCGAATTTCCAACGAAAATTTGTTTGTGGTAAATTCGTAGGAAATTTGTCACAAATGAGAAAGTTTTCTCTTAATGTTTTGTTTGTTTGAAATTCGTCGGTAAATTCTTGGAAAATTTCCGACCAAAAAAATTCGTCGGAAATTTCGTCGGTGATACCCAGTTTTCTAGTAGTGATTGTAATGTTGTAAATTAATTTCGGTTTCGACACATTTCCGACGAATATTTTAAGAACATAGAGTTCGTCGGAAATTAGTTGGAAATATTTATATTTTCCTACGAATTTCCAATAAAAATTATAAAACATATTAGATTTTAATTGTAAATAAAGAAAATAGAATTCGTCGGAAATTCATTAACAAATTAATTTCGGTTTCGACACATTTCCGACGAATATTTTAAGAACATAGAGTTCGTCGGAAATTAGTTGGAAATATTTATATTTTCCTACGAATTTCCAATAAAAATTATAAAACATATTAGATTTTAATTGTAAATAAAGAAAATAGAATTCGTCGGAAATTCATTAACAAATTAATTTCGGTTTCGACACATTTCCGACGAATATTTTAAGAACATAGAGTTCGTCGGAAATTCCTTAGAAAAATTATTTTTTCCTACAAATTTCCGAGGAAATACCTAGGAAATATCTTATCTTTTAAAGAAAATAGAATTCGTCGGAAATTCATTAACAAATTAATTTCGGTTTCGACACATTTCCGACGAATATTTTAAGAACATAGAGTTCGTCGGAAATTAGTTGGAAATATTTATATTTTCCTACGAATTTCCAATAAAAATTATAAAACATATTAGATTTTAATTGTAAATAAAGAAAATAGAATTCGTCGGAAATTCATTAACAAATTAATTTCGGTTTCGACACATTTCCGACGAATATTTTAAGAACATAGAGTTCGTCGGAAATTCATTAACAAATTAATTTCGGTTTCGACACATTTCCGACGAATATTTTAAGAACATAGAGTTCGTCGGAAATTCATTAACAAATTAATTTCGGTTTCGACACATTTCCGACGAATATTTTAAGAACATAGAGTTCGTCGGAAATTAGTTAGAAATATTTATATTTTCCTACGAATTTCCAATAAAAATTATAAAACATATTAGATTTTAATTGTAAATAAAGAAAATAGAATTCGTCGGAAATTCATTAACAAATTAATTTCGGTTTCGACACATTTCCGACGAATATTTTAAGAACATAGAGTTCGTCGGAAATTCCATTAACAAATTAATTTCGGTTTCGACACATTTCCGACGAATATTTTAAGAACATAGAGTTCGTCGGAAATTCCTTAGAAAAATTATTTTTTCCTACAAATTTCAAATAGATATTATAAGCATTTCAAGTGAAGATGTTTAATATAATGAATAAAAAGGAAGGACATTTTAAAGTTATCAACTACGGAGTACTTAGTCGAAGAAAGTAGATTGAATAAATGCTTTACAATAATATAAATATAAATAAGAACATCAACCCCTCTCATTTCTCAAATATATAAATATAAATAAGAACATCAACCCTCTCTCATTTCTCAAATTACTATTCTGATCTACCTATAAAGCCCATCGGATTCAATACACTAATATGTTTGGTCTACCAAAAATATCCTTGATGAAATCATTTATAACATATATCCTTCCAATTCTAAAATAATTAAGTTACCAATTGTAAATCAATTACCTTTACATTAATAATATACACTACCTGGCATCCGCCGCCCCACTCGTCGTTGCCACCACCATTGCCGCCGCTACCATCATTACCGTCACATCGTGCAACCATAAGTCTGATTATTTCTAAATTGTAAAAAATATATTTACTTTTGTCATATAGAGTCTCAACTACACTACACATATGACATCAAGAAACAATTCTAAATTAAATTTTTCAACGACTATGACTAAATCAATTCATATATGCATACTGCCAAGTATGTGTAGTCTATATAGCTTGAAGTGTATAATAAGCGATCCATACATGATGACATAAATCATATATATAAGATATATATATATTGCACGGATCTCAAGCTGTTTTTTAGTAAGTTATTGAATGGGTCATCGAGTTCAAAGTTTAAGAGAGCATGGGTGATGTAATATGGTCGAAAAATACTACAGTAGTAGCTAGTAGTACTACACAAAAAGGGGGGCTACAATACAGACAAAACAATACTACTAGAATTGGTGGTTTCCAAATAGAATTATTTCATCAAGTTTTCTGTTGTTTTACCTCTGTTTAGCTGTTTGATGTGTATAGATGATAAAAGATCTTATTTGCCATAAAGAAGAGTATGTACATAATAATATATAACCAACTGTTTTGCAATATTCCAACTAGACTAATTAGAAAATCCTGAAATTTTACAGCTTTTGTAATCGATCAGTTAAGGTTGATGATTGGATGGGAATATTTGTCGATCTATATCTATCGAGGCAAATAATAATATATATAATGATAATGATGAATCCTATTATGTCATGTTGGTTTGATAAAATTAAATATGTGGATGGTCTAGTAGAACTAACATGGCTCCCATCATGAGGCAACATAGCCATATGCCAAGTATTTAGGAAAACTACAAAAGATCATTCCTACCCTTCTTATGTGAACCACGTGGATCAACTTCGTACCCCATGCAATGTCGTCTTGGAGTAATTAATTCGTGTACGAGTATAATATTTCATCCGTTACATTTTTAATAGTTTGATTTTTTAAGCTTTTATTATACATTTTATATCAAATGTTTTATAATACAAACAAATTTTTTTTAAGATCAAAGTTGTAAGCAGAAAACTTAACAAGTCAAATTTGGATATTTAAAATGAGACGGAATAAGTATAATCTAAAAAAATGCTAAATGTAACTCTTAGAGCTGCACTTAACGTATATAAAGAATTTGTACCTTTCATATCAAAAATTCACCCTTAAAAATACAATTATTTAATGCACCTTAGACTATAATTCTTGAGAACATATTTAACAAGACCTATATAATATATCATGAGGGTTGGTGTCCGAGCGTTGCGGCGGTTAAACGGTGATGATAATAGAAAACAGTGTGGGATGAATCGATATGCGTGTGTGTAAATAGGAAGGAGAGAAAGAAGTGACTGTGTGTTAGATCTTGGTAAAATGTTTGTCTGATTATGTTTAGAGATATAGAATTAGATGTAATGTGTGAATTAGGGGCAATATGAGGATATTGAAAAGATTGCTGAATTTTCTAAAATAAGGAGTCCAATATGTTTTATAAGGGATTATAGATATACTAGGTTTATCTATCTACCGTGGTCTTTTTTAATCTCGTCTAGATTTGACAAAGGTTTGGGTAAATATTTAGTTGTTGCATGATATTTATAATGGATTTTTTAGTATACACTCTAACACTCTTCACAAATAATCCTCTTACGTCTTAATCATTGTTTTATGAATATTTTGTATCTGCTTATTGTTTTGTTTTCACTATGACATGTACCATTATGATTTATAATTTTTATTACTTAGTAACTTAGTATACACTCTAACACTCTTCACAAATAATCCTCTTACGTCTTAATCATTGTTTTATGAATATTTTGTATTTGCTTATTGTTTTGTTTTCACTATGACATGTACCATTATGATTTATAATTTTTATTACTTAGTAACTTAGTATACACTCTAACACTCTTCACAAATAATCCTCTTACGTCTTAATCATTGTTTTATGAATATTTTGTATTTGCTTATTGTTTTGTTTTCACTATGACATGTACCATTATGATTTATAATTTTTATTACTTAGTAACTTAGTATACACTCTAACACTCTTCACAAATAATCCTCTTACGTCTTAATCATTGTTTTATGAATATTTTGTATTTGCTTATTGTTTTGTTTTCACTATGACATGTACCATTATGATTTATAATTTTTATTACTTAGTAACTTAGTATACACTCTAACACTCTTCACAAATAATCCTCTTACGTCTTAATCATTGTTTTATGAATATTTTGTATTTGCTTATTGTTTTGTTTTCACTATGACATGTACCATTATGATTTATAATTTTTATTACTTAGTAACTTAGTATACACTCTAACACTCTTCACAAATAATCCTCTTACGTCTTAATCATTGTTTTATGAATATTTTGTATTTGCTTATTGTTTTGTTTTCACTATGACATGTACCATTATGATTTATAATTTTTATTACTTAGTAACTTAGTATACACTCTAACACTCTTCACAAATAATCCTCTTACGTCTTAATCATTGTTTTATGAATATTTTGTATTTGCTTATTGTTTTGTTTTCACTATGACATGTACCATTATGATTTATAATTTTTATTACTTAGTAACTAATTAACGTGACAAGCAAATGATGAAAATCAATGGTCAAAATTCAAAGATTTGAATCTTGTTGAATCTTGACCTTTGATTTTCATTCAAGGGTCAAGATTTTCCCAACTTGATTCAAGTTAGGAAAAAAAACTTGGGAGGGAATCCCCTCCTTATAATAATATCTTATTAACAAGATAGAACTAATTATAATAAAGGATAATGGCATGTGAGTGTACCCAACTATGACCAAAAGGCTATGTAATGTACCCATCTACTCGACTTGTTATGTAAGGTAACCAACTATGTTTTTTGGGTTATGAAGTGCATGCTACCGGATACACAAGGTAATTCATCCGGTTATATACTTTTTTGGCCACGTGGATTTCCATTAAACGAAAAAAGATTATAAAAGGCTTATTTCTGGTAATTTCCCCCCATTTCTTTCTTTCCCTCTTTTTTTCCTTCCTTCTTCCCGCTTTCTCCCCTTTCTCCATGGAATCAATTTCATTAACAACAACAAATTCACGTTATATATACTGTAATTGCGGAGCCAGAATGTACATTCTCACGTCATGGACCGCTAAAAATCCTGGACGTCGATTTGTGAAGTGCCCTAAGGTAAGTGATTTTCGATTTTGACCTAATTTTGCTTGAATTGGTTTAGGGGTCAAATTGGGTTAGGGTTTATGTGTTATTTGGCAATAAGTTTCAGTTTTTAACTTTGATTTAGGTGAAAAGTGGGTATTGCACAAAATTCAGTTTCATTGATGACCCACTCCCAAGTGATTATTACAAAAACCTTGTATATGAGCTTCATTCACAAGCAAATAAGAAGGAAAAGGAGGAAGAAGTTGATTCACAGGCAAAGATGAAAGTAAAAATTGATTCAGACCCTGCAAAAATGATGAAGGTTGAAACAGAGTTGCCTTTTGCAAAGTCAAAGCTGAAAATGTTTGACATGGTTTTTTATGTTTTGATTGGAGTTGTAGAATTATTAAGCTTTGTAATTGCTGTCTTAGTCTTGTGATTTGTTATTGTAATGGTTTTTAAGAAATGGAATCAACATGTTTGACTGCCATAATTTGTTATTGTTATGGTTTTTAAGATGAAAATGTCAAAACCAAATTGCTAAAATACCATAACCAAATTGTTATTGCAATGGTTTATAAGCAGACAATTTGCCAAAAGACCATAACTAGGGATATGTCATTCACATGATCAGTTGCAGTACAAACAAGTTCAACCAAAAGACATGACAAGTTCAACCAAAAGACATGACAAGTTCATCCCAAATATTTACTAGTTTATCTAAAATACATAACAAGTTCAACCAAAAGACTAGATTAATCTATAGGACAGTCACAGGATCATCCTCAGTCAACCCTGGACCAGGCACTCTTCTTGCCAATCTTTGGCTTAAAGCCCTCTGACTTGGGGTCCTAGTCCTGACATATTCCTTGGGCTTCCTAGTTTTCTTGGGTGACTGGGTTGCACTTGTTCCAGTAGCTGCTGGTCTTGGTGCTGAAAATGGTTTGGTGCTGAATGTCCCAGTAGCTGTTGGTCTTGTTCCAATCTTCATAATTGCTTTACTCTTGGCAGCAACATTCACTGCAAAACACAAAAAAGTCAATTACTTACATTACAGAGATAATGAATTGATGAACTTGTAATTAATTACCAAAAATACCATACCTGAAGATGAAGCAGTATGCTGAATTTTGGTTGACCCAACCTTTGGTTCATGGGCAGCTCTAATCCTCTTCTTCTTAGGCCTGCCTCGCATAATTCTAGGCTTAGGGGGGCAGTGGTTTGGGCAAGTTAACTGTTGGCCATGTATCCATACCACCCACTGGAAACACAATCTTGTTATATGCTTGTACATAGTTGGCCTTCCTAAACCAGCAAGAGATGAACTCCTCTGGATCCCTATTACACTTGTATATAGCTTCAATAGCATGGCCACATGGAATTCCACTTAATTCCCACATTCTACAAGTACAACTTCCTTCATCTAAATTGACACTGTATGCATAATTGTAATTTCTCACCTCAAAGAAACTCCCACCTGCATGTATCACCAACCAACATGCCCTGTCTTTCTTGATAAGTTCTAATTTGTTCCTAATTGCAGGACACACATCATGCTCCCAGTTTTCACTTATTTCCCTCATGGACTCTAACCTAATCATGACAATAATCCTTAATGCTTCTAACAATGTTATTATAGGCTTGTTCCTAATTTTCAACAACACACTGTTCCAACACTCACTAAAGCCATTTTCAACTGCCTCACATCCTCTATATATCTCAAAAAAATGTCCTACACCAAGATTTGGGATTCCTTTCAATCAAATATTTATAGGCAGAAGGATTAGCTACCTGGATTTCTTGCATAGCAGCCTCATACTGTGCCATATATGTGGACTTGGCAGCTTTCCAAAAGAGGTTTCTGAACTCCACACCACTGTAAAGCTTCCTGAAATTTTCATAAATGTGCCTAACACATTGCCTGTGTTCTGCTCTAGGCATAATATCCTTCACAGCCTCAATTAAGCCCCGCATTGTTAATTAAGTCATTTGCAAAATATAAGCCATTAAGTGGGCAATCAAAAATGTAACAAATTATACCTTGTGTTGGTCTGATATTAGAGTTAATTCTGCACCATCTGGGCAATCAAGATCATGACTCAACAACTGCAGAAACCATGTCCAGTTTTGTTTGTTTTTCACATTGACAATAGCCCAAGCAATTGGGTATACTTGATTGTTTCCATCCCTTCCAACTGCAGATAACAACTCTCCACTTAATGGCTTCTTCAGAAAACATCCATCCAATGCCACAACCCTTCTACACCCAAACCTCCAACCCTGTTTCAACCCATAGAAACATGTGTAAAATCTGTCAAAGTATGTTTTACCATCAGGGTTGGTTGTAGTGCCTAACTGTACTGTGGAACCTGGATTGGTGTTCAAAATGGCTTGACCATATGAGTTTAGCATGCCATAATGCTCCTCTAAGGTTTTCTCATATTCTGTCAAGGCATATGTTCTAGCCCTTCTAGCCTGGTGATTTGAAATAGTTGACAGTCCACTAATTTGCACACTTATATTTGATTTAAATAAATAAGAAAGTAATAACAGAAAGCAAAGAACATAAACAAGAACTAGTTCAATTGTTAGAAAACTATGCAAGTCTAATCATATGTATCATTGATTTAAACGATGAATACATGGTCGATAATACAACTTGTCTTACAAGAATACAAATGAACTATGTAATTGCTAAGTCTAGAAAGAAGGAAACTTAAACAATTACAAATAAAGTGACCAACACTTTGTGGTGACTAACACACATAAAAGATGCGGCTGTGTTGCTTTATATAGAGGAGGAATTAGGGCAACACAGCCTTACAATGATAGTGATGTGATGGTGGTTGTCGATGTTCCATTGGCTCTAAGTACTTGGATCCAGGAGCCTTTGTCTTCTTTACCAAAACAGGTATGAAAGAGAGAGACCCTTGTTTTGGTCCCAACTGTACCTTTGCCAAATAAGGTAACATTCAGTTAGGAGAACCACCATGTGACTTCTTGTCTTCTTGTTGGTTTGAAATCTTCCCGCCTTGACCAACAGTTTGGAAAGCAAACCAGCCGCTGACGAGAGTCAATGACTCGCTGATGACTCGCTGACGACCCACGTCAGCGACCAAGTCTGGTCAGCGAATCCTTGACTTAACAATCTCCCCCTATTCGCTGAGAAGACTTGTTGAGTGAAGACTTTAGAAAAACATATAGAAAGATGAAAAGATGTCTGATATATTTAACTTTAACATTACAAGCTGACTCATACAGCATTTACATTTGTAAGACATCTATTCATTTTCAGCTTCAAATTCCCAAGCATGTTCTTGCTTGGCAATCTGAACTGCTGGGTCATTGTATCTATGAGGCTTAACCAGCTCCTCATCCAGCTTGCTGATAAACCATCGATTGTTGGTCGTTTCAGCACACCTTCTTCTCATGGCCAGTATGAACCCAGTGGACGCCTTTTCAAGTTCAGATAGACGAAAGAACAGCTGGGTATTTTGAAAATTTGTGAAGAAAATACCTGCTGGATTTTCTATCACTCTCCCTTCCTCAAAGACGCTTCTTGGAGGAAGTCTGGTGTTCAAAGCAGCATCACCAGAGATAGGAGGAAGGTCAGCAGTCGATGTTCGATACTCCATCTTCCTCTTTCTTTGAACTTGTCTTCCAGCTGAGGTAGAGATGGTTGCTGGAGTACCGAACACTTGCCTTAGCATGGGCAAGTCCACCTTGAACTTTGTTTCAAACTCCAGTGCTTTCTTGAAGTATTCTTTCAGCATGCTTTGGAGCTGCTGGTAGCTGGCAGCCTTTTTATCTTTTACCAGCATGTACACTTCCACCCATTCTGAAGCACCCAAGTTGGTTACTTTGACCCCTTCCAACTTGGTTGGTTTGCCAGCGCCTTCTCTTAAGATCTTCAGATTGGTCTTTAGGCCCATTTCAGCTTTAAAGGCCTCAGCAGCAACAATTCTTTGAGGCCTGACTCTATCCTTCATCAACTTCAGCCATTTAGCCTTCTCCTCCTCAAACTTGGCTCTTTTCTCTTTAAGCTGCTTCTCAACTTCCTTGTGTTTCTGCCTGTACAACGCTTCAGCACCACCTGATTTCAACAGCATCCTTTGCTCACCATCAAGCTGATCCTTTTCAAGTAGAGGAAGCTGCCTGATAAACTCAAGATTTTTCTTTTCATTTTCTTCATTTTGCTTGATTCTATCCAGCTCTTTGATAGCATCTTCTTGAGTTTTTCCATCAGCAGTTAGTGCCAATACATCAATCAATTGATGCAGATGGCCTGCTGGGGATTGTACGGAAAGTTGAGCAGCAGTGGGAGGTTTGAAGAAGCCAGACTCAATAAGCTGTTTTCGGCGAGCATCGGAGAGAGGGGTAACTTCAGCATTTGCCAGATATGTGCTATGAAAGATTGGAAACATTTCCCTTGATCTATCCATGGCCATTCTGTCAGCAAATCCAGCTTCCCATGAAGCTCTGAGCGTTTCAGGGTCAAAACGCTCTTCAGCATTGATAGCTACAATTTGTTGCTCCCCCTCAACACTAGCTGGGGGAGCTTCAACATTGGTTTCCTTTTCAATCTCCCCCTCAGCACCAGCAGGGGGAACTTCCATACTTGCATCCTTTTCAGTCTCCCCCTCAACATCAGCAGGGGGATTCTCAATACTTGCTTCCTTTTCTATCTCCCTTTCAGCACCAGCAGGGGGAACATCAGCCATTTCTAGTACCTCCTCAGCAGAGTCATCATAGATCTGGGCTACTGCCTTTTGTACTGCTTCATTTACCAACTCTAACACAGCAGCATCAACTTTCTCCCCCTTGGAAGTTGTAGTGTTAATAACAACTTCCACAGTTGCTGGCTGTTTAGGTGGTTGGTTCACAAGCTGCGCCAACATTTTCTTGATCTCATCAACTTCTGACTCCAGTTTAATTTGCCTCTGGCGATCTTCCTCAGTAAAAGATGAAGGAATAGGAAGATCAGCCATTTGGTTTTCTAAGGCATGAATTGCCTTAGTGTTGTTGTTGACTTGATCGGACAACTTCTTGATATTTGCAGCAGCAGCTTTACTGGTAGAGGCTGCCTTCATTGCCGAGTAGCTGGTGGAATTTGCACATTTCACCATTGACAAAGCCTTAGATCGAATGACCTGCTGATCATGTTTGATAGCTTTTGTGGCTTCTTTGATTTTGTGTTGATCAGCAGCCAAGGAGGTGAATTTCTCTTTAATCATCTCTACTTCTGAGCCGTTTTCAACTTGCTTATTGTACCAGCTGGTCAGAGTAGAGATCAGTCTTTCAGACTCATTTTCTTTTACGTTTACAGCAACCTCTGCATATTTGGTGAGATCATTCAGTTGATGCTCCACCCTTTCCAACCTATCAGCAGAGTAGGTGGAGTATGAAATGCCCAAATCCTTAGCAGTTTGGGGTTCGATTTCAGAGGGAATCGAGGATGAGCAGCCAGGAACACTTGAGAAGGAAGAAGGCATGCCAAGAGTGAGCATGGTGTTCACTGGTTGCATTGGAGGAGTCTTGGGTCTTACAGTACATTCACCAGTCACTGCAGCATCATTTTCATCCATCTCCATGTCACTGGCATCAACTTCTTCAGCATGACTATCAGGATCAAGTTGAAAATCCTCAGTGACAAAGTCCCCTAACTCATAGTCACTTTCATCATCAGTAACAATCTCAACACCAACAACCTCTTCAGCAATAACATCATCAATACGCCCAGTCTCAACATTCGAATCTCCCCCTGCAACTTGCACTTCAGCAGCAGTTGCGTGCATTTCAGCAATAGAGAAGTTGATTGGATTGGGGGATGAACGAGTGTTAGATTCAGGTTGTTGCTGCACTACATTTTCAGCAGCAGCATGGGTTTCTTCTTCATCAACAAGAGAGAGTTGAGAGGGTTCCACCCTTCTTAATATTTTCTTCTTTTTAGGAATAACACTTTTCTTGGTCACTTTGGGAGTTTTGGAGGATGTTGGAGCGGTTATCAGCATACCAGCTCCAGCAGGGTTTTGTTTATATACATCAGGGTACATGGTGAACAGTACCTGCTGCATTGCTGGAGTGAGAGCAGCATACTTTGAATCGAAGTGCTCAGGGTCACAAGCAGGAATTTTATAGACAGAGCTTGCAACTCTTGGAGAGAGAATGAATTGAGCACCATTTGGCATGTATTCTTCTTTCAGCTCATGTCTGAATATCAGCGATAGAAAGCGTGTAAAGGGCACAGAGCTTGAGCGATTCCTTATAGTGATCTTTGACTTCAAATCTTCAAATATCACATTTGCAAAGTCAATGTTTCTACCATTTGCCAGTGCATAAATCATTTGCATCTGGGCAGCAGTGGCTTGATCGAAGGATCCACTGTTCCCACCTAGGCATTGAATAACGTGTGTGAACAGTAACCTCCATACACCAGGAATATACTTCTTTTGAGGATTACTGTGCACAGGTAGTGCTGGTACCATGTTTGTCCCATACCCAATGGTTAATAACCATTCTTTCCATACTGAGGTAGGGACCAACTCTACAAAGGGCATGTTTGTGGACTGTTTAGGAAGCCTAAGAACATCTCTTAATAAATCTGCAGAGATGGTGATGGTGTGCTTCCCTTTCATGACAGTGCCTTTAATGGAGCTACTTGACACATCATAATCACACGTCCACCAGAATTCCCTCAAGAGATGAAGACACATCTCATGGGGATTTTTATAGATAGCTCTTCTAACTGGACATCCTTTGATGAAGTCCAGCATAGAATAATATCCCTTAACCTTGGAAGGGATTTCTTCAGATCCCAAGTAGTTATTTGCTTTGACAACTAGTTTCTGAGCTTGAAAAGAAACTTTGTCAGAAGGACGAATGCCTTCATTATCGAAGACTTTAGAAGTGAGATAAGAGGGAATGATTTCAGGGTTTTCTTGAATTTGTTGTGGTGATTGAGAAGCCATGTTCAACTTTGGAGGTGTAGAGATACGAAGAGAAGATGAAAAGATTGAAAGAATATGGAAAAGATTGAAGGAATGTGGAAAAGATTGAAAGTATTGAGAGATTTTAGAAGTGAATGAGAAAAGAAATGAACGTGAAAAATGATATGGGAGAAGGTTTACATATATATGGTATGGATATGGGACCCATAACTGTACATAAGAATCGTCATGGACTCTCTTTCATACGTAATATATATGAAGAAAATATTTTGTACCAATGATAGTACAAGAGAAATATTTATATGTAAAGAAAATACGTTTAATTATACGTATGTGAGTAACGTATAAAAAGGGATTGATGTGACAGCTTGTACCCTTATTTCAAAAGTACTCGAGTTTTACGGCGGGTACAGTGTACAAGTTGTCCATTTGGGAAGAAATCGAGGTAACCGTTTGGTATTCTTAATAAAATATTGTTGTTAGTGGATGTACTTAATTGAAGGAAAGGTTGAGATTTAAGTAAATCCGCTGACAGAGTTTAGCCAATCTGGTTACCTTTTTAAGAAAGCAAATTTCAATCAGCGACTTTTCAACAATCGATGGTCGCTGATGAATAAGATACAATTTTTAGCAAATTGTCAGCTATAAACGGATTTGATATGTCTTTACCAGCAGCCGTTTGCTGCTGGACTAGATAGACTTTTAGCTCTCTATTGCTTTTATTTGCTTTTTCCCAAAGCAGCAGGGATCAACGGATTTGAATTGTCTTTACCAGCAGCCGTTTGCTGCTGGACTAGATAGAGGCTTTTAGCCCTCTATTGCTTTTGTTTGCTTTTTCCCAAAGCAACAGGGATAAACGGTTTTGGTTTGTCTTTACCAGCAGCCGTTTGCTGCTGGACTAGATAGAGGCTTTTAGCCCTCTATTGCTTTTGTTTGCTTTTTCCCAAAGCAACAGGGATAAACGGTTTTGGTTTGTCTTTACCAGCAGCCGTTTGCTGCTGGACTAGATAGAGACTTTTAGCCCTCTATTGCTTTTGTTTGCTTTTTCCCAAAGCAACAGGGATAAACGGTTTTGATAAGTCTTTACCAGCAGCCGTTTGCTGCTGGACTAGATAGAGACTTTTAGCTCTCTATTGCTTTTATTTTATTTATTCAGCAAGTAAGATACTCTTGAGCTTGCTGATAGATATTTTTGACCATAAGGTCACTTTTCAACACATAGGAGAGATGTATGTTGAAGCATCAGCAGACATGATAGGTCATGTCGCTGATTCACCGTTCAGCATTCCCAACTTGCTGACCAGATATTTAAATCTAGTTTGATCTAAAGGTTTAGTAAAGATATCAGCAAGTTGGTCATCAGTGGGGATGAAGTAGATTTCCACATCCCCTTTCATGACATGGTCACGAATGAAGTGGTACCTAATGTCTATGTGTTTGGTCTTAGAATGCTGAACAGGGTTGTGTGTGATAGCAATTGCACTTGTATTGTCACACATAATGGGGATCTTAGAGAATTCTAAGTCATAGTCAGCGAGTTGGTTTTTCATCCAGAGGACTTGTGCACAACAACTCGCTGCTGATACATATTCTGCTTCAGCAGTGGAGATGGAAACTGTATGCTGTTTCTTACTAGACCAACTAGTCAGCTTCCCCCCCAACAGTTGACATCCCCCACTGGTACTTTTCCTGTCTAACATGCAGCCAGCATAGTCAGAGTCAGAATATGCAACTAGGTCAAAGCTGGAGTCTTTGGGATACCAGAGATCCAGTGTAGGAGTACCTTTTAGGTATTTGAAGATTCGCTTGACAGCGAGAAGATGAGACTCTCTGGGAGAGGCTTGATATCTTGCACATAAGCAAGTAGCAAACATGATATCAGGACGACTCGCTGTGAGATACATCAGCGAGCCAATCATTCCTCTATAGAGAGTGGGATTTACATGCTTACCATCAGGGTCAGCATGAAGATTATTAGGAGGAGACATGGGAGTGGCTTTGGTGGTCACATTTGATAGATCAAATTTAGCCAGCATGTCTCGAATGTACTTCTCTTGGTTAATGAAAATCCCATTTGGGAGTTGGCGAATTTGTAGACCAAGAAAGAAGGTCAGCTCACCCATCATGCTCATCTCAAAATGAGAGGACATCAGGGAGCTGAACTTAGAGCAAAGTTTCTTGCTGGAGGACCCAAAGATGATGTCATCTACATATATCTGAACATATAGGACATCAGCGCCCTTTCTATAGATGAAGAGGGTGCTATCAATGGATCCTCGCTGAAACTTATTGGAGAGAAGGAATTCAGAGAGTGTGTCGTACCAAGCTCTGGGAGCTTGTTTAAGACCATAAAGAGCCTTATAGAGACGATAGACATGGTGTGGCTTGGCTGGATCTTCAAAACCAGGTGGCTGCTCAACATAAACTTCCTCTTCGAGTTTTCCATTTAGGAAAGCACTCTTTACATCCATTTGATATACTGTGAAGTTTCTGTAAGCAGCATGTGCCAAGAATAAGCGTATAGCTTCTAAACGGGCCACTGGTGCAAAGGTTTCATCGTAGTCAACACCTTCTTCTTGAAGGTAACCTTGTGCAACCAGCCGAGCCTTGTTACGAGTAACAACACCATCTTCGTCCATTTTATTCCTATAAACCCATTTAGTTCCGATGGGTTCTTTTCCAGGAGGTAGAGGAACCAAGAACCAGACATGCTGTCTTTGGAACTGGGTAAGTTCCTCTTGCATGGCAGCAACCCATGAAGGATCAACCATTGCTTCTCCTATGTTTTTAGGAGTGATCATAGACAAGAAGTTTACATATAGACATGTATTTCTTGTCGCTGATCGAGTGATAATTCCCTGCTGAGGATCACCAATGATCTGGTGAGCTGGATGACTAGATGTCCATTTGAGTGCAGGAGCACTTGAGGCACCAAGTTGAGTGGCAGCGGAGATTGGTGCGATGAGATCAGCAGGAGCATTATAAGAAGAGAGGTCAATGGAGTGAATGGGTTCAGGAGAATGATCAGCAGAGCCATTCAACTGATTTGAGTTATCATTGATGTTGGAGTCTTCAGCAGACTCCGTTTCTTCAGCATTAGCTGAAGCATCATGAAACTCTTCATCAGTAGAGTCATCAGCATGCACGTCATCAGCCAGTGATCTAGGTTTGGCTGAAGCTGCATGGATTGATCTTAAGATAGGCTCAACTGGCTCAATCGAGTAGATATGAGCAGCAACTTGCTCTAGTTCAGCATCAGCTGAACTATCCTTTGTGATATGCTGAATAGTATCAGGCAGCGAGCAAGAAGCATCAACAAATGAGTCAGCTTCCTCAGTAAGATGGTCAGCTAGCTCATTGAAAATGACCTCAGATGAGTTAGATTGAATGTCCTTTAGGGCTGATGAACTTTCATCAAAAGTAACATGAATGGATTCATCAACCTTCTGAAGGCGAGTATTGAATACTCTGAATGCCTTGCTGATGGATGAATATCCAAGGAAGAATCCATCATCAGCTTTAGGATCAAATTTTCCTAGGTGATCCTTGTTGTTTAAGATAAAGACAGGACATCCAAATACATGGAAGTATTTGATTTGAGGTATCTTTCCTTTCAATACCTCATACGCTGTCTTGTCATGTCTTTTGACAATAAGACAGCGATTTTGAGTGTGACAAGCTGTATTGACAGCTTCTGCCCAGAACTTGCTGGGTAGAGTGGACTCACTGAGCATGGTGCGTGCTGCCTCAATGAGAGTTCTATTTCTCCTTTCAGCGACACCATTTTGCTCAGGAGTTCTAGTGGAAGAGAAATTTTGTGAGATCCCTTGATCAGCACAAAAGTCTTCAAGAGTGTGGTTTCTGAACTCAGTACCATGATCGCTCCTGAGTTCTTTCACCCTTATGCTGTTGAGATTTTCCATTTTCTTAATGAAATTAATAATCTCTTCAGCAGCATCACTCTTGGAATGAAGAAAGATAGTCCAAGTGTATCGTGAGTATTCATCCACGATCACTAAAGTGTATTTGCTACCCTTTAGACTTTGGACATTCACTGGACCAAAAAGGTCCATGTGAAGAAGATGAAAGCAGCCAGAGATTGAATTGGCCTGCTTGGTTTTGAAAGTTGCTCTGTGGCTTTTACCTTTTTCACAAGCACCACAAAGTCTATCCTTTTCAAATGAGAGATGAGGGAGGCCACGAACAAGGTTCTTTTTGGCCAAAGAGTTAATGGTTTTGAAATTCACATGCGACATACGCTTGTGCCATAACCAATTTAGTTCAGCAGCCGACTTAGCAAAGAAACAAGTCTCACTATCAGTTTTGATAGGAGTGAAGTCCACGAGATATACATCTCGTTTTCTTGGAGCGACCAAGACTACTTCCTTGTTTATATTTACAACAGTGCCTTGATGTTTATCAAGAATCACTTTGTAGTCAGCGTCACAAAGTTGACTTATGCTGATGAGATTATGTTTTAATCCATTTACATAAGCGACCTTGTTGAACTTAATGAGCCCATTGGAGAGAAGACCATAACCTTCAGTTTGTCCAGTGGAATTGTCACCAAACACTACAGTAGGGCCAGCAGCCTCTACGTAGTTATCCAGCAGAGTCTTTGAGCCAGTCATGTGTTTTGAACAGCCGCTGTCCAAGTACCACACACCTTTTCCCAGCGAGCCCTGCATGGATTTAACAGAAGGATTTAGATGGGTTCACTATTGAACTCACTGACAGACATGTCAGCAGGATTAAAGATGGGAGATAGGGAGGATTCCTCTCTACTGACAGCGTTATCAGTCGAGAGAGACAGAGGAGTACTAGGGATAGTGTTCTCATCAATTGGAGAGTTATCAGCAAGTTGATGAGCAGGAGGTATGTCATGATCAATCACATAGGTGTGATATTGATCAGCAGAGGTGACAGTGGCTCCAGTGTCTAGAACAGTCAAGTTGCTGACTTGATTGTTATTCCCATACTCAACTAGAATTCTACCTCTACCAGTAGTAATGATTTCTTGAGAGAGAGGAAAGGAGATTCGCTGAGCAGCAATGAAGTCAGCAATGTTCTCCTCATCGAGATCGATTGATTCTCCCATACTATTTATGTGATCAGCAGAGTCAGAATGCTCGCTGACAATAGTGGAGGATGAAGCAGCCACTGAAGAAGAAGGGTTGGGTTGAATGTCAACTTCAGGAGCATCCCTGGAGTTGTCACAATCAGAAGCAACATGACCTCTGCTGCCACATATGTAGCATTTTTTGACAGAGGAGGTGCCCTTCTGACTTTGAAGGAAGAATTCCTTCAATTGTGAGGAAAGATCATTAACTTGCTGGGCAAGCTCACTAATTTTAGGGTCAGCAGAGGAAGGTGCCCTTTTCTTTGGCTTAGGCTTTTGCTTATGCTTTTGAGGAAGCTGAAGCATCTTAGGAGCAGGACCCAGAATGGACTTTCCTTTTGGGTCCTCAGATTGAGAGGTAGAGGGATTTTTTGATCCCTTGACTACACTCCATGCTTGATGGACAGCAGGGTGAGAAGAAGAAGAAGGACCCTGCTGAGATGGATGCACTCTTTTGGGAGTGATCGATCTAGGTTGCTGAACAGGTGTTACAGACCTCATTTTCCTATGAGGTAAGTATTGCCTATTAGGGGTAGTGGTTCTTACTTGCTGATGGGGCAAGTGTCCTCTTTGAGGAGTGATAGGCCTAACTTGCTGATGGGGCAAGTGTCCTTTTTGAGGTGTGATAGGCCTATTTTGTGAGTGAGACATTCTCTCCTTTTGGGAAATTTTATGCCTCAAAATAGGGGTAGGAATTGATTGAAGTGCCTGCTGGTGAACTTGTTTATCAGCAGCTTGGGCCTTGCTGTAAAGATGAAGATATCTGGCGTCACCAAACTTGACGCGTCTTTTCATGACACGTTCATCCAGCACAGTATTGCTGTCAGCAAGGATAGGAGCTTGCTGAGAAGAAGATGAAGAAGATTGTTGAGCAACTGGTTGAGGTTGCTGACTGATATGATTAGCTCGCTGAGGCGTACTATAATCATAGGGAACAGCAACCTTGCTTCTTCTGAAGGGTTCAGAAGGTTTAATGGTGAGTTGCTTAGGAGCGATGGGTTTGAAACCATCACTACCTATATCACCTTCAAAGGATTCCCCAGAGGAGTATTGAACTCTTCCTTCGTTTGGCATCATGCCAATAATGGGGAGATGAGGAAAGGGGTTGCTGGTGTTTGCTGATAAGCTAGCACCATCTTCCTCAGTGGTATTAGATGGCTCGCTGATAGAAGAAGTGGTAGTATCAGCATCCATTTCATTGTGGTAATCGTTAAGACCTCTTACAAAATACCACTTCCTCATCTCTTCAGGAGAGATGACGCCTGATGGAGGAATAGCAATTTCAGGCTTTACCTCATCATTAAACAAGTCAGAGAGGGAGGCAGCGGCATTAAAGTCACCGCCTATTACTGCCTGAACTTGGGCAGGGACTTGTTCACTTAGGCACTGATGGTGATACCTGGAAGCTTTTGACCAGGAGGTCACAATCTTCTTAAGGTTTGCCACTTCATGCTTGAGTTTTTCATTCTCAAGTTGAACCTTTTGAGCCAGCAACTCATGAGATTGGAGTTCAACATGAACATTCCTCAGCTCATTGAGTTTATCAGATTTTTTACTTAACTCCAAGGAAGTAGAGTCAAGCTTAGATTGGACATCAGCTCGTATAGATTCAACGAACTGAAAGTCACAAAGAAGAGATTCGAAGATTTTTGGTTTATCTTCTTCAGAAGCAGAGGAGTGAGCACAAACCTTTTTAATGGTGACGTTCACCCACTGACTTGAGGAGACTTGATCTTTTGTCAAAGCATCTCCATCAGCGAGCGCCATAAGGCACATGGCGTCAACATATTCTTCACTGTCTGAATCGTCTGATTCAGCCCAGTCGTGCTCTTCAGCTACCAGCCCTTTTGCTGGTGTTTTGGCCTCTTCCATTTCAGCAACCTTGGCCTTCAGCTGATAGTATTTATTCCTGTACTCATCAGCAGGTTTGGAAGGGTTAGTTTTAGGAGCAGCAGGAGTTGGTAAAGCAACTCTGCATTCCTTTTGGTAGTGGCCTTTTCTACCACATCTCCAACACTCCTCTTGAGCTTTGTCAACAGGAGGTTTATATGGAGCAACCGACCTACGGTTGTTCCATTTACGGGAATATCTCTTACCAGCGACTAAGGCAAAATCCATAAAGTCACTGAACATCTCTTGTTTCTCTTCAGCATCAAGATCATCAACAAGAGATTGAATAGGTTGTGGAAGAATAGAAGAGCTGGCACCAGTATTAAGATTACTGGGCTCAGCAGAGATAAGGGCCAGAGGGTCAAGAGCAGAATAAAGAAGAAGAGGAACCAGAAGAAGAAGAGGGACCCGCACGATGCTGTGCATCAGCGGCAGCTCTAAGATTTTGAGCAAGTGCTCTTTCTTCGAACTGGAGCATGCCAAAGAGAGACTCAAGGTTAAGGCCATTGAGTCGCTCAGTGGTTCTGAGGATTTGTCTCAGACCTTGCCACTTGATAGGTAAGCTATCAAGAAATTTGTGGCATACCTCAAAATCATCATGAGAGATGCCAACAGTGGCCATGTCGTTCAGCAACCCTTTAAATCGGGTATATGAACCGTTTAGACCTTCGTTGGGGAGGGAAAAGAAATTTTCATAGGCTCTTTTTAAGTCTATCTTTTTAGTGGCAATGGTAGCAGCAGAGCCTTCATGCATGCTAACCAATCTATCCCAAACTTCTTTTGAGGAGGGATATCTAATAACCACTTTCATGAGGTCAGTGGGAAGAGTACTGACAATCATGTTTTTAAGCCTTGCATCAAGATTAACAAGTCTCCTTTCATCGTCAGTCCATTGAACCTCTGGTTTGACAATGTCAATCACAATCTCAGGAGCATCAACAGTTGCTCCTGGTGTTCTTTGAACCAGAGTGGGGATATAAGGACCGACAGTCAGAATAGACATAAGATAGGGTTCCACACCCACTATATGGAGTAACATCCTTTCCTTCCAAGACCCAAAGTCATCGGGCTCGAATCTTGGAGGGACGGATACGTAACCGAAGTCACGTGTGTTAACAAGGGTGGGAACAGCAGTCATGTTCTTGTTTTAAGAGGAAAATTTAAAAAAATAAGTATGCAAACGGATCTTCGTTTCAGTAATTTAGAAACGTTGGCTCTGATACCACTTGACAGTCCACTAATTTGCACACTTATATTTGATTTAAATAAATAAGAAAGTAATAACAGAAAGCAAAGAACATAAACAAGAACTAGTTCAATTGTTAGAAAACTATGCAAGTCTAATCATATGTATCATTGATTTAAACGATGAATACATGGTCGATAATACAACTTGTCTTACAAGAATACAAATGAACTATGTAATTGCTAAGTCTAGAAAGAAGGAAACTTAAACAATTACAAATAAAGTGACCAACACTTTGTGGTGACTAACACACATAAAAGATGCGGCTGTGTTGCTTTATATAGAGGAGGAATTAGGGCAACACAGCCTTACAATGATAGTGATGTGATGGTGGTTGTCGATGTTCCATTGGCTCTAAGTACTTGGATCCAGGAGCCTTTGTCTTCTTTACCACAACAGGTATGAAAGAGAGAGACCCTTGTTTTGGTCCCAACTGTACCTTTGCCAAATAAGGTAACATTCAGTTAGGAGAACCACCATGTGACTTCTTGTCTTCTTGTTGGTTTGAAATCTTCCCGCCTTGACCAACAGTTTGGAAAGCAAACCAGCCGCTGACGAGAGTCAATGACTCGCTGATAGCTCGCTGACGACCCACGTCAGCGACCAAGTCTGGTCAGCGAATCCTTGACTTAACAATAGTACATTTGTACTTTTTCATAACCAAGTTTTGAATTTCACATAACCTGATTTCTGGTTGTGATCTAATCCTTTCAGCAAAATGTTTTCCTATCCACTTGTAGTTAACCAAGGAACCATACTTGAAGTTTCTGGCACAGGTGTGTTCATCAACCAAGGACATTATTTGGAATGACTTCTCATTATTCAATCTGGCAAAACATCTAAACTTGCACTTTTGTTGCTTAGCAGGGAACCTTATCTGCTTTTTCTGTTTACCTTTAGATGGGTCTGAGATCTTAGGGGGTCTAGTTCCACACTTAGCAATTAAACTGGTTTTACAAGATCTCTCAAACCATAAGGTGTATCCATTAGCAAGTGCATAATAGGATAAACATTCTCTCAATTGGTTATGGTCTGTATATAATTCACCCACCTGAGGTCTTCTCAATCTCCAATGTGTAGATGGATCATGAGTTGGGAATTTGGGCAATTCTGATTCTGGTGGTTTCAATGGGTCATTGGAAGTCTCCCCATCCTTTGATTTCAGGGCTGCAATTAGTTCATTTAAGTAATTCTCATGCTCACTATGAACTGCTGTCTTAACACCTTCTTCATCTTCCAGACCATGCCTATTACCACCAAGCTCAGGAAGTTGCCTAGGGGTTGGGATCTTGACAATGGGGTTTCCTTTCCTAACTTCCCTCATTTCATCTTCCCATTCACTTAAATGATCTAATGAGGCTACAGAATCCACATCAGAATCACTACTTGAAACATGCTCTTCATCCTCACTATCAAAAGGCTCCTCATTTGGTCCTTTACTACTCTCACCATGCTCTGTTTTAGACACAAACTCATCCCCACCCTCATTCTGATCATCAGTCTCACCCTCATTCTCACCAACATTTTTTTTTCAAGATACTTACTTAAGTCTAATGAATAATAATCAACATACACATAAACATCATACTCTGACCTAATAATATCATAAAATGTACTTGCATCATCTTCATTCCCCAAAGTTATCAAACTTTCATTCAGCTGAGCAACATCCATATAATAAAGAGCAGAAGATTCAGTACCTGTTTCTTGGTGTATGTAGTGCACCAACTCTTCATAACTTATTTTTGGAGTCAAAAGGCTGATGACTTTACCATCATCATACCGTAAAGGATCGAACATGAAAGCCCCGTCATAACACACCTTGAATTTGTAAAAATATGTCATTTCTACAAAAAAGACAAGAAGAAAATACAAGATCGATCAGTTAATTAAAAAATTAACAACAAAAATAAAATTAAAAAAAATCAACAAAACCCTAGAATTTTGGGGTTAATCTAATTCAGATAAATGTAGAGAAATAGATGATGAATACCTTCATAAATTACAAATCTTAACGCGAATCGTATACTTTTGTGGGGGGATTTGCACACAACCTGATGGTGAAAGAAGATTTAGGCGGGAGGTTTTGGGGGAAGAAGAGGGGAATTGGGGTTTTTTTAGATAAAATCTCGTACTTTATAATCTATATATACATACAGATTCTGTATATATAAATAATTAAATAATATTTCTTTTCGTAACACGTGGCAGCCTTTTTAATCAAAAATAAAATAAAATTGGAAGATGTAACCGGTAACTTGTTTCTTAGCCGGTAGCATGCACTTCATAACCCAAAAAACATAGTTGGTTACCTTACATAGCAAGTCGAGTAGATGAGTATATTACATAGCCTTTTGGTCATAGTTAGGTACACTCCCATGCCATTATCCCTTATAATAAACACATACATAGAGCAACAACAAAAGTACTCAATCCTTGCATAAGTGGGATATGGAAATGTGAGATCTAAATAATTTTGTCTCTATTTAAAAGTACAGAATCTGTTTTCATAAAGACCAAACGATAAAAGGGCGTGTAAGAGAAACACATGCATAGAAGAAGAATGGAAAAAAAAACATTTAACCAATATCGAGTTGTACGTGGTGTGTTAGTTACAAAAATTTTTAAGAAAAATTTTAACTGGTGAAGTAGTGATAGTTACTACGAACACCTGATTTAATTGACCACTTTCGAAAGTCGGTGTACTTCTAAAGCTAGAATGATAGATTTTCACATGCTGAAGTGATTGTACGAGAGGTAGGACGATTTAATTGGTCGTAGTGAAACTAAGGGGGAGAGGAGTCATGTAGTTGGATTATCCATCCCTCCCAAATTCCACCAATCAAATACCTCCAACTCAATTTTCTTTTTCAACCCTCCCAACCAACCCTCCCAACCATTTTCAATGGCATTCATGACCTTCTCAACCCTCTCAAATTTTATTTTTTTTCTTTTTCATTTAATTTAATCAAACACTTTCTTTTTTAATAAAAACTTAAATATTTCATTAAAATTAAACTAAACATTACATAAACATAAATTAAAAAGTACATAACAGCATAAACCGAAATTTAAATTCTACATGATAACGAAGACAACTAAATACCTACGAGTGTCGGAAGAGGTGCCGGTATCTTCAAGCTCGGCGTACACTTGATTAAAAAACTGAAAAGTACTCCCCGTAGACGAATCGTCTAACTCCGGTGGAACACAAAATGAAGAAGATGAGGAAGAGGAATCCATTTTTTTTAGTAATGTGGTGTTTTTTTTGGTGAAAGTGTGAAGATATGTTTTTGTTTGGTGAATGTTTTGGTTAAAAATGAAGTGTATATATAGGTAAAGAGTGGGGGAATTTTTTTTTTATGTTGAAACGGTCAAAAGAGTGGGCTGGACCCCAACCCCACACGCTCCCCTAGCTCCCAACGGTCACATTCTTCTCCAAACCGCGCAGGGCTTTTAGCCCGTTCACTTCCATGCCGTTGCCATGCCGGGTTGATGGCGGCGGTGTTCCTTCAGAGGGCTGGGCAAGCCGCTTGCCATGCCGTGACCACTCCTCTCCCCATAAGACCAGCTTCAATGCGCATATATAATTAAACCCAACTTTTTTTTTCATTCACTTAGATAATACTAACACTACAAGAATTTTGACATTTCGAGACGACATATGCCGTCTCCAAATGCCTCAAATGTCGTCTCCAAAGACATTTGGGGACGACATTTGCGACGACATATGTCGTCACAAATGTTATTTAAGAATTAAGGGTAGATGTTGTAAATTAAGTTCATTAGGGTATTATATGTATTTCAAGTAGATATTATAAATCTTTCGAGCGAAGATATTTAAATTAATGAATAAAAAAAATAGCATTTCGGGGTTATCTACGACTTAGTTAAAGAAAATGGAGTAGCGGGATGTTTTATAATATAATATAAATATTGATATAAATATAAATAGAGTGACATTTTATTTATGGTTAGTAATATTCTCATAATCATTTTTAACCATACATAATAAAGAATATAGATATTTTACTGAATAATGTTCAACCACATAAAACATAAATTGTTGTAAATGGTTAAATGGTGTCGATGGAATATCAATCTTTATTTTATTTTTTATTTCTCTTGTAAATAATTAAATATAGCAGATTAGCATAAGATTATAAGAAGAGAAAACACATGTGGGTTAACGCGTCCAATTCGAGTCCATATCACGGCGCTGGTTGTGCAATTGTAAACAACCACATTATTCAAAAGGCTATGTTGGAACACAGCATGCTATATCCTTATCACTACCCACACCATGTTTCAAATACTATAAATTTGTCACGCAAGAAAAAATATTGATTAAAGTCTCAAACAAAGAAATTAACCATCATATCATATCATATCTAAAATTACTTGGGAGTGTTTGGCCAAGTTTTTGTTGTAAGAACAGAAGCTTCTTAGCTAATCAGCTTATGTTTTATTATATTAACAAATACCAAGTGATTGTTGTGTTCGTATTAAACTTTTAGAGTTATAGCTATAAAGGTTGAAAGCATAGGTAAAAAGCTACAAAACCATCCTATTATTGGCTTTTTGAGTAGTGATATTTATCTTTGAAATTTTAAGCTTGAGCTGTTTTGGATAAAAGAAAATATGATTATAATATTAACTAAACACAATAACTAAAAAGTCTTATAAACAATCTAGGCCAGACTCCAGAGCATTCTTCCAATAATACTCGTACTAAATAGTAATATTGATTAATTAGATAAAATTAATTTTTTCATCCATTATAATACTTATAATAGATAATAAAAAAAAGTTGTATTATGTTGAACAAAATGAGAATAAAATTTAGCAAGTATAATATTTGAAAATGATAGCCTTGAATTCTTTTTCAACATGTCATATGACTACATTTTGTGAGTCCAGTTAATGGCCCAAAATATTTGGTTAAAACTGATGAGATTGAGATATGTTTGTTTTAAGACTATTAAAGCTTTGAAAAGTGAAAACTAAAACACGGTTTTCCTTGCTGGAAAAGGATAAATTTCACTTAAAAGAAATTTTCTATAACCAAGTTTCAAGAGATATAATATTTGTCTCAGGTGACATTGAAAATTTGAAATTGACATTTTTTTAAGCTTATATATTTCTAAATACTAGTAGTTGGGACTAGAAGGTGTTCAGTCTCCTTAAACTAATACAACTTTTTATATATATATTTTCATTTAAAATTTTGGATTAACATGACACTTTTTTTAAATCCTTTACATCAAATAACCGGTATATGTTAAGGGAAGTGATATTCGTACCACGAAATTTGATAAATTTACCACTGGTATGCATTGTATACTTGTACAGTATGTTATGAAATATGTACAGTGTTCAAATGTTGTGGTACGATTATCACTTCCCATATGTTAATGTCAAACTCAAATTCTACTACCGCAGTTTATGACCAACTCCAGGTTCATCAATTAAAGGCTATCAGCCCATCAATGCTGAGCATGTGCCAAAACCCCAATTCATAGCCCATTATTAGATGGATCTTCTTTTAAGCCTAACTATACATATCTCTTTTTCCAATACCAAACCCAGATGCAGTACTTACGGCCCATAAAAACATTGACCAACATTCGAATCATGGTCTACTTGATTTATCTTGATAATAAGACTACTCATTATGTTTGCAAGATCATATCCCTCTATTTACTTATCTACGTATTTACATATAGTAAAAGTTAAATCTGATATTCAGATATCCAATAGCAAATATCGAATAATGGGGTGTTTGAAATTGTTTTTTCTGTTGGTAATAAATAATAACAAAAAGATACCCGTGTTATAAACCAATAGATATTTCTTATTACTGCAATTGTTTGTTTCTGTGATGTTTGTGAGTTGCACCTGCAAAGTGATAATGGTGGATCGATCTCTATGCCTCTGCTGCTTGCTTGCCTTGTACTTGTTTGAATGTGAACAAAAATGAATGAGATTCTTTCGTATTACTCATACACATATATATATATGAATAAAAACAAAGTGTACAGTATATGGCGGCTAAATAATTCATAACACTCCCCCTCAGCCATATACGTTTCACTTTGTATGATAGTTTTAAAATACTGCCTCGTTAAAAACCTTGCTTGTAAAACCCAGTGGGACAAAACCATAGCTAAGGGAAAAAGAGTGCAGCACTTGTTATCTCCTTTGATACTTCTGGATCGGGTATGTTGGCTCATTAAAAACCTTACTAAGAAAACCCAGTGGGACAAAAACTTAGTGAAGGGAAAAAGAGTGCAACTTATAATGCTCCCCCTTATCTTGGCATGTATCATCCAGATGATATGAATCGATGTTTCCCTTCAATCTTTTGTGATGTATTGAAAATGATAATTGATCATCATATTTATTTGCTCATCCAACTTGTAATGTTATAAGTAGGGAATCTGATATTCAAAATTCTTGTATCTTGCATTGTTTGATCAATCTTTTGAGAATGTCAAGTTCTTATGTCTTTATCAATGGGAAGATCAATATCATGTATTCCTTAGCAATATCGTAGAAATTTTCAATGCCTCAAGCATGACTTACTGCATTTTCCTGTTGCATTACCTGTGTCTGCAAGACTAATCAAAACTAGTTTTGATGGGTTAGCAAAATATAAACCCTTTAATTTTATACCTTATAGGTATCAACATGTTTGTTTTATCCTTTTCAAAATTTTCGATCTACTACTATGCTATGCTATGAAATATAATTTTCTCATAGCATTTTATTTGTATCTTTTATTTTGGTATTTATAGTCGTTAGAATTATACTTAATAATCCCTTTGGTTATAAATGCATGACATCTCCTTTTCTTTTAATGTAAAAGAAAAATTGTTTTTGACATACTGTCATTTCACTTTCCCATAGTCATGCTACCATTTCACTTTTCCATAATGCCAAGTAGTAAATAAAGAGAGAATGCAGAGAGAATTTCTTTATTCTCTTCTATTTAAATGAGTGGTTGCGACCACTAAAATGAGTCATGTCAAAATTGTTTTGACCATGTCCACGGCCTCGTCCACAGTCTTGTTATTATTATAAGCAATATTTGCTCCTGGTATTGTCAATGATCCTGTGGGACGATCTTGATGATTTTTTCATTAATAGCTCGTTATTTTTCTCTTGAATAATGAGAATCATATTCTGGTATTATCAATGATCTGTGGGACGAGCTTGATGGTTTTTCATTAATAGCTCGTTATTTTTCTCTTGAATAATGAGAATCATATTCAACTCAGAATATGTTTTAAGCTTTTTCAATTTTGCCATAAAACACTTAGATCATCATAATTAAAGTATTCCAACTGTAGTATTTCATCGATGTGTTTATGGATAAAGACATCAGCTGTTGCTTTGTCTTGCTCATCACACATTAGTAAACATAATTAAATATTATATTACATAAATAAGAATTACTTGACATAAATGTAAAAGTTAGGTGCATAAATAAATGTTAGATGCGTAAATAAATGTTAGATGCGTAAATAAAATGTTAGATATTAGTAGTCCTATCAATGTTATGTCCATAGCATAGGTCCCCTGTACTGATTTTAATTTATCATAGAAATGAAACAAATAATAAGATAAATATTATTTATATATATATATGAAATTCTTACCTTGAATATGATTTGATTCCTTATATATATATATATATATATATATATATATATATATATATATATATATAGAGATTAAATAAAAAAAATTAATAACATATATATATATATATATATATATATATATATATATATATATATATATATATATATATATATATATATATATATATATATATATATATATATATATATATATATATATATATATATATATATATATATATATATATATATATATATATATATATATATATATATATATATATATATATATATATATATATATATATATATATATATATATATATATATATATATATATATATATATATATATATATATATATATATATATATATATATATATATATATATATATATATATATATATATATATATATATATATATATATATATATATATATATATATATATATATATATATATATATATATATATATATATATATATATATATATATATATATATATATATATATATATATATATATATATATATATATATATATATATATATATATATATATATATATATATATATATATATATATATATATATATATATATATATATATATATATATATATATATATATATATATATATATATATATATATATATATATATATATATATATAAATATATATTATTATATATATATATATATATATTATATATATATTATATATATATATATATATATATCTTTTATACATACATATATACGTTAAATACATATATACATATATATATAATTATATATATATATGTATATGTATATATATATATATATACATACTCTTGCATCTATATATATGTCCCACTAATTATCATTCCCTTTTATTATCCAATCTCTAACTCTCTACTTTTAAGGGTTTGTAACAACATTTCTATTTCTAACTTTATAAAATCAACAAACATAGTTTACCAAATTTAATTTGATCACTTCACTTTAGCTTCCAATTTTGTGGTAATTAATTGTGTTATAGTAATTAGTTATACAACACTAAGTAATGCAAATTGTGATATCTGTACTTGTAAATAATTTGTGATCTTTAACGTTTTACGGAATCTTGTTTGCTGGTCGAATTGTTTCGTATAAACAAATTTGAAATCTTTTTACTTGTATGTGTTGTTGCATGTATACTAACTTTTATAAAATGTTAACTTGGTTCTATGTTTAAATGTATAATTCAGATGGCTTCGGTGATGCTTTCGCTTCCATCAGCCTCTCCGTCAGCTGTCGTGTCTTTCCCAGACAAGTGCAAGGTATGCCTTGGTTAGTTTTTGTTTCTGGGCTCATAGAATTATCAAGAGACTGTTGAAAAGATCAAAACTTGTTCACCATATTATTTGAAATTGTATAAAGATTTTTAAACAACTATAGTATGGTAAGAATGCTTTTTTTGTTCATTGATCAGGACAAAACTAAGTCTGGAAGCTTGTTTAAAAACGCTTTCTTTGGAAAGGAAAAACAACCTCTTTCTATGAACAAAAAGGTATTTATTTGTATTTTCTGTATATGCCTTTTTTTTTAAGAATTGCGTGTAAAGGAGATTTGGTTTGAAATTTTCGTTTGTGTCTTTTGTTTTTTTTTTTTTTTTTATTTTTTTTTTTTTTTTTTTTTATTTTTTTTTTTTTTTTATTTTTTTTTTTTTTTTTTTTTTTTTTTATTTTTTTTTTTTTTATGTTTTTTTTTTTTTTTCTATGTTAATTTTTTTTTGTTTGTTTGTTTATTTGTTTTTTTTGGTGGGCTCACTCGTACACTCCTTTAAATAATTCCTTTGATTTTTTTTTTGAATTTTTTTTATTTTTTTTTTTTTATTTTTTTTTGAATTTTATTTACTTCACTTTAGCTTCCAATTTTGTGGTAATTAATTGTGTTATAGTAATTAGTTATACAACACTAAGTAATGCAAATTGTGATATCTGTACTTGTAAATAATTTGTGATCTTTAACGTTTTACGGAATCTTGTTTGCTGGTCGAATTGTTTCGTATAAACAAATTTGAAATCTTTTTACTTGTATGTGTTGTTGCATGTATACTAACTTTTATAAAATGTTAACTTGGTTCTATGTTTAAATGTATAATTCAGATGGCTTCGGTGATGCTTTCGCTTCCATCAGCCTCTCCGTCAGCTGTCGTGTCTTTCCCAGACAAGTGCAAGGTATGCCTTGGTTAGTTTTTGTTTCTGGGCTCATAGAATTATCAAGAGACTGTTGAAAAGATCAAAACTTGTTCACCATATTATTTGAAATTGTATAAAGATTTTTAAACAACTATAGTATGGTAAGAATGCTTTTTTTGTTCATTGATCAGGACAAAACTAAGTCTGGAAGCTTGTTTAAAAACGCTTTCTTTGGAAAGGAAAAACAACCTCTTTCTATGAACAAAAAGGTATTTATTTGTATTTTCTGTATATGCCTTTTTTTTTAAGAATTGCGTGTAAAGGAGATTTGGTTTGAAATTTTCGTTTGTGTCCTTGTGTCTGTATTGGATGATATTTGTTATATGCTTTTTATTACGTTATCAAAATTTGGAAGAGATACAAGCGCTGTTTGCAATGCCGTAAGAAGTTTTGCATGAGGGTCTTTGTTGTTTTTCTATTGAAATTGTTTGCTAATGGTTGTAGACTTCTATTCTTCTCGTTAGTGCCACATTGTAGCAAGATTATGCTTAAGGTGTATTTGCTAATAAACATATATTAGAATATTCTATAAACCAACACTCCAAGGCTGTAAATCGTTGTCTGCAGAGTGGAGTGGGGGTGGGGTAAATGTCCGCCTTTATATGATACTTAATATAGAAGGGCAACAAAATCTATTCCTGATAAAAATATATACTTCAGGGATTTTGATCTTTAGAAGAATGTTCATTTGTACCTAAGTAATTATTCAAGTAAACTCGATCTTATTGGGTGTAGAATGTTATGTTGTTCTCTAACCAAACTGTATGCTAAGAGTTTAACTCAGTTTTATAATCTGTGAGAAAGCAACGTTGGCCTCTCATGACAAATGATCCTGTTCCTGCTACCTTTAATTTGATCTGCTACTAAGCTGTAAATCAAATATGCAGTCGAATGGTCGAATAACCATGGCTGTAGCTGTCAACACTTCACGATTTGATAACATAACAATGGCTCCTGCTGACCCCATTCTTGGAGTTTCAGAAGCGTTCAAAGCTGACACAAGTGATATGAAGCTCAACCTTGGTGTCGGAGCATATCGTACTGAAGAACTCCAGCCATATGTGCTCAAAGTTGTCAAAAAGGTGATACACCCCTCTTCTTTGTGTTATTAGCATTGACTCATATCTTTTCTTCTAAAGGTGGTGGTTTCAACACTTCTACCATAGACTGGTCAATTTTCTCAATGCATACATTTTGGGTCAAGATGGGGGACGGACGATCCAAGTAATGTTTTATGTTCTATCTTTAAAAGGGTCAAACAGGTTCAATAGAATTATCCTGGTAAAATAGGTTCAACGGGTTGAAAGTTGCCTGATGTGTATATTTAATGCTACAAGCCTCCCGTCATTTAATCAAAAATGTTATATTATTATTAACCTACATAGTTTTATTTTAAGCCTATTTGACTCACTAATCACTTAGCGAAAGTACTCTGTATTAAAGATATAGTCGGCTGCAGACCAACCCAGTCTGACCTGTATCAATCCATACCAAAATCTATACCTTTTTTGGGCTTCTCGCCTCTATTTGATAAGAGTCACAAGTTTGAATACCCAGAGCTTTATTTGCTTAAATAAGGATGACATAATGCTGGAACATTTTATGTTGTAGGCTGAGAATCTAATGCTGGAAAGGGGAGAAAACAAAGAGGTACTTTTTAATGCTCAAAGATTTTTATTGGAGGGAATCAATGTTGTTTTTACTTTTTAATGGATCTCTTTTACCCGGTATACCAAATGCAGTATCTTCCAATTGAAGGTTTGGCTGCATTCAACAAAGCCACAGCTGAGTTGTTGTTTGGAGCAGATAATACAGTCCTTCATGAACAAAGAGTATGATTAAGAGCGGAGCTTTTTTTGAATTAGAAGATTAACGATTCATGTTTTTATATTCATCAAGCTTTTTTCTCTATACAATGCAGGTTGCCACCATTCAAGGTCTATCAGGGACTGGGTCCCTTAGAGTTGCTGCGGCACTAATTGAGCGATACTTCCCTGGAGCTAAAGTTTTAATATCATCTCCAACATGGGGTGCAGATTCTACTCTTTGTTCAGTAATATGTTTTAAATCTTTTGCACATAAAAAAACTGATTCGGAATAAATCATGTATGCAGGTAATCACAAGAATATATTCAATGATGCTAGAGTTCCTTGGTCCGAGTACCGGTACTATGATCCAAAAACAGTCGGCCTAGATTTTGATGGGATGATTGCAGACATAAAAGTAACACGATATCTACTATTTCTTTAATTGTGTGCCATTGAATTTCATTTTCATTTCAACTAATCTATGTCATTTACGTTCGATATAAGTATCCGAAACTATAATCAAAGTTATGTATTCAGGCAGCTCCCGAAGGATCCTTTGTGCTTCTTCATGGGTGTGCTCACAACCCAACTGGCATTGATCCAACTCCTGAACAGTGGGAGAAAATTGCCGATGTCATTCAAGAGAAGAACCATATATCATTTTTTGATGTTGCTTATCAGGTTTTTCTTTCTCCTTCATGGGCTTCCCTTTTTACATTGATGCTTATCTTTTTAAGTCTTCAAAATTAGATACATACCAGCCTTTTTTTCAATTGTCAGTTTGGAATTTCTCTGCAACCATTTCATTCTTTTTTTCCCAATTATACATTTATACCTGTGGATAAGTTTCCTTTACTTTCTTGAAAAGTTTCAAGCATATATAACATATGTGTGTGTGTGTGTGTGTGTATATATTTATATTAAAGGCTCTGTTTATTCTCTTACAATTATTAGAAAAGAAAGCAAGCATCACTTGATCACAGTATTAACAGTCAATACTTATATGTTGAACAAAATTTCAACCCTATATAGTTATATATTATCCTTCCGAAGAAAAGGGTTCATATATGATTTTTTCGTGTTAGATGAAATATTGAAATCTATTATTCACATTTAATTTGACCATAAAGAAAACTTTTCTGTAGAAAACGTTGATTACTGCAGTTAACTATATACTGGATTAGGGGTATTTTGATGCTTGAAACTGAATAAAAGAATGTCAATTTACTGTGTAGAAGAACTAGATTAATGTGAGAGCTGACATTTTTGAACTATTTTCCTAAAAAGGGGTATCGAGTTCCACTTTATCTAGAACAGAATTAACCAGATAAACAGTAAACTCATATAAAAAGGGAAACAGCTCAAGTGGGTTGATCAGGTCAAAAGCCAACTAGTGTGTTTTCAAATGCTTAAAATCTTATAACTCCGTTTTAAAAGAAGTTAAATGGTTTATTTTAACAAATCATGGTTATAATTTAACTCAATAAATGTTATTCATAATTTTGAGAAGGAAATGAACAAAAAAATTATTCCAGGGTTGCTCCAACTGACTAAATTGATTCATATAGAATGCACCCTGTTGATTTGTCATCCAACTTACCTGGCCCTGCTATTAAGCCACCTCTAATGTTGATCTCTAAGAGTCTACTTGGCTTGGCTTATTAAAGGGGCTTATTAGTTTGTTAAGAGCCTCATAAGTTCTTTTTTTTTTTCCATCCAAACAGGTTATCGGCTTATTAGCCTTAAAAGGCTGATTTTAAAAACCAAAGATGTGGAGCTTTTTTTGGTTTGGCTTATTAGCCTTAATAAGCTTTTTGCTAATAAGCATAAGCTCAACAAAATAAACTAACACAAACGCCCCCTAAATCCATAAATGTGTGTGTGTGTGTGTGTGTGTGTGTGTGTGTGTGTATGTGTGTGTGTGTGTGTGTGTGTTGTGTGTGTGTGTGTTGTGTGTGTGTGTGTGTGTGTGTGTGTGTGTGTGTGTGTGTGTGTGTGTGTGTGTGTGTGTGTGTGTGTGTGTGTGTGTGTGTGTGTGTGTGTGTGTATGTGTGTGTGTGTGTGTGTGTGTGTGTGTGTGTGTGTGTGTGTGTGTGTGTGTGTGTGTGTGTGTGTGTGTGTGTGTGTGTGTGTGTGTGTGTGTGTGTGTGTGTGTGTGTGTGTGTGTGTGTGTGTGTGTGTGTGTGTGTGTGTGTGTGTGTGTGTGTGTGTGTGTGTGTGTGTGTGTGTGTGTGTGTGTGTGTGTGTGTGTGTGTGTGTGTGTGTGTGTGTGTGTGTGTGTGTGTGTGTGTGTGTGTGTGTGTGTGTGTGTGTGTGTGTGTGTGTGTGTGTGTGTGTGTGTGTGTGTGTGTGTGTGTGTGTGTGTGTGTGTGTGTGTGTGTGTGTGTGTGTGTGTGTGTGTGTGTGTGTGTGTGTGTGTGTGTGTGTGTGTGTGTGTGTGTGTGTGTGTGTGTGTGTGTGTGTGTGTGTGTGTGTGTGTGTGTGTGTGTGTGTGTGTGTGTGTGTGTGTGTGTGTGTGTGTGTGTGTGTGTGTGTGTGTGTGTGTGTGTGTGTGTGTGTGTGTGTGTGTGTGTGTGTGTGTGTGTGTGTGTGTGTGTGTGTGTGTGTGTGTGTGTGTGTGTGTGTGTGTGTGTGTGTGTGTGTGTGTGTGTGTGTGTGTGTGTGTGTGTGTGTGTGTGTGTGTGTGTGTGTGTGTGTGTGTGTGTGTGTGTGTGTGTGTGTGTGTGTGTGTGTGTGTGTGTGTGTGTGTGTGTGTGTGTGTGTGTGTGTGTGTGTGTGTGTGTGTGTGTGTGTGTGTGTGTGTGTGTGTGTGTGTGTGTGTGTGTGTGTGTGTGTGTGTGTGTGTGTGTGTGTGTGTGTGTGTGTGTGTGTGTGTGTGTGTGTGTGTGTGTGTGTGTGTGTGTGTGTGTGTGTGTGTGTGTGTGTGTGTGTGTGTGTGTGTGTGTGTGTGTGTGTGTGTGTGTGTGTGTGTGTGTGTGTGTGTGTGTGTGTGTGTGTGTGTGTGTGTGTGTGTGTGTGTGTGTGTGTGTGTGTGTGTGTGTGTGTGTGTGTGTGTGTGTGTGTGTGTGTGTGTGTGTGTGTGTGTGTGTGTGTGTGTGTGTGTGTGTGTGTGTGTGTGTGTGTGTGTGTGTGTGTGTGTGTGTGTGTGTGTGTGTGTGTGTGTGTGTGTGTGTGTGTGTGTGTGTGTGTGTGTGTGTGTGTGTGTGTGTGTGTGTGTGTGTGTGTGTGTGTGTGTGTGTGTGTGTGTGTGTGTGTGTGTGTGTGTGTGTGTGTGTGTGTGTGTGTGTGTGTGTGTGTGTGTGTGTGTGTGTGTGTGTGTGTGTGTGTGTGTGTGTGTGTGTGTGTGTGTGTGTGTGTGTGTGTGTGTGTGTGTGTGTGTGTGTGTGTGTGTGTGTGTGTGTGTGTGTGTGTGTGTGTGTGTGTGTGTGTGTGTGTGTGTGTGTGTGTGTGTGTGTGTGTGTGTGTGTGTGTGTGTGTGTGTGTGTGTGTGTGTGTGTGTGTGTGTGTGTGTGTGTGTGTGTGTGTGTGTGTGTGTGTGTGTGTGTGTGTGTGTGTGTGTGTGTGTGTGTGTGTGTGTGTGTGTGTGTGTGTGTGTGTGTGTGTGTGTGTGTGTGTGTGTGTGTGTGTGTGTGTGTGTGTGTGTGTGTGTGTGTGTGTGTGTGTGTGTGTGTGTGTGTGTGTGTGTGTGTGTGTGTGTGTGTGTGTGTGTGTGTGTGTGTGTGTGTGTGTGTGTGTGTGTGTGTGTGTGTGTGTGTGTGTGTGTGTGTGTGTGTGTGTGTGTGTGTGTGTGTGTGTGTGTGTGTGTGTGTGTGTGTGTGTGTGTGTGTGTGTGTGTGTGTGTGTGTGTGTGTGTGTGTGTGTGTGTGTGTGTGTGTGTGTGTGTGTGTGTGTGTGTGTGTGTGTGTGTGTGTGTGTGTGTGTGTGTGTGTGTGTGTGTGTGTGTGTGTGTGTGTGTGTGTGTGTGTGTGTGTGTGTGTGTGTGTGTGTGTGTGTGTGTGTGTGTGTGTGTGTGTATGTGATCTTTTTACAAGGGAATAATAATCTCACAGACTTTTCACAATGAAGAAAGTATTTAGCCTCATTATTAATTTATTATGCAGGGATTCGCTAGTGGAAGTCTTGATGAAGATGCGTCTTCTGTTAGGTTGTTTGCTGCACGTGGAATGGAGCTTCTAGCTGCACAATCATACAGTAAAAATCTCGGTCTTTATGCCGAGAGGGTTGGGGCAATTAATGTTTTATGCTCATCAGCTGATGCAGCCGTGAGGTATTTATCTCATTTTTCTTCTGCATTTTATTTGGTTGATTGTATAGTACCAGATTTCGTATAACATCTCTTGATCTTTATCCACATACAAAGTTAGAAACATGATTAGCATACAGCTGCCTAACTTGTGTAAATGCAATTCGGTATACAGGGTGAAGAGCCAATTGAAAAGAATTGCCAGGCCAATGTACTCAAATCCTCCTGTTCATGGGGCTCGTATTGTTGCTAATGTCGTAGGAAATCCAGATTTCTTTAACGAGTGGAAAGAGGAAATGGAAATGATGGCTGGAAGAATCAAAAGCGTGAGGCAAAAATTGTACAATAATCTCTCTGCAAAGGACAAGAGCGGAAAGGACTGGTCTTTTGTTCTTAAGCAGATTGGCATGTTTTCTTTTACCGGTCTAAACAAAGCTCAGGTACAGTCCCTTAATCAAAATGTTGTTCCTCGTGCGGTCAATAGAAATTTTCTATAGGTAGGTTTTAGACATGGCAGGATGAGCAGGTTGGGTAACATGTCAAAATTAGTTTAGGTTGTGAGGTCTTAATTTGACTCAGTGAAAAGGTTTTTATTTTCATTTCTTATTCTAATATAAATAAGTTGCCTGGTGACAAAAACAATATTATCACTGTTATGGACTATGGAGTAAGACTTTGACCAACATACAACTCATTTGACCCCCTTCTTTGGAGCTATTTTTTTTTTATCTGTTTTAGATAATAACTGAAAATAAAGCCCGAAGCAAGTCATTCATTAATAAATGGGTCAGAAGTTTTAACACCTTAAGTATCTTGTCCATCAATTATGGGACATGACAGTTGTAAAGTACAATTAGCAATACCTTAAGAACTACTCCCTTCGCGAGAAAATGCAACACTTCCTATTCTGCTTTCGTTAAATAATGTTGCATTTGGTTCATGGATCTCATTATTTATAACCATATTTAAGGTATTTTTGGACATGTTGATCTATAGTGAAACATTTTTATCATACTTTTTCTATACGCCAAGTCAAACATTGCATTGTTTGGGGGGCATATGGATCAGCGAGGGCATGTCAACTACATATATCATATATGCCCCACCGAGATGCATTTTCCAGATAAAAATGTCTTTTCAAAATGTAGTCAACTATTATAATGTATATTCTGATGAGATGATTACAAATTTTTGGTCCATTGCTATATTGTAAACCTAAAGCTCAGATTTTTGATGATGTGTTATGGAAGTGAACATCGTTTCCTGATCTTTCTAGAAGTTTGTTCTGTTGATCTGGCCAAGCTCTTAACAGTTTAATTCTTTTTGTTTCCAGAGCGATAACATGACTGATAAATGGCACATTTACATGACAAAAGACGGAAGAATATCATTGGCTGGGTTATCTGCTGCAAAATGTGAATATCTGGCTGATGCCATCATCGATTCTTACCACAATGTCAGTTAAAAAATCACCACCAAAAGTTTAAGAAATAGCATCAATAATCGGCAGGTTATCCAATTTCTTCTGTCGCGATATAATTTTGCAGAAACATTGTAATAATGTAACTTCTTATTTTGAGAAAAACCCTTTGTAGTTGAAGTCATATACAGCCATACAGGTACACTATTTATTCCCTTTGGGTTGGGGAAAAGTATGTTGGACTTTTTAGATGCAAGATGGACTGAGGTCTCTCGGATTATTAATTGGAAATTTCTCAAGGTTTATCCATTCACATCATTTTTTGTATACTTTATTCTTACTTTTTCTTTCATACAGTAAACATATTGTCATATTGTATTGTTATTATGATGTCATCTATGTCTTCCAATATTGTGTCATCAACCCAATATTGGGTGTTCCAATTAGTTGACTTTTGTTACCGATACTTTAACCGAGTCATCTGGATGATTCAGCGCAGTATCAACAACCGAAATGTCCTTTCAGAAGTATCGTAGTAGTTAGGTGAATTTGGCAAAACGTTTATGCATAAATTATTAGTTCAACTTTTCAGTGCATGTTTTAAAAGCATGGTATATTTTGAATTATATGTACATGATAGCCATCAATAAACCGAAAATCAAGGCATAATCTTGTTATGGATCATTTACTTTTTGCAACTAAGATGATATTTCTTCGGACGATTTATGATTAGATATTATATAAATGAAATAGGTGTATGTCTAATTGATAAGATGTTGGAAGTAGTTGTGAAGAAATGGAAATCCATCAAGTAGGTCATCAGATAAATTCTATGAAATGCCATGACATCCCATTACTAACTATTCTTGTAGATATGTTGTCGATATAGATAGATATAAATAATCAAGTTGGACAGCATAAGTCTTAACATAACATTCATATAGTTAACATGTGGTTTTCTTTTTGGTTTCTATGTCTATGTCTATCTATGTTTGGTCTTTTAGGGGGGAGGGAGTCGATGGCGAGATGAGGAGGGAGATGGAGCGAGATGAGGGAGCTTCGGGTGCCAGAGTCGCGAGCTCGCAGGGAGATGGAGCGAGGTTGAAGGCGACAGGGACTGAACATGTAAATTTTTCAAACGGTCATTTGACCGTTGGGGGACCTTCAGTGTAAAGTTAGACGCGCCAGGAGTGACAAGTCTGCCAAAGTTTTTTTTTTTTTGAATTTCTATATATAGGGCCGAATGTATTATACCAAAAACACAACCAAACCCCATTTTTACTCTATATTTCTCAATTCAAACACAACTATTAACATATTTTCATCATATGGATCCATTATCCTCATCATCTTCACCATCATCGTCGTTCGAAGAGATTTCTTCGGCTTCGGAATTTTCAATTCCTTTTTCGTTTCCGGATTTATCCACGGGCAGTAACATACCTTTTTTATTTTATTTTATGATTTGTATCTTTAAATTTTTAATCGCTAATGAAATGTATGTGTTTTTCTTTATATATTTTTTGAGTTATAATTAAAAGGGTTAATTATGTAAAGTTTATAAATGTTAAGGATAAATTATTAAAATGTGAAGAAAAAGTTGGAAGTGATGGTTGCCACTAAAAAAGGTTGGAAAAAATGTTGGAGGGTTGAAATGAAGTGGAGTAATTTGATTGGATAATGGGAGGAATAACTCCCTCCACCCTTAGTTTGTATGTTTATATTAAAATGCAACCAAAAACAATAAATGAAAAGTTATTTCGTCGGTTCAAGTGTCATTTGCAATGAAATTGCTAGGTAATGGTTAGATTCATCTGTCAACAAATACCAACTTCCAAATATTAAATTGTCATGAACCTTTTTCTTTTGTATGGCTTTGGATATGACGTTTCATCAAAGATTAAAGTATTCTAATGGCATTATTATATAACAGGTGTCAAAAACACCAAAAAGTATATTTATCTTTGTTTGTTATATTAATTTAGTATTTAGTTTGTTAACTAAATCCAAACAAAAATGATTTAACTGATATAATCACGAGATCACAACTATGTTAAATCAAGTTGTGAAGCTTGCTTAAATACGAAAACCAAAAACAAAATTTACGGTTCAAGTGTTGCAGCAACCTTGTTTTCTCCTACTCGTAAAGTCCCCCCTAGTTCAATAGGCACCAGAGGAACTAGAGAATGTAAAACGTCGGTTATCAGTGGACGATAGCTTGGTTCAGGTTGAACGCACAACACAGCCACAGCAGCTACCTACACACCACATTTCGACTTTCTTTAGTACAAAGAGCATATTGAAACTACTGTATTGAAACAAAATGGAATAGTTTGATTATAGTGCATTGGTGGTTTGTACTCATTCAATCATTCATGTATAAATTGCGGTTAACGTACTTGATAAAGGTGTTTGAGATCCATTGTATCCCTGATCACAGGATCAATGGCATTCGGAAGTTTTGATCTGTCTGTTAATTGTGGCATAGCCTGCAAGAAATTATGAACAATTATAGTTTCAAAAAATTTAGAGAATCGTATCATTTAGAGCCAATAAATCGTTTTATTAACAAGCAAAAAGACTAACCCAGGTGACGATAGATTGACACTCAGATGATGTTAGTTTTTCAACAGGCCGTCTTCTGAGTAGAAGCTCTAAAAGTACTACTCCAAAAGCATAGACGTCACTTTTATCCGTCAGTTTTCCTGGCAACAAGAAATTAACTCTATAATCAAAAAAAAAAAAATAACTCACTCGAGTTTGCGTTATTTTAAGAATTTGTTTCATTTGAAAACTGTAAAATATTTCTCAACATTATATAAACATGACCCAAGAATTAAATATTACTAGAAACTTTTTATGGTCATCATTTTATGAATTTTGGGGACTACAGTCATTGCTCCATTGTGTTTCATGGACCATCTCTTTCTTTTTGACATTATATAAACATGACCCAAGAAATAAATACACATAAAGAAATGTACATACAAAAAAGATGGAAAATAAATCCTGTTTTCATGAACTTTATTTACAAGTTAAGCATTGATGCACTTAAAGTAGTTACATGTGAATTAAAAAGACCACCTACTTTTGTAAAACCTTAGATTCTCAAAGCCAGAGCAAAAAGAAACTTGTAGCACATGTAAAAGGAGTTGTATGCTTGTTCTGGAATTCAAAACTAGGCTCCACAGATATGGATTTTGCACTTAAAGGCAATACAGAAATTATAAATAATTGTGGCATCTTTCTTTCCAACTAATTAGATGAAAGAAAAAAAGAGGCATTATTCGGGCAATTGTGAAATTTTACCTTTTTCATTACAAAAGACACATGAAGTTCAACAGAAAAGTCATTCTTACGGTAGAAAGTGTAAGAAAGATTTTGGAAATGTACAACTTCTTTTCTTTTCTTTTTTCACCTTGATGCGCCACAGAAGCAGAAGCACCAAAAATAATTGGTGCACCAAGGTGTCATATATATACTGTAAGCCTTCCTACACTTGATCACATAAAAAGTAATTGCTTTTCTCTTAATCGTTCTCCTATAACAGAGTTTTACCACATAAGACATTAAGTCGTAGTTAAAGATTAGTTGAGTATACCGTCTAAAAGATACTCTGGAGCTACATAACCCAATGTCCCTGAGAGCTTGATGTTTTTACTATTTGCCCCTTCCGTAACGGCAAGACCAAAGTCTGCAAGCTATATGGAAAATGACCAGAATCGAGTGAAGTTATAACATGAGATAAAATGCATCATACACTCATGTTTATATATAGCGCAAACTAATACCTTAGCATTGAATTTTGAATCGAGAAGGATATTAGACGTTTTTAAATCTCTGTGAATTACAGATGGTTTGCAGTGTTCATGTAAATACTCCAATCCTCTGAGTAAAAACCCAAAACAAGTTAATAAAATAATGAAATCTCATTAATATAAGAACATTAAAAGCTTGAGAAAGGAGTCTAACCTTGCTGTATCTAGTGCAATTTTCATCCTGCAATGCCATGTTAAATTGGATCCACTCGCAGGCCCTATGACGACACTCACATTAAATTCTCAAAACACACAAACTTCACTGCAAACTTGGTAAAGTTATGGTTGAGAAAAGATTCAAATGGGGTCAAAAAATGGCTTACCGTGTAGCTGCAAGTCTAAAGAACCATTTTCCATTAGTTCATAAACAAGTAGCTTGGTTTCATTATGAACACAATATCCCAATAAGTTAATTATGTTTGGATGTTGAACTCTACTCAATATATCAACTTCTGTCTGCAAAACCCCGAATCACAAACCATTAAAAATCGAACCTTGATGATCAACTGACCACGGATTATCAAAGGGAAAACGAAAGTAACCTGGCATTATTAAAGTGTATCTGGAGTCTGATTAATCTAGTCGTTTAACAGCAACGAATGACTTATCATCGAGTTGACCTTTATACACACAACCAAATCCACCAGAGCCTAATATTTCACTTTCTTGGAAATCATTTGTTGCGGTTTTTAGTAACTCGTATTCCATAACATCTACTGATGGCCTTTGGCTATTGGGTTTGAAAGTACTATTAGTTCTGCTAATGAATGAACTCAATGGAAGCCCTCTTAATGAATCTTCAAAAATAAAACAAAAAAAAATCTTAAAAAGTTCAAAAAAGCTACGAGTATTATCAATTATCAATAAAAATAAACAAACCCCATCATTTAAATTTTAGTGGGTAATGAATGATAATTACCTAATTTTTTTGAGCCAAATTTTCTGGATTTGAATATTTTCTTTCTGCAACATATTAACAAACAGGTTAAGGGCAATAAAATGAGACCCGTGAATGAAGAAGCTGCAATGAGGCCTATAACAAGCTTTTTGTTTGAATGTGATTCCTGTTGGCTTGGGGTTGGGCTATTATCCACTTGAGTTCCTGATAAAGTTTTCAACTTTGTTAACAAATCTTTACAAAGATCATAACCCAAAAATAAAATTAAAATAATAACAATAATAATAATTAAGAAAGTATACCTTGTGAGAAATTGGGCATTGAAGGGATTGGGGCAATTTCATGAAGAGATGTGTGAAAAAGATTTGTGGGTCTTGCATAAATGGTGGTAATTTGAAATTTTGAATTCAAGATTAGTAGAAAAGCCAAGAAAAGTTTCATGCTTTATCTATGTATGTATGTATGTATGTATGTATGTGTGTATAGTTAATAAGAAGACATGAGAAATTGAGAATAATGGGAGTGTTGTAAAGGTGTTGGAAAATGAATACTGATATTTTGGATTGAATATGTGAAATTTTTTTTGGTGTCAAGTGGTTTGTTTTAGGTGATGTGGAGACAATAAGCTAAATTTTAGTACTTCTGTTTTCAAGATAGAGAATTTTGATATACAATAACAACAGAGAGAAAGAAGGAGGACTATCAGCTATGGGCTAAACCTTTGATAAAGATATTTCTCTTACTCATTTTAAAAGTTACAGGAAAGATTGTTAAAAGATAAATTTATTTCTAGCAAGAAAAAAGTTTAATAATTGTGAACCGACCAATAGTTCGCAACTTAAACCGACCCATCCAAAATTTTGGTTCAGAAATCTCAATCCGAGCCAGAAATAACAATGGTAATCTGATTCAATAATTATTAACGGATATGGATATAACTAAATGGATAAATATTAGATATAAAACGGATCTAGATATTTAATGAATGGGTATCGCTAAAAATAATCATGATTTTTAATTGTAAAAATTTGAAACAATATCTATAATCCCTTATAAAACATATTGGTTTTTTATTTTAAAAAATTCAACACTTATTTCAATATCCCCAAACTATCCCTAAATAACCCTAACAAGTATATTTAGAATGGTTATTTTTTGCGCCTTAATTATTTTTTGCATATAATCCTCGACTTATAATTAAAATGACAATCACGGTTAGATGCCCTATCGCCGCATCTCATTAAAGTATCCTAAACAACCTGTATTACCGTTACGACATCTCACGCTTTATAAACCGTTACCGCTGCAACGCGAGGGCACCCTTCTAATCCTTACTGATGATTATGATGTTTAATACACATTTCAAGCTATTGTTTTGTTTAAAACATTTTCAAAAAAATCTAATGAATATTCATTTTATCCACTAAATATGGATATAAACGGATGAATTTTTTTAAATAGATATAAATACAAATGATTAAAAAGATAAATGAATGTAGATGGATATGACAATATCATATCCATATTCATGGTTAAATATATTATAAAATAAGTTAGCGGGTTGATAACTTAACCGTTTAAATCAGGTCTCGGGTCAACTATATCTTCTAGTATTCAATATGTCAGTATTGTCAAACATAATCACAAACTATTTAGATTTAAGATTTCTTTTTTATATTTCATTAACAATGACTTGAAAATGTAATCATAAACTTCAAGATGCAGTAAAAACTTGAAGATAAACTTGTTATTTTGTATGAGATAAATAAGGCCACCTGCCACTGAATGAGTATATATTTCTATGGACTTTCGTTACTTTATCATAACTTTTTGGTATACATAACCGACCTCATCCCCAAATTTACCATTGGTCTTTGTATCAAAGTGTTATTATTCTCCTATTTGCTTCGTGAGGCTACGATGTCAATGTTTTCCCAATGATTTAAATCTTTTGCTGGACCATTTTCACATTAATAATTGATTTATTCTATAAAGAAAAAAAAAAGACACGTCACAAACCTAATTCGATATAAAAAAACGTCGTGCTAATCTATATGCATCATAGCATAAGGAATACTCGTCACTTGTGGTTGGCCAATTGTTTGTCCTAATTATTAAATAATCCACGTGAAAGTATAGTCAACTAAAGAAACCTAAGCATAATAAGAAATTGATACTTTAAATGAATAAGCTCATCCTTATTACTCCTTTTGTCTTTGACTCGTTACGTGTCCGCACGATGCGAAAGTGTCGTGGTACGGCAGTGGTGACGATGGTGGTGGTAGCGTCAGTGATGGCGTCGTTGGTGGTGGTGGCAGCGGTGAGATGAGTGTGATTATTAATGTAAAAATAATTGATATAAAAGAGGTAGTTTAATTATTTAAGAGTCGATATATTTAAATAATTTCATTAAAGGTAACCAATATTGCTATTGTTAAAAGTGACATTCAAAACCATTTTTATATTTAGAAATTTGGAAATACAACATCCAGCTTCCAACATATATAGAGTACATCTTATAAAAATATTTATATTCAAAAAAAATCCAATGTGAAACTTCTAAAAGGCCATTTGATGGCAGAAATAATACCTAGATTCCAGACAAGCTAGGGACGTACCTTCCTTGACCTTTTTTTTTTCTTTAGACATTCTTTCTAGGTAATATTAATGTGAGCAAAATAAAGAAAGACATACAAGGTGAACAATTGAAATTCTGATATTCGTTTCGGGTTTTGGATGTACCTAGCTAATTAATTAGAATATAGCTATAGTAGTTTTTATATGCAAACCGGACATTCAATACAAAAAAGCTATAATTATATATTTGCATCCTATAATTGTAAGAAACCCAAAAATGAGATAACATATTAACATGCATGTTACAAAGCAAGAAAACTATTCTACATTACTCAATATAGGAATATTAATGGGACTGGGATACATATATAGTTGTACTATTTAATTAGCATTTGATCCACCATTTGCAAAATAATAAACGCCAAGCAAGAAAAGAAGAGGTCGGTCATAACTAATACGTACTTTACAGAGATGTTTAAACACAATTCGTTATTGATAATCCTTGTGCATCCTATCGTGCGAATGTGGGTTGAAGTCAGTCGCATGTCAAATAAACTGTAAATATGTGTTAGTATAATTGTCTTTGTATATATAAAAAATTATTTCTTTTTAAGAGCGAGTTAGCATCAGAGTGATTTCCAATTGGGCAGTATGTGGAACTAATGGATTTCACCAAGGTCTAAGACCTTACCAATGAGCCATCAATTCATTACTATATATATATAAAATCATTACTATATATGGTGTATTATATACGTAGACTTCAGTGTATGCATATACATTATCTAGAACATCTAGCTTGAAGGTTTTACATTGTAGCTATAAGTTGGTGTACCCCCATATCTAACAATTACTCATATGCTTTTCACGAATTAATTAATACTAACTTGTATTGTATATTGTTCTACCCAAAACCAAGTGAAATTAATTAAAACAATTACACTACTACCTAGTTGTGAACTTGTGATAAGTATCAATGCGATACAAGGAATCAAAAGTTCGGAGCTTCCGATTTAACTTTTTTTAAACTTGTGATATGTTCTTATCCTCACTGCTATTTTTTGTTCTTGAAAGACAACATTGTCATATAAAATCCATTAAGGCCAAAACAAACATAACTTAACACACACATACAATATACAAGCATAAGACATACACGTCCAGAGTGAGCAAGTTTTGCAAAATCCTGGCAGTACTCACAAGTGATGTATCGTCACAAAAAAAAAACACGTTTATAAAATCCTGGCACGTTTTTATGCAAGAAACGAGTCAACAAGAAAAGGGGAGCTTTGCCTAAGCCTACGTAGTACTCACAAGTGATGATACATATCTTTGAATAGCAGCCAACATTGCTGCATGGCCCACTTGAGTGATCTATACATCACAAATCATGGTTTAGGTGTATCTTCAACATTAGAGAGAATGACCAATAAAGGAGCAAAGATTTCTTCTCTCCTGGTTTTGTTTTAGCTTTTAATAACAGATTAACGAAGATGCGCACATATTTAAATTGCAACTATAGTATTAGAAGATGGGAAGATGATTTTATTATATGTATTAAGTCCAGTAGATAACTAATTAGCACTGTTAAGGTATATTGTCTAATCAACAAGAAACATAATCAGTCTGAACTTGCTTTGGGTAAACTTGCTTATGGACCTTTCAATGATATTGTCTTTCTCGTCAGCCTTGACCAGCTGAATCCCTTTAGCATCTTTAGAATAATTGGCAGGATCACTAGTCATTTTGATATCCTCCTATACGCAAATGCAGGGAACCGATAATTAAAAATATGAAATTATAACAAACGGACACAAAAACAGATCACTTCAGAATTTGTAGGTTAACAATGATATTATTGTGAGCAAGGAAACAACCCCTAAAATGACTCATGTTTGGATATTTAATATAACTAACATGATTTTAGTGATTATTGGATTGACTCGTTGACCAAGTGAATTTTATCTATAATTAACGAGTTAAGAGATGCGGAGTGCATGCTTGATTAATTATAATAAAATTCAATATTATTCGATTTATGTACATAATATACGGTTTATATTTATATAAACAGTTTATATTAAAGCAATTATTTTTTTATGACAGGTGCACATTACAGAAATGCCGACGCACTCCCTACCTAACATGGTAAGGACCTACTCAGCGTGGGTAGTCGGTTGTCTTAACCGGATCCCGCTACATCCAAACTGAGTCGGCTGCCAAGGGAAAACTCCAAGAGGCTCCCGCACATGGAAAATTTAACAGAGAGTCAATTCTGCACTTGGCAGGGATCGAACCCTCCACCTCAAGGATAAAACCTTGGTGACTCACCACTGGACGATCATTGTCTTAAACTTTAGTTATATACTTTGGTTTAAGTCGAATGTGGCAAAACATGTCAGACGACATGTGCATGACTTCTTTGGTCAACATAAAAGAGAAGAGGAAAATAATGTTGTCAAGGGAATATGGATAAAAGAATGGAACGGTTCTATGGACGGTTTTAGTTCTAGACGTAAAGTCACAACTTCACTTTTATCTATATAGAATTATAGATATCCCTTGTACAAAAAGATCTACTGGTTCTTTCTTTCTCTTGTATTCTCAATACGAAAATTTCCAAGTTCTGTTCTTAAAACATTTCACATCTAATCCGATTTTTTATTTTTTATTTTAATTTTTGAACGGCAAAAACAGTATATATATTAACTATAAAAAAAACCCGACTAGCAATGTGCTAGGGGTTAAAGTTACAATTACAAATACACATTCTAGATAAGCCAACAATTTACTCTACCTAGAACCCTCCCAAAACTTTAAATACACATCTAATCCGATTAAATCATTTGTGTATAGCACCCACAAATAGGTTTAATCTGATAATGACTACACGATTTGTAAAATAATCCAAGCAATATCATCTTTGTTCGTTATTTATTTTCCTGTTCTAAACTTGTATATCACGTCCATATTCAACAACTCAGAGAACAGGAGAGGAAATAATTGCTAAGTAAACAGATCTTATTAATCTTCTAAAACCCACAAATACCCTAAACCATAATGCGACCGAAAACTGCACATCATCTGATCATCTCATTCTTATCCAACAACCCTTTATATACATAGCGGTGGTGATTTAAACCTACTTTATCAAAGCGGGTTATTCGGATTGTGTTTAATAACAACGAGTCAAACAGGTTAAATTTAAAAATACTAGCTACACCTGAAACGGGTTTAAATGGTTAGAAGTCAGTAAACATGTATTCAAATGTTTAGGGCGTTTAATTAACAAATATATGTGTCGGCTCTAGCCAACGTACTTTGACACACATGCAGACATTAAAGTTACCTGGTTTAACCCAATCCCATTTTGACCCACCCTGAGGTCCCAAATGCGAATCCTAGGAGAAAAAAATACACCCCCTTGTGGCCACGGAGGTTCACCAGTGAGTCAGCGACGACTCCGGGCAACCCGTAAAGCAGGTGGTAGCCTTGGGATTAGTCGGCTCGCAAAACGGGTCGGATGCCTAAATTAACCAAACAAACCCTGCTTTTTTGCCGCCTTACATTTATGATTTGACATTAACAGTCCATAAGCCTTCTCTTTCAGGGACCATGCTCTTAAGGAATTGAGAATATGAATTACTAAAAAGGTTTAGTTGTGGGTATTCTGACTCAAGGGTACACCCACGTTGGGTCTCTGGTACCCAAAGGACTCCAACTTTGATTTAGTTGGGTATTCTGACTCTGACTATGCTGGCTGCATGCTTGATCGCAAAAGCACCAGTGGAGGATGTCAACTGTTGGGGGGAAGCTGACTAGTTGGTCTAGCAAAAAGCTCACTAGTTGGACTAGTAAAAAGCTCACTAGTTGTTCTTAAGTAATTTACATTGGGACTTTTATATGAATTACTAAAAAGGTTTTAAAGTACAAATAACAAGAGAACCTCTTCATTCTCAGAGCATTTTGCACTTCTTTAGACTCGCCTTTCAAGTTGTTTCTTAATAATTCAAACCGCTGGATCTCATTTGAATCCAGTACACTTGTATCATCCTGCAGGAACGTGATTAATTTAGATTTTCAACTGACAGATATGTGCAAAATATAAGATAACATAATCAGGCTTGTATAAACCAAAATGGCTCGAGCAAAAAGAAATGTGGAAAAAAAAACATGAGAACTACTTTCGATGTTTGGAAATATATCTATTTGACATCTAGACCACATACCCTTAGGCCTTAACAAATAAAAGGTTCAAAAGAGAATGGAGAAACACACAAAGGTTAGATATCACAAGATTAATAGTTGGTTCGAAAATGATCAAGTCCATCACCAAGTGAAAAGAGCAAGGGGTTCACATGAGAATAAAAAAAGATGAAAACATGATATTTGATATGTGAATGGATCTAATCACATGTTAAAAGGTAATTTCTCGGGTTTCAATATTGTTCAAGTCATTTGAACATCTATCACTTATCACATGTGAATGAACTTGATCACATGAGAATTAACAATTAACTAGTAGTTCTCATTCAAATCCTCCCCTCTCTGGCAGATAATAAGAGCTGAAACAAATTGAACCTTGTCGCTAACATGAACTTTATAGGACATATAGCCATATTATCACTAGTTGCCCAAAACAAAGTCATTTCATTCATTTAAATTTATTCACAAAATCCAACTCGGAA
>CM067167.1:154228485-154268485 GCA_034093135.1 Erigeron breviscapus | reverse complement strand
TTTTCATTTATAATTTGTCAATATAAGATAATCATGATTCATTAGTATTTTAATAGGTATATATGTTTATCAGCGTATTACGCTGGATATAATCTAGTTATATATAGGAAGAGGGTAAAATAAAACAATTATTAACCTAAAACAAGTAAGACACGATAAGAGCTTGACACTGTAATTTTAGTTATTATTTTATCTACGTTTAATTATCACTCACTTTTTTTATTCTGTTCTCTCGCCCTCTCTCTGTTTCTTAAAAATTAAAAACCTATCTTCTTCCTCATATCATTATCTCCATTGATAAATAACAAAAAGTTTCCTTCAAACCTCCATGTAATTGCCAAAACTCGTTCTCTCACCAGGGTTGTTTGTATTATATAACTACCATCGGGATCTGAAGCAGTCGTCCGGAAGGACCCGTTATCGGATATGGTTACACCCCTCATCTAAGATTCGTTGTAGGCTGAGAAGAATTTAATCTTGTGTATATCATATAACATTGGTCTATATATGAGTGATGTTTGTGTATCATATAGTAGCTTCATTGTAGTCAGAGTTTCTGGTTTTATATGGAGTTGAGAAGCTTAATATTTTGTTTTTTTTGTTATCAAATTATGAATTTATAGTTATAAGTATTTAATTTTACATCATTAATATCTTATGATATTTAAATAAAATATATTTCAGATTTCTATATGGTGTCCAAAATAATTAAATAATAAAACAAATTATAGAAATAACAACATCACCGTTTTTAAACATATTTTAATTAATATTGTTAATAATAAAATGATACAAATGTAATATGAAGAATTAGGTATGTGTACATGTGATCACTAGAATCTCTGTTCTTTTTTATTTATATCTACATCATGTAATTCTTTTTTTACATATATTTTAACTTAGTTAATTATATGTAAACAAATATAACATTATTGTTTTTTCAATATTTTTCATTTATAATTTGTCAATATAAGATAATCATGATTCATTAGTATTTTAATAGGTATATATGTTTATCAGCGTATTACGCTGGATATAATCTAGTTATATATAGGAAGAGGGTAAAATAAAACAATTATTAACCTAAAACAAGTAAGACACGATAAGAGCTTGACACATGTAAATGGAGTTAATTATTTTTTAGAAAATCTTAGAGGGTATTTTGGGTATATCCAAGTTACAGATCTGGTTTATTATTTTATCTACGTTTAATTATCACTCACTTTTTTTATTCTGTTCTCTCGCCCTCTCTCTGTTTCTTAAAAATTAAAAACCTATCTTCTTCCTCATATCATTATCTCCATTGATAAATAACAAAAAGTTTCCTTCAAACCTCCATGTAATTGCCAAAACTCGTTCTCTCACCAGGGTTGTTTGTATTATATAACTACCATCGGGATCTGAAGCAGTCGTCCGGAAGGACCCGTTATCGGATATGGTTACACCCCTCATCTAAGATTCGTTGTAGGCTGAGAAGAATTTAATCTTGTGTATATCATATAACATTGGTCTATATATGAGTGATGTTTGTGTATCATATAGTAGCTTCATTGTAGTCAGAGTTTCTGGTTTTATATGAAGTGTTGTGAAGCGTAATGTATCACGAGAATAGTGATGTGTGACGGTGTCCGTGTGTGCATCACAAAGTAGCTTAAGTTTAATCATACTAGTTGGCTTGAAATAGAGTTTCGTGAGTCTAGGTGCAGCATGAATACAACGACGTTTGTGCATCGTAAAGTAGGCTAATTGTAATTAGAGTATTTGGTTTTATATGAAGTGTTGTGAAGCGTAATGTATCACGAGAATAGTGATGTGTGACGGTGTCCGTGTGTGCATCACAAAGTAGCTTAAGTTTAATCATACTAGTTGGCTTGAAATAGAGTTTCGTGAGTCTAGGTGCAGCATGAATACAACAACGTTTGTGCATCGTAAAGTAGGTTAATTGTAATCAGAGTATTCGATTATAGATAATCGTGAAGCGTTCTTAATCATGTAAATAATGATCTGTACATGTGCATCATTAAATTGCTTAACAATGGTGCAACTGTAGGTTACTGCAAGAACTTACATTTAACTTAGCTTTACCACCATAACAACACAAAATTGCATTTAACTTTACAAATACAAAAGCTATGATGCACCAAAAACATATACATAGCACTTCACACAATCCATTTACAACCAAATATTAACTTTCTATTAAGATACGTTAATTTGATGCTGCTGATTGTACGAACATCTTCACAAGACTCCATTTAAAACCATCTTCATATGATGCACAAGCACCAAACATCACTATAGCTACTAGTCTACTATGCTGATAGTTAACCTATTTCAATATATTATGATTCACAACATTCCATTTAAAACTGAATGCTTTAACTCACAATTAAGCTACTTTATTGTGCAGAAACTAAACTTATGGAATATTAACTTTTGAATCAGCTAAATTTTAGATGCACAAATGCACAATCATCACTTATCTGCTCACACATAATCTATTTTACGTTGCACATATAGAAAACCTTTCTTGCACTTTTTGATGCACAACCATCTTCTCTAATTTTAACTCATCTTTTCTAATTTTGGTTTTTCAATTGTTGTATATGTCTCCACAATAATTCTAAAACATAAATATATGATATCCGATTGATATGGAAAATCCCAACAAAATAGTTATTATGGTTTTTGAATTCCAGATTATTTAATTAATGTTACCATCCGTGATTTCAGCCTGCTTAAAGAAATCTGTTTTGAAATTTGATGCATAATTACGGTTATAACCTCCTTTTTTGTTTCTACACGATCAAAATATTAATAAAATTAAATTTATTTATCTAAATGATCTAATGGTCTAGATTATGTCTTACATGTTTTACATTAATAGTTATTTTATAATACCTAACCTCTATATATATATATATATATATAATATATATAATATTTACTATATAATTTTATAGATATTATAGGTGATATATATATATATATATATATATATATATATATATATATATATATATATATATATATATATATATATATATATATATATATATATATATATATATATATATATATATATATATATATATATATATATATATATATATATATATATATATATATATATATATATATATATATATATATATATATATATATATATATATATATATATATATATATATATATATATATATATATATATATATATATATATATATATATATATATATATATATATATATATATATATATATATATATATATATATATATATATATATATATATATATATATATATATATATATATATATATATATATATATATATATATATATATATATATATATATATATATATATATATATATATATATATATATATATATATATATATATATATATATATATATATATATATATATATATATATATATATATATATATATATATATATATATATATATATATATATATATATATATATATATATATATATATATATATATATATATATATATATATATATATATATATATATATATATATATATATATATATATATATATATATATATATATATATATATATATATATATATATATATATATATATATATATATATATATATATATATATATATATATATATATATATATATATATATATATATATATATATATATATATATATATATATATATATATATATATATATATATATATATATATATATATATATATATATATATATATATATATATATATATATATATATATATATATATATATATATATATATATATATATATATATATATATATATATATATATATATATATATATATATATATATATATATATATATATATATATATATATATATATATATATATATATATATATATATATATATATATATCATATATATACATTATATTTATATATATATATATATTATATTTATTATATATATATATATATATATATATATAGTGAAAAGTTATTTTGAGAACCTCAAAAAAAGTAAGAACCTTTATGGATAATTTTAAATTGATCATGACCCTTGAATTAGTTAATCAATGGATGTAATTAAATTCACATTTATAATTTATTTTAGAGTTTCGTTAGCAATTTAATAATTAGAAAAGGACAATCTGGTCATTTTGATTTAGAAAAAAAAAAACTGCCATAAATTAGCCATCAAGATCGGCTTATACAACTCACACAATCTCACCTCACATGCAAAATTATTTATCCCTCTCTAAAAACCTAGCCGCCCTGACCTATCTATTCCAAGAGAAAAAATTGATATGCGAAAATCAAGAAAAGTAGCGAAGCAATGTTAGATTGTTAATGTGTAAAGTCTTTTATTTATTTATTATTTATTCTTTTTATTAGGTTAAAATATTGTTTTTCCTTTTAATATTTATTGGGGTATTAATCAAATGTAAAAAAATTTTGTTTTGTGATTGTAGTTTTTGTTGGAAGAGGAGAAGGCTATCAACCAACAAGTTTACAAATGGTGAAGATGAATGTACGATATGAGCATATGTGCATGAATAATGCAATTTTCTTACTTTTTTTTCCATAGATATTTGTATGTGTGCACATGTGCACACATGTACAATTTTGATCATATGTGAATGTTAATAAAATGTTGAGCATATGTATATTTTTTTAAAATATTGTGTCTGTGCATATGTGCATACATGTATAATTATGACCACATATGTATGCATGTTAAAAAATAATTCTTGAAATTAATACATGTTCAAATTTCTTTGTGTTTTGGTTTATGAGCATATGTATGTAAGTTTGTAACAAATGAATATTTTATGAGATTAATTGGTGATAACATGTGAATAAACGGTGCTATGAGCACATGCATGCGAGTTGATGATTACATGTGCGTGAACAATCATATTGGTGATCACATGTGCATTAACATTTATATTGTTGTCACATGTGCATGAACAACCATATTTTTTTTATTTCTATTAATTAATTACTCAATTATAAAAGTACAATAATATTTTTATAAATATTGATGGAAAAAGGTTCCTAAATGTTACTGCTTTTTTAAAGGTTCCTATAATAACTTTTCCTTATATATATATATATGGGGACCCTTATTTTGAGAACCCATTTTTTTGTAAGAACCGTAAGAACTCCTAAATTTCATATTGGATCACATGTTTTTTTTGTTCATTCACATGTGAAACGTCATAAAAACATATGTTGTAGAAGAATTTTTTTTTTCAAAACCTTATATATAGCCGTTTATCACATGTGAACAAATTCATTCACAAGTTCACAAAAGGCTATTTTGAAGGTTTCTTAAAAAAGTTTCTTCTACAACATACATTTTTATATTATTTCACATGTGAATGAACAAAAAAAACATGTGAACAAATACATATTTTAAGAGTTCTCATGGTTCTTACAAAAAAAATGGTTCTCAAAATAAGGAAACTCTCTCTCTCTATATATATATATATATATATTTTTTGTATTAAAAAAGATAATGCTTTATGAATCATCTTGATGATAGTAATTTAAACTTTATAAAGGGATAATAATTTTGTCAAATGACAAAAGACATATTAACTTGTTAAAAATAATTAATACGTGCCCATTTCTATCTTTGTTGAATGACGAATTCTAATAGTACAAAGAACAAACAAAGACGGCTAATAAATAACAACAAAAGAAAAATTTTTTAAAAAAATCACATGAACAATCCTTTAAAAAATTTCTTAAATATATATCCAAACAAAATCTAGATAATTCATATTCCAAGATAGAGAAAGAAATTTTAAAACTCAAATAAAAGTCTCTTTGGCGTAAAAAAAAAGTATAGCGCCAAAAAGATAGTATATCAATTAAAGAGTACAAAAAATACACAAACAACCACTTTGGCCTATTAGTAGTATGATATTAACATAACGTTTAACTTTTTTGTAATTTGAAAATTTTGTCTTTTCTTGAAATTATTAAGGCTTAGTCACTAACTAGACTTATACAATTTAATGGTCCAAATGTTAAAGTTTTGGACAAATCATTTGACATTTCGATTACCCTAAAATATCGTGATCATTAAATGATGATTAACAAATATGCACTATTTTATAAGTTAACAAAATATATGAAGTATTGCAATCTGCAATGCATGATAAATTGACAAGCTTAAAGGTGCCCGATAAGAGATTACAACCAAAATAAGTTTATTTCATTATGATAGTGTCATAAGACATGCATAATAAAAACGGGAGGTAAAGAGTTTATGTTTTGTCTCGTGTCCTTTAACAATAGTTTGTTGGAATAATGTGCATATTAAATACAATGTCGTCTGTAAGAATGGAAAAAAAAAATTCGAGGTCTGGCTCCAGAATTAAAAGTAGGCCTCTAAAATAGCGAGTCAATAATGACATATAATATCAACGATAAATGTTTTTGACAAAAAATTTATGTAGTATTATGACGGTAAAGATTAGAACGATGAGGATAAAGATGTTTTTTGGATAAACTTATCTAAAACTTCGGTTTGAGACTTTATAAACTATTCTTGAATTTTTTTTCTTTTTCGTTTTTGACTACTAGATAAATAATTTTAGGCATACCTAAAAAGTAACATTAATAATATTTATTGATATATAAGTAGAATATCATCTAAATATTAATCAATAATAATCAATAAATCTTCAATAAATAACCTATTTCCCTAAATTAAAAAACAATTAAATACCGAATTGTGAAGTAATGGAATTGGAACGTTAGAAGCTAAGGGGCAAGGGTGTAGTGCCAAAAGATTGGCAAATTGGCAAGTTTGGCTAATTTTCGGCCAATGACAAATCGACACGTGGCGTTGCCAAAAACTAGCCAAAAGTAGTCAAAACAAGTGGTGTAGCAAAGAAAACTAGCCAAACTTGCAAATTTGAAAACTAATAAAAGGTAACCGGGATTTTTAATCGAAGTTGCCGGAAAACTAAAAAAATGACCGTTTTTTGTACAAAATAAAAACTTGGGCTCAGAATTTGGGGGTCGGCAATTTCGGAAGTCGGAGACGCCATGGCTGCTAACCCGAAGGTTTACTCCGCCAAGATACGCCTCAGATCATCCGAGTCCCATTTTTACGAACATTTGTATCATCATCGCCCATTTAACGTAACACCGGCAACCTAAAATTGTTCAACGATACCATCATCGGCTAAAAAATACTTTTTCCGGCTACATATTGCTTTAATGGAACAAAATCCGGCAACGCTACCACTAAGTTAACACTACCAAGTTAATCACAAACGTGCAATTAACGACAATGTAAAAAGATAAATATACATATAAGCAGCAGCAGTCTAACCGGAAACCCAAGAAAGGGTTCGCCGGAAAACAAACCGCCGTAAGCAGTAGCAGTTAACCATAGGCCCAAGAAAGGGCTCGCCGAAAAACCACAGTGCCGAGCAGCAGCAGTTCACCGGAAACCCAAGAAAGGGCTCGCCGGAAAACCGAACCAACAAAGCAAAAGGAACCATATCGATTAAACCGGAAACCCAAGAAAGGGCTCGCCGGAAAACCGAACCAACAAAGCAACAGGAACCATATCGATTAAACCGGAAACCCCAAAAAAGGGGTCGCCGGAAAACCGAACCAACAAGTAGTCACATAGCCAACTACACCCTTGCACAAGCCAAACAAAGTTTCCGATCTCACCGGAAAGGGTGATATATAACGTTAGGAGCATCAACAAGTTTTATCGGCATGTATTCCGGCAATAGAAGCCAAGAAAAACATAGATCTAGCCTCAAAATCGAAAACCCCAAATCAATTTTTTAGGTTTCCGGCGATACAAAGAGATTGGCACAAGAACAAAAAAAAAACGGTCACAAGTACACGCTCCCAACGTTCACAAGGATCAGCCAAAACATGCCGATATATATAGCCAAAACTAGCCGATTAAACTTTCCAAAACTAGCCGATGCATGTGCTATAGGTTAACAAATGAGCCGATGCTTGCCGATGGTTTTTGCCGATAAAACAAGCCGACTACACCCTTGCCCCTAACATAACTACGTGGCTCCTTGCGATCTTGGGACTCGACTCCAAAGTGCACGACTGATCTTATTTTAATAAAAAAGATATTGTTTTTAATTAATTTTATCCATTAATACTCCTTTATAATAATTATCAACCCCTATTTTTAAAAAAGTGTTAGAAAATGGTTAGATACAAAAGTACTAAATTACCCTTAATAAACACCCATATGGAAAGGGTTATTAGAGATTACCAATTTTGTCCGATAAATTAATTTACACTTTAAACCCTTATCTTGCTAATTAACACTTTTTAAGTCCTTATCTTGTAAAATATTTCACTATTACCTTTACATCAACTTACACCACCTAGCACCACCAACAATAGTACCATCACCGACACCATTAGACCGCCGATCTCCACGACCGCCGTCACATTGCGCGGGTACCATGCTAGTACTCCTTTATAATAATTATCAACCCCTATTTTTAAAAAAGTGTTAGAAAATGGTTAGATACAAAAGTACTAAATTACCCTTAATAAACATCCCCTATGGAAAGGGTTATTAGAGATTACCAAATTTACCTTAAATGAATTAATTTACACTTTAAACCTTTATTTTGCTAATTTACACTCTAGGTCCCTATCTCTAAAATATATGCATTATCACCATTACATCAACTTACACGGTTACACCACTCGACACCAACTCGATGCCATCACCCTCCGTCACCGACACCACTAAACCACCGTCGTCGTCACCGCCGCCGGTACAATGCTAGTAGTGGTATGATGTGTATACAGTGGGTCACTAAGGGACAAGGGTGCAGACCATACTTCGGCTATTTGTCTTGTTTGTGGCTCTTTTTTAGCCAATAAAAAGACACCACGTGGTTTTGTCAAAAAGTAACCAATTCTTGTAAATACTAAGTCAAAAATGATGGTGTAGTGGAAAAAAAAAGTAGCAAAAATGCCAATGTCGGAAAATTAAAAGGTTGTTGGAAAAATTATAACAGTTTTCGTTTTTTTTTATAAAAGATAATATTTAGGCTTAGAATTTGGGAGTCGGGAATTCATAAGTCGAAGACGCCATGAATGTCAACCCGAAGGTTTACCGCCAAGATACTCCCCGAATCATCCGAGTCCCATTTTTACGAACATTTTGTATTATCATCGACAATATAAACGTAACGCCGACAACCTAATTGTTCAGCGATACGATCACCGGCATAATACTACTTTTCTGACTACCTATTGCTTTAATGGAACAAAATACGGCAACACGACCAAGGAAAAATTTCGGCAACGCTACCGCTAAGTTAACACTACCACGCTAATCAGAAACATGCGATTAACGGCAATATTAAAGATAAATATAAATATACATATAATCATAAGCAGCAACAGTTAACCAGAAAACCCATAAAGGGCTCGTCGGAAAATCAAACCAACCAGAAATTAAACCCCCAAAAAGGGTCACCGGAAAACCGGAGCAACAGCACCAGAAACCCCAAAAGAGGGTAGCGGACAACATGCAACACACCAGAAACCCCAAAAAGGGTCACCGGAAAAGCATGTACCAACCGCAGCAACAACCAGAAACCTCAAAAAAAGGGTCACCGAAAAAGTAGCCATTGAAAAAGCCAATGAAAAGTACCAACTGCACCATTGCCAAACAATTATTTGGCATAATAGATGTGAACGTTTTGGCCGGTGGCGAAAAGAAACCCCAAAAAGGGGTTTCAGATCTCGTCGGAAAAGGGTATTGTACGTTAGGAGAATCGGCAAGTCGTTTCCAGCATGGATTCCCCCAATAGAAGCCAAAAAACCATCGTATTTGTCTCAAAATCGAAAACCCCAAATAAAAAATTAGGTTTCGAGTGAGATGCTTTTTGGCAAAAGAACAAAAGAAAAATGGTCACATAGCACGCACCCAAAGTTCATAAAGATTGGCCAAATATGACCGATATATATAACCGACGAAAAATGCCAATACTTGCTGATAGATAGGATACAATGAAGCCAAAAGGTCTATCTAAACTAAAAAAAAAGCCGATGAAATATGCCACACCCTTTCCCTAACACTGTGTTCTTGAGTATTTTTCTAAAAGAAAAGAAGAGAAGTGATAAGATTAGAATAGAAGAGATTCAATCATTTCAAATCATCCCAAATATGAAAGGAAAATTTTTAAAACAAAAACAACTAAAAAATCCTCTCAAATCTTATCATTTCATTTCCTTTCCTTTCCATTATTAAAAGAAAAGTCAAGAACTACTTGGATTCTTTTCCTTTCCACTTCCAACAAAACTCAAGAACACAGGGTTAATCCTTTGCCATGCCCAGCTACGATAGATCTATCTAATTATATATATACTAAAAACTTATGTAAATGTATAAGTAATTTATGCGTAGAATGTACAAGCTTTTAAAGCACATACTAATTTTAACCAAATTTCATTTTAACCCCTTATATTTTAACCAAATTTTATTTTAACCCCCTAAAATTTCTATTTTTTAACTTTTACCTCATATCAAAGTTTTCGATTTAACCAAATTTCGTTTTAACCCCCTAAATTTTAACCAAATTTCGTTTTAACCCCCTAAAATTTCTATTTTTTAACTTTTACCCCACATCAAAGTTTTCGCTTTCATTTTCGTGACACTAAACTTTTAAGTTCTCATGTTTTCATCAAACAACTTTCACACAGTTACGGTTTTACTTTTAAACATTTGGTCTTTGATTATTTTCATTTGTCTTTTTATACATATAGCGTTTTCATTATACAATAACTTTTATCATCGTTACATCTTACGTTCATGTTACATTTAATACATTAATATAGTTATTGTGTATGTTTTTACACATCTTAATATTCTTTTACATTATTTTTATTGTATTGCTACATGTTAAGTTGTTTTTTTAATGAAAGTTTTCATCTTTTAACTTGTATCCCACATCAAAACATTCGTTTTCATTTTTATTGACACTAAACTTTTGGGTTCTCAGGTTTTCATCATACAATTTGCACACAGTTATGGTTTTACTTTTAAAGATTTGGTTTTTGATTATTTTCTTCCGTTTTTATACATATATATAACGTTTTTAATATATAATAATTTTCATCATGCTTACGTCTTACATTCATGAAACATTTAAAGCATTAATATAGTTATTGTTTATGTTTTTATACATCTTAATATTCTTTTACATTATTTTTATTGTATTGCTACATGTTTAGTTGTTTTTTTAATGAAAGTTTTCATCTTTTAACTTGTATCCCACATCAAAATTCGTTTTCATTTTTATTGACACTAAACTTTTGAGTTCTCATGTTTTCATCAAACAACTTTCACACAGTTATGGTTTTACTTTTAAACATTTGGTCTTTGATTATTTTCATTTGTCTTTTTATACATATAGCGTTTTCATTATACAATAACTTTTATCATCGTTACATCTTACGTTCATGTTACATTTAATACATTAATATAGTTATTGTTTATGTTTTTACACATCTTAATATTCTTTTACATTATTTTTATTGTATTGCTACATGTTAAGTTGTTTTTTTAATGAAAGTTTTCATCTTTTAACTTGTATCCCACATCAAAACATTCGTTTTCATTTTTATTGACACTAAACTTTTGAGTTCTCATGTTTTCATCATACAATTTTCACACAGTTATGGTTTTACTTTTAAACATTTGGTCTTTGATTATTTTCATTTGTCTTTTTATACATATAGCGTTTTCATTATACAATAACTTTTATCATCGTTACATCTTACGTTCATGTTACATTTAATACATTAATATAGTTATTGTTTATGTTTTTACACATCTTAATATTCTTTTACATTATTTTTATTGTATTGCTACATGTTAAGTTGTTTTTTTAATGAAAGTTTTCATCTTTTAACTTGTATCCCACATCAAAAATTCGTTTTCATTTTTAACCCCCTAAATTTTAACCAAATTTCGTTTTAACCCCCTAAAATTTCTATTTTTTAACTTTTACCCCATATCAAAGTTTTCGCTTTCATTTTCGTGACACTAAACTTTTAAGTTCTCATGTTTTCATCAAACAACTTTCACACAGTTACGGTTTTACTTTTAAACATTTGGTCTTTGATTATTTTCATTTGTCTTTTTATACATATAGCGTTTTCATTATACAATAACTTTTATCATCGTTACATCTTACGTTCATGTTACATTTAATACATTAATATAGTTATTGTTTATGTTTTTACACATCTTAATATTCTTTTACATTATTTTTATTGTATTGCTACATGTTAAGTTGTTTTTTTAATGAAAGTTTTCATCTTTTAACTTGTATCCCACATCAAAACATTCGTTTTCATTTTTATTGACACTAAACTTTTGAGTTCTCATGTTTTCATCATACAATTTGCACACAGTTATGGTTTTACTTTTAAACATTTGGTTTTTGATTATTTTCTTTGGTTTTTATACATATATATAACGTTTTTAATATATAATAATTTTCATCATGCTTACGTCTTACATTCATGAAACATTTAAAAATTAATATAGTTATTGTTTATGTTTTTATACATCTTAATATTCTTTTACATTATTTTTATTGTATTGCTACATGTTTAGTTGTTTTTTTAATGAAAGTTTTCATCTTTTAACTTGTATCCCACATCAAAATTCGTTTTCATTTTTATTGACACTAAACTTTTGAGTTCTCATGTTTTCATCATACAATTTGCACACAGTTATGGTTTTACTTTTAAACATTTGGTTTTGATTATTTTCATTTGTCTTTTTATATATATAGCGTTTTCATTATACAATAACTTTTATCATCGTTACATCTTACGTTCATGTTACATTTAAAACATTAATATAGTTATTGTTTATGTTTTATACGACTTATTATTCCTTTACAATACTTTTAATATTATTACTAGATAGTTAGCTGTCATTTTTAAAGTTTGGGTTCGAACATTTGACATAAATTTTTCAAAACGTTATTGTATAAAAACCGTACTACGCGGCAAAACCAGTTAAAAACCAATTTCAACTTTTTAATCAACTTAATAATATAATCTCTTGCTCTGCCACACACAAAATCAAAGCCACACAATTACGATCGATCGATGTCAGGCGCCATCGTAATCGGAGCATCAGGCTCATGGGCACGTGCAATGTTAAAGATCTCCCCTTATACCTTCTCCGCCATCGGTATCGCCGTCGCTATCGGTGTTTCCGTCTTAGGCGCCGCCTGGTATAATTACTTTATATCACTTCAATTCAATTCAAAATTAACTATCTAGTGAATTAATAATAATCATATTGTTTTTATTATTATCAGGGGAATATATATAACAGGAAGTAGTTTGATCGGTGCAGCAATTAAAGCTCCTCGAATTACCTCGAAAAATCTTATTAGGTATATAATGTAACTAATCAAAGCCCTAATCTTTATTTATTGTTTTTTGAATTTTGGCATTTAGTTTAAGTGTGAGGAAAGTGTTTAGATTTCTGAGTGTTACGATATGCTAGGTTTCGTATTGTTTAGGAATAGAAGAAACCGGATGAGTAGTCGATCACGACAATCCGGGATAATATCGGATGTGTCTACGTTAGATCAGAGTATGTGAACTTTTGTTTTGAACATTGTAGGTCATCCTTTTGCCTTAGCATGATATGGCGCGTTATCTTACCATAGAAAAGGATGTTGTTATATAATATATTATATGCAAGAATACGCGTTTGCTTCGTTAGATAATTTGAAATGTAAGTTTGACAATAGCTTTCTCACATGGATACATCGTTTTGGTTGTTTGGTTGGTTCGAAGTTTCCATTCTAGAATGTGAAATGCACCGTTTATAGAAGAGGCTTTTACCAAAAGGTCACTAGGAGTGGGAAAGATTTGTTTGTTGTTTTGTTATTGTACTGACTTTTGCAAATTCACTACTAACTAGTTTGAACAGTTGATACCTTTTTCTCTGTTTTTTATTCGTAAATGTTACGGAGTATGTCTTTTATCGTTTCACATGAGGGCAATGCAAGAAGTTGTACCGTGCTTTCTCTAATTGAAGAAATAGTAATGTTTTGGAAGAATTCTTTGTTATAGAGTATGTGTCATTTTTTTAAAACTTTTATAGGAATGTGCAACATGATTGATGTAGCTTTGTTTGAATTCTTTATGTATCTTTTATGATTTTTCTATTGATTCTCTTAGAAACACTACCAATGTTATGAAATTTGGATTGTGTCTGTTGTAAACCTGAGATCACATAGTATTAATCATCCACTACAACTAAGTAGTTAATTACTAAAATAGCGATGTAGCGGTCAAGGTCCGATATATGATATATTGGTTATAGCGGTGAGATAGCGGTGGTATAGCGGTAATTAAAATATTATGCAATATCTATATATATAATACTTAATAGTTAATATTTAATAAAAATATCAATTAATACTTTATACTTAATAGAAATATCAAAATTCAAGCTTAAAAGTGTCAATATTTGAAACATTAGTGTTAATACTTGCAAAAATTAGTGTTTCTTTCAAGTTTGGGCCAAAAGAAAAAACAAAAGCTATAGCACCGCTATTTTATCACTCTTTGGACCGCTATAGCACCAATATTGGTAAAATAGCGCCGATAATAGCGGGACCGCTATTTTGCTTGAGGACCGCTAACCGCTATAGCACCGCTATTGATAACATAGCACTACAATGAAGCCTCTTCAAAAATGTATTGGCTTGGGTTCATTCTTTTGATTGAGCACTATATTGGCCAGTGGGTGTTGGGTGGAAGTTTTGAACCGGCATGATACCCCTTGCAGGGAGAGGGCATGGTACCAATGCGGTACATGGGACTAAGGGGTTCTTGGCAGGTTACCCTTTTTTAGGACTTAAGCGATATTACACTTGAACCTGAGTTTACTTGGAAAGAAGGGGAAGCAATGGGAAGGAAGAAAAGAGGAAATGAGCCTAATATCCTCTCTCTTTTTCTTCCATTCATAATTAGGAAGATTGTCTGTTTTTTTTCCCTCAATTAACTCGGGAGCTCAATGTTAGTGAGCGATAATGATGTCCAAGTGGCCGAGTCTTAAACCATCTCAATTTATGTTTCAAGGACCATGGTGAATAAAAGTCATGCTTCATATTAGAGGATTTCATGGACAGCTTGTACCTTTAAGGTAAATAACCCTATTATACAAAAATACCAGTTCATCATATGGAACAAAGAGTGTTATCTTTATTCTACCATGCTGTTCTATTTGCACACCCTCTTTGCTCATAAAGTAAATAAGTAAATGTTGAGTGACGGGCCATCAAGTATAACACACACGGGTTGTTAGGCATAATCAGAGATATCTTGATCCGGTCCAACAGAGTTAGAGGGGTCAATTCGAATAATGAGGGAACACAATCTTATTCAGGGTACAAGGTGTTCATATAATCATTCTTAGTTAAGTAGCATCTTACGAAAATGATGTTAAAAAGGATCATGTCACTAGTCAAATGCACATGTTACTTGGTAATTGGTAGGTCTATGTGAGGGGTTGTTTGGATCTGTGGTTTGGAACTAATTATATGATTTGCAACTGAAGTCACCATACTCAGTTTTAATGGTTGGATAAATAGATTTTGCTTCTTATTGCTGGATAAGTTTGGGGTGAAAAAAAATTCCACTCCATCTTCAACATAATTTATTACCAATGGGTAATATGGCCTGTTTAACTCTTCGTATTATTTTATCGACACTCTTACTTGTATTTTACAAGACCTTCTATCTTTTCAACACTGTCCTTTCTGGTCATTTTATCAACCAGTTTAAGTTATTAGAGCAATTACCAAACACTACAAACTGCTGGTGATTTGAGCATTATACTTCATCAGCAGGACACATGAACACTATATCTTACAGCGGTCTTATTACTGATGGTATCATGATTTTTCTCATTTAATATTATAACAAACACTTTGAGAAAGTACATCTAAAATCCGTTTCATTCTGTATAGGTTATAGATTACTGAAAGTGGTTATATTTGCCCTCAATTAGCCTAATGTGTGGGTGTAATCATGAGATCATGTATTCTAAGTCCTGCCATGCATCCACTTCTGGAAAGCAAAATGCTAAAAATTATATGGCATTATTTGAATTTTGTTGTGATAGCGAATGTATAAGTGGAATACCATACATTAAGTTATCATACAGTCATATACTAGATCAATGTTGCTGATAGGAATCAATTTGCACATACTGACATATGAGTAAGTGGTATTGGTATAATGGTGCTGGTCTAGAAACTCAAGTAAAACAATCTAACTTACATAATGTTTCCTGCATTCACATAAATCATATTTACACTTAAATGTGATCCGGAAATTACTTACTAGTTTATTTCTTAGGGTAATCGGTTGAAGGGAGCAAATGCCCTTGTGTACAATGATCATAGAATAAAGCCTTATAGGTTGTTTATCCGGATGATACTATACAGCAATCTTGTAGAAGTTGATATTGTTACGTGTTGGTTTTCTTTTTTTGTTTGTTTGTTTCTCTGTATATGCAACTCTATGTTCACGAATGAGGTCACAGTGACCCTAGGTTATAGTCGAACAAGTGTTGGATCTTACAACAGTTGCAGCAGGATAAAAGGGTATCAAAGAAGAACCATATTACAGTGAGCAAACATAGAGTAGTCTGTGTTTAGTTTCGAGAAATACAATGCTTGATGCTTTCTGGTGGCTGTATTCAATATTTAATGTGAAGTATGCTACCAGCTTATATTTTAATAGTTCCAAACGATCTTTCCTTTTTACCGAGGCTGCATTCATATTATATGTAAAATATGCTATCGTCTAGACTCTAGGATTCCGAGACATTGAATTTTGGATAATATCTGTTGGCTGCAAAATCCATGTACAATCTGCTGTCTAGGATTCCTAGACATACAATGGTTGATGATTTCTAGCTTCCTGCTGTCTGCATACATATTTTCTGCTAACCATGTTATTGGCTTAAGAAGGGATGATGATATATTTGCATTTTATCGTATTTTTATTGCCCTGACTCTTGGCTTCTATTCTGTTAATGATGAAATACCGTCTTAAATTATTCTTCTTTGTTCCATACGGTTTATTTTGATCGAACATTATCAGACTTTGATCTGCTAATGTCCCACAGATGTCTCTGATTATGATCTAGTTTGAACATGTATGTGATCACAGTGTCATATTTTGTGAAGCCGTTGCAATATATGATGTTATCGTGGCCATTATTCTACAAACAAAATTGGAGAGCGTTCCATCCTCACAAATATATGAACCCGAGTCTCTTAGAGCAGGATATGCAATCTTTGCCTCTGGAATTATCGTGGGTTTTGCAAATCTTGTATGCGGGTGACTCCCAACTATACTCATCTTGGAAATTCTTAAATAAGTGTTGGGTATGTTAGTGATTGAAGTGTTTAACCTTTTCTGTCACAGGTTATGCGTGGGAATTATTGGGAGTAGCTGCGCCCTATCTGATGCCCAAAACTCCTCATTGTTTGTGAAGATCCTTGTGATTGAGATTTTCGGTAGTGCATTGGGTTTGTTTGGTGTGATTGTGGGAATTATAATGTCGGCTCAAGCCACCTGGCCTTCAAAAGTATAATTTGGCTTCTTTTAGATGCTGAAGAACACAAATACTTGAGTGTGCATATCTAGAGAAGTGCCTTAGAAACGGAAGAAGGAATAAATATGTGGTTTGGTGTCTTTCTTGATTCTTGGTGTATGTTAGCCAATAAAGATCGTGTAGAATCTTTATTATTCATGTAAAGGACTACAAGCTTTTGTAATTGTATATATATATTGTTTCCGGTGCTTGGTAAAAAAGAATTTTGATATCAAATTTCAACCATAGGATCACATAACTAATTAATCCCAACCGTCATAATACCTCCTTTTTTGCGTAGATATTTGAAAAGTTGTTACCTTTTATTACCCCATGTGTTGATTAACAATTGAGCTTATCCATATCTTTATAAAAATCATGCCTGACACAACCTTATAAATTTCCCCATTTAAATCGAATTTGTTGTTAAAAAGATAATGCAACATGCTTAAAAGTACTTTTTTTTTTTGAACGGCAAAAAATGATATTATTAACTAAAAGTGCATACTAGCAAGACGCTAGTTTCCAATAATACAATAAACATTACATACATAATCTAGAAAAGTCGAGAAAGAAGCGAAACAAAGAGCAACATAACCCAAGCAATTTTGATGACGCCAACTGTGAAAACGGCACTTAGCTGGAGACAAAATCAACCATTCTCCAGCGGGTTGACAATCCATCTATTCCAAAGATAATCTCTCTTTCTGTCTCGAGTCGAAATCCAAAGAAAGGAAAGAGATATGATGGAGTTGAAAGTATCATTAACATTAACTTGGGTACCATTGTGATGAACGTTGTTCCTCTCCTTCCAAATTTGCCACCACCAAACGAAGAGAATAGTTTCAAGAATGTCTCGTTTAAGTTTGGTAAGCTGTAATTCTTTGTACCAATTCAGAAGTCGGCCCATTAGGAATGTTTAAGTGAATCCAATCACTAATCTTGACTCTTACAGCACCCATAAAAGAGCAGTCATAAAAAATATGGCTGTTGTCATCAATCCCATTATCACATAAATTACATCGGACCGAAACCACATCTATCCCTCGCCTAAACAAGTTAATATGAGTTGGAAGCCCATTACGAACAAGTCGCCAAACAAAAAGATTTATCTTTTTAGGTACACTGTTATTCCATATCGACTTAGTGCCATTCGGGAGAGATTTATGATCAATGAAATTCCGAATACAAGCAACTGAAAATGTAACATTACCTTCCAAGTTCCAGATCCAAGAATCATTACCACCATTGAGATTGTTTGGTAGTATTTGAAGCAAGTTGTCAAATTGTTCCTGCTCCTTTCCATTTCTCACATTTCTTCGTCAATTCCACAGCCAAGTCGTACCTCCATGTCTATCATAAACAGTGCAGTCCTTGGTTGATCCAATGGCGAACAGCCGAGGGAACTTAGAAGCCAAGAGTTGATCCCCACACCAATAATCCCGCCAAAAGCTAGTCATCTGCCCATCCCCAATCTTTCTGGAGATCACACTATTAGGTAGGGAAAACTCGTCATGAACATGTCTAGAGGCCGACACAATGTTATTCCAAGTACCCTTGGATTTCGCCGTCATATTAAAGAAACAATCTTTGCCATGAATATCAGAAACAACTCTCGCCCAAAGGTTATTAAAGTTGATAAGACCACGCCATCTCCATTTATACAAAAGGGACAAATTCATGGCATTATGGCTACCAATACCAATCCCTCCATCACTTTTATTTGCTTAAAAGTACTTAGGTCGTTAAATAAGTAGTGGAATAGTTCCAAGGATATTAACTAACCATTTTTAGTGGATTGTCAGTTAGTATGTTATACCCCATGTGTCATTTTTATCGGATAGTTGGTTACTAACATACTAAACACCTAATGCCATATTTATAGTGGATAGTATTTTTGCATGTAGATTTAATTTTCGAAACTTTACAAGCCATTTTTGTTCATATATCTCACCATATATTTGATTTTTGACTATCAAATATACAACTTTAAAAAAAGATGTTTTCATTCAAGGAAGTGTTATACGTTATTCATGATTGATTGATCAAATATATACTTTATAACTTGCACTAACAATATTATTCTTTATTATTTGGACTGTCCTACAAGCCTAGAAAACAAAAAGAGGTGGAAGAAAATCACAAAAAATGAAATGGAATGATGCCATTGTTATTGACGATCTGGAGGACAACAAGATAGATGATGTGGAGTTTGAAGATACTACATTGGATTATGTCGTTATTGGAGAAGATAATCTTAATCAAAGTAAGTTTTATGTGTAAACTTTTTTGTTTATTTTCCATTTACACAACATATGCACTTAATTTTGTTTTACATGTCATATATAAATGATTTGTGAATGATGAAGTTCCAATGGAGAGAGATTAAACGAAGGAGGATAAACCAAATTTGACTCAAAAGCAAAACGAGAATGTATCACCTTGATCAGGAAAAGGCACCCGAGTAAAATGTTTAGATGTCATCCATCAATTTTAAATAATCATTTGACCATGTATTGAAATATATGTGATAAATTTTAGTTTCAAAGCAGTACTTTCTATTCAAAGTGTTTTATGTAGGTTGATTTGAAGATAAATTAATGAATGATAAAAACAAAGCTTGTGGTAACTAATTAACTATAAATGGGCTGAAGATAAACATCAAATACGAAATGCTGGAGTTCAAATCCTTTATTATATAGTGGAAGGAAATGTTAGTGTCTATCTTGAATTCTTTATGGTCTTGTGGTATTTATTACTTTGAATTTATTGTATTATATACCTTTTTTTATGATAATAATAATGCAAATTAAGCACACTACAAAATATTTGATCGATTTCCTCTTTTATCTTATATATTATGCAGGGTATTTATTTTCTTTTTCGAACATATGGTTGTAGCATTATGTTATCATAACTATGCTCGAGTTATTGTACTTTCGTTTTTATGGACTGAGCATTAGTTTTATTTTTCACAATGAGAGCATATTTGGTATGAATTCAATGATCATTATTCTATTCAATAACTAAGTGTAATAAACATTTGTTTTATATATGTGTGAATCACACTAGAGCATCACAAAATGCTTATCATATTTTTTGATGGTCATAGCGCCCAAAGAACCAACCGGTGGGAAGGCTGCCTGGATCGGATTGGCTTCACACCTTTTCATCATGTTGTTACCATTTGAAATTTGAATGGTCTTTCAAGATAATAATATGAAAGACAAAGATATGTACGAGTTAAGACTTTTTTTATGCAGTTCTTTTCTTATTAGATGAAAATTAGTATACGGTGATAGATTATCTACGAGTCAGAAGGTTTTTGGCTCATATTAAACATTTTAAATGTGGGTAAAAAAAAGAGAGTTTTGACAAATTAAAATATTTTTTTATCAACTTTTTATTTTATGTTATAAAACTGTATGAGGATTTAGAGATTCTATACCCGAGCAACGCACGGGTATTGTTCTAGTTTCAATTGTTTCAAATGTTAAATCATGTCCACAAATACAAGCATTTTGAGTTATGAGTTTCATTGGAACTTGAAAGCTGCAGCCTTAACACCATGTCATTTCTCATTCATATCGGATATGATGATACCTATAGTGTAAAACCTTGTCTTTATTTTGTTCTAAATACCATACTCACTATATATCGTAGTAATCATATATATCTTAAAAATGTTAAATATATGAATGTTTTGTAATCTATTTTAATTAATTCGAACACCAGATTCACATATACATATTCTTGTATGTCGTTGTGCTGGGAATTATTTGGACATGCATCGTATTTTTTTTTAACTATTAATTCCAGGTAAAAAGTGTGAAACAAAATTAAGCAATAATATTTTTATTCAAAAAGTTGTGATGAGTAAAATCCATATATTATTCAAGAGTCAAGGTTTTTAGCACTTTAGCTCATGACAAGTAACTAGTTTTTGGTTGAACCCTTTTGCTCTAATAAGATGCAAGGAGACTAATTTAAGTCAACCGATTACTTTTTCAGATCAAAGGAAACATCGTTGTATGATGGGCAACCAGTGGCGGATCCAGGAATTTTTAAGGTCGGGGGCACAATATTTTAGCTTAATATACTAGAAAGAAATGCGTAAAAAAATATCTTAGATGAAAGAACAAGTTGCAATACCTTAGACGAAAAAACAGCATGAGTTCTACAACAATTCTGCACCAATTACAGCTTCAAACAGCCATAAATCTGCACCACAAAACTGCTGTAATTCTGCACAAAAAACTGCTGCAATTCTGCCCCTATAACAGGAGAAAAACAGCCATAGTTCAGCTGCAACACAACCATAATTCTGCAGCAGAAATCTGCAATAAACCAGCAGGAATTCTGCACCAAAAAACAGCAAAAAAATAGCTAAACAGCAACAAAAAAAACTGCCTAAAACAGCAGTTTCAAAACTGTACAGCAGGAAAACAAAAAAGAAGCCAAAAACAAGTTTCTTTCATTAAACCATGATTAAACAAGTTACAAATTACAACTTTCATTGAACCATGATAAAAACAAGTTACAAATTACAACTTTCCTTTACGATGAACCTTGTTAAAGCAAGCAATATCATTTTCATTTTTCACATTGGCTAAAGCTTCTTTTTCTATAGTACAAGTTAGACAAGCATTCAAAAACTCGTCGCCAATTCTATTGCGCAAGTCGGATTTCACAAGCTTCATTGCCGAAAAACATCTCTCAACCGTAGCAGTTGCAACGGGCAAAATCAATGCTAACTTTAACAATCGATAGACCAATGGATAAGATTTATGTTTGTTTGTTTCCACCATCACTCAATTTATGTTGAGCAAAGAAAGCATCAATGGCATCTTTAAGAAATAAAGAGGTTGTTTCCTTAACATGGATAAGTCCCACAAATCTCTCCTTAACAAGTCCATAAGCATCAACATATCGTAAAACTATAGCCATTTGTTCTTTTTGAGATACATCACTAGACTCATCAACTAGCAAAGACAACACGTCATCACCAATTTCTTGAAAAATGGATTCAAGTATTTCAAGTTCAAAGCAAGTAGCAATATCTTTTTGGATTGATGGAGCCTTATATTGATTATTCCCGGCGGCTTTTGGCAAATTACGGAGTTCCTCGTTTTGACTTAAAATTAAATCCATTGTTTCCAAAAAGTTTCCTTTGAAAAGAGATGTTTCCCTCTCATCATGACCACGAAAAGGTAATGCACATTTCAAACAAAATCTACAAGCAGAAACTGTAGCATTTAGGCGAATTCGATTTGCACGCCTCACGACATCATCTTGTTTATGAAAAGCCATTTCAATATTTTGCTTTGGATTTACTAGATCCTCACAACTTTTAAGAGCTCTATTGTGATGACTATTGATTTCACCAACATGCTTAACAAGACTCTCGGTTTTGTTCCAACAATTAAATCCTTTTATTGTAAATGAATCACCCCCACCTTGGTTCCCCACATAATCACCACATAAGTAACAACACAAGCAAAACGCTTTGTCCGCTTTTACACTATACTCTAACCAATTACCATACTTCCCAAACCATTCCACACAAAAACGTCTTCCCTTATTCCCTATCTTTCTTATTGGAAATTTATGACCACGTGGTTGACACGGTCCATTCATCCAATATTTTCTTCTTATTTCATCCCTTTGATTAGGATGATAATCCAAAATACGTATCCTATCAATGGGATCCCATGGAAGATTATCCAAATCAACTAGTTTAGGCATTTTAGGTGTAGAGATTGGTGGTGGTTCATTATTATTAGCCATATTTTTATATGAAGATTTCACACCAATACCATCATTTGATGATGGTTCTTTCCTTTTGAGGTATTTTTCCATGATTCCTAACAAAACAATTAAACAAGTATAACTAATAATATTATATATATTTAAGCCCTAATAAACAATAATAGCAATTAAATAATATTAACAAAAAAAAAGAGAGTTAGGGTTTAGAAAATTTACCTTTGAATTCAATATTATAGTGAAAAAGAGATCCAACAATCCAAACAAGCTCAAGAAAGATTAAAATTTCGGAATTTCACATTAGGAGATTTAGAGGGACATAAGAAATTTAGATTTAGAATTTTAGACCACTTTGGGGTTTGGAGGGAAAAGTGAAAAGGGAAAATATCTGCTCTTGTACGTATGGAACTTCTTTTTTGTTAAGGGGCTAAATGTTGAAGAAGTAGGGGGCTTTGGTTTATTTTGGTTGGGGCTTAGACATAAAAAAAAGAGTTAATTACAAAAATCGTCCCTGTCGTGGTACCCAGCTTGCAGGTTTCGTCCCTACCTTTCAAAAATTACAGTTTTAGTCCAAAAAACGTTGCTCCGTCAACACTTTTAGTCCAAAGCATTAACAGACGTTAAAATACCCATCACGTGACCTGCACATGATGGGTATAATGGTCTTTTCATTACCAATGGACCAAAAGTGTAATTAACTCCACTGCAATTTTTTGTATAAACAAGAAAATATCTTCAAAAACAAGATATTTTCAATTTATCATCATCACCAACTTTATATGCTTTTAAACAAGAAAGCATCATCACCAACTTACCATCATGTATATGCTTTTAAATCCCATTTTACCATCATCACCAACTTTATCATCATATTCATCGATATCAAAAATAAATTTCCAGAAACCTACGAACCCCCAATCTTTGATCTCCCTTTCTTGTCAACCATTATCAATTTATCATCAACAACAAATTAAACATTCATCATCTATAAAATCTAAAAATCCAATGCATAAACAAATTATGTTCATTCACATTATATAATAATATTCATATATATATATATATATATATATATATATATATATATATATATATATATATATATATATATATATATATATATATATATATATATATATATATATATATATATATATATATATATATATATATATATATATATATATATATAGATAATAGATATACATATATATATAAATAATGGCTTATGTAATATATACTTAAAATACATATATATATATATACATACATATATACATATATACATACATACATACATACATACATACATACATACATACATACATACATACATACATACATACATACATACATACATACATACATACATACATACATACATACATACATACATACATACATACATACATACATACATACATACATACATACATACATACATACATACATACATACATACATACATACATACATACATACATACATACATACATACATACATACATACATACATACATACATACATACATACATACATACATACATACATACATACATACATACATACATACATACATACATACATACATACATACATACATACATACATACATACATACATACATACATACATACATACATACATACATACATACATACATACATACATACATACATACATACATACATACATACATACATACATACATACATACATACATACATACATACATACATACATACATACATACATACATACATACATACATACATACATACATACATACATACGTACATACATACATACATACATACATACATACATACATACATACATACATACATACATACATACATACATACATACATACATACATACATACATACATACATACATACATACATACATACATACATACATACATACATACATACATACATACATACATACATACATACATACATACATACATACATACATACATACATACATACATACATACATACATACATACATACATACATACATACATACATACATACATACATACATACATACATACATACATACATACATACATACATACATACATACATACATACATACATACATACATACATACATACATACATACATACATACATACATACATACATACATACATACATACATACATACATACATACATACATACATACATACATACATACATACATACATACATACATACATACATACATACATACATACATACATACATACATACATACATACATACATACATACATACATACATACATACATACATACATACATACATACATACATACATACATACATACATACATACATACATACATACATACATACATACATACATACATACATACATACATACATACATACATACATACATACATACATACATACATACATACATACATACATACATACATACATACATACATACATACATACATACATACATACATACATACATACATACATACATACATACATACATACATACATACATACATACATACATACATACATACATACATACATACATACATACATACATACATACATACATACATACATACATACATACATACATACATACATACATACATACATACATACATACATACATACATACATACATACATACATACATACATACATACATACATACATACATACATACATACATACATACATACATACATACATACATACATACATACATACATACATACATACATACATACATACATACATACATACATACATACATACATACATACATACATACATACATACATACATACATACATACATACATACATACATACATACATAGATACATATATAGGTATGTTTGAAGATATTTTCTGGGCTTGTTTCTTGTTTTTGAAGATATTTTCTTGTTTATACAAAAAATTGCAGTGGAGTTAATTACACTTTTGGTCCATTGGTAATGAAAAGACCATTATACCCATCATGTGCAGGTCACGTGATGGGTATTTTAACGTCTGTTAATGCTTTGGACTAAAAGTGTTGACGGAGCAAAGTTTTTTGGACTAAAACTGTAATTTTTGAAAGGTAGGGACGAAACCTGCAAGCTGGGTACCACGACAGGGACGATTTAATTAACTCTAAATAAAATTTGTTGGGCTTTTTTATTTGAGAGTGCCCCCCCCCATACAAACACTCCATCCGCCACTGTGGGCAACATTGTTATTTGACAATTGCCGTGTAAAAAAAAAGTTTTATGAAAATGTTTTTTAGTTTTGGTATGTGATGAGATATTCTCTAAATTATAAAATCTTGAAGTCTTATTTTGAAAGTTTCAATACTAAATTTGTACTGTAATTACTAAACAAATATAATATGAAAAGAAATATATATTTTCTGTTTATTCCTTTTAAAATCACGTTTAGATTAGTTATTATACTATGAAAAAATGTTGGCTATACCTCTTTTGCTGCTAAGATGATTACAAATCATGAAATAATGTAAAACTTAAAAAGAAGACAATATAAATGTAAATAAATGAGTATATATGTATTTCTATTCTACGAGAACGTTACCCGCGTGTTGCTGCGGTGATGGAGGTGGCGGCGGTGGCGGTGATGTAATTGCAGCGGCGGTGATGGCGGTAACGGGTGGCGGTGGCGGCAAGATTGATGGTGTGGTGGTGGTGCTGGTGAATAGTGGAAGTTATTGATGTAATGTGACTATGATGTATGGTACATCATGCATTAAAATATGTACATTGTTGAAACTTAAAATCAATATTGAAATTTTAAGTTCAATGTTGAAAATTAAAAGTAAATTTACTTTATAATCTAATCTATTATATTAATAAAGAAAGATTGTTATGACATAAGATTTTTAAAAGTTCTCTTATGTGACACTTTCATACATCTTTTTGATTTAATTATGACATTATTATACTTTTTAAAATTCAAACTATCTTTCTCTTTTTTACATCATCAATATAGATTTTAATTAAATGCATTAGAATTCCAATATACAACATATAGGGATGGCAACGGGCCGGGTATGGTCCGGGTTTAGGTAATCCCGGACCCGGACCCGATTAGAAATCCCCATCCCAAACTCGGACCCGGACCCGACGGGTACCCGTTTACTTACTAACCGTCGGGTATCGGGTTTCCTCACTGGTAACCGGGGATCCGTTAAATTTTATATATTATCAGTCTTTTTCTTTAGAATTTTACTTGCTACACATAGTCTACCACTAATAAGTCTTTCCGTAATATATTTGAGAATATTGAATGGAACACAAGCCTTGAGGTTGCCAGGTCTGTTTCTTTTCTACTTTCAATTATAACTAAACTATTTGTGTAACATCCTAAATCTTTATTTCGTTTATTTGTTGACTTTGATTTACTAGTCAACCGTGCTTTGACTTGTCTAGGTTCCACTCGACTTTACAAATCAATTTAAGTTATGATTTAATATATGTTTATGTGTAAGAATTATGTGTAAATATAATTAATCATATGTATATATGGGTATACATTTTGATTAGTTACCATATATGTATTATTTGTGCTTATATGTTTATATGCAATAGTGTACCTAAAAATTAACTACTAATAGATATATACATGTAATTGAATTATAACTAAATGAATAAAAGCAATCAAACTTACATTAACTAGTTACTACACTTAATTACACAAATAATAATCATGAATCAAAGTCTAGAATTAACCAAGTCAATTAGTCAAGTCAAGACTTGTGTTCTTGACATAAACCCCACCTAAACTAACCAAGACTTGGATTTTACTTGTGAATCATCAATGGGACCTTTTCCTACTAGTTCCATTGTTGTCACTACTCATAGGAGCAGCCACAACACATATGGATTAGTTACAAACACACCTAATGGTCAAGACTTGTGTTCTTGACTTCTTAACACTTAGTTGCAACTCTTGGGCTATATAAACAAGCATTTGATGATTATTCTATCATCCATCTCTGATCTTTCCTCTCTCTCACACATTCATAACACAAAACAATCAAGTTCATAAAGTTTTGGGTTCATCACTTGAAGTTTCAAGTTGAATTTAAGGGCTCTATAGGACCGAAATTTTCAGTCATCTTTCAAACATCATAGAAGATTCATCTGGAGAAGTTAGAAGTCGAATCTTATATTTTTGGAAAGGTCCAAGTGTCAGTAAAATTTCATAAGAACAAAGTTTCTTTTGGTTTTGCTCATAAGAGTGCTTAAAACGATGATCTTCGGAACTGGTCGGATTTCTGATGAGGCTACAGGTTTGTTTTTGTAAAAATCATATCTCTTTCATTAAAGCTCTTCAAGAGCCAAACCTTACATTTTTGAAAAGGCCTTTTAGTGCCCAACAAATGTCTAGAACTGAGTTTTGTTGTATCTGGTCTTCTTGACCTCCCAAAGTCGTTGTCAAGTAGATGGCGCAAAGCTGGGAACATGCTGAAATTTCCCTATTTTGCACTTAGGCTTTGTGGTAGCTTATAAGTTGATCTTATACTTGTTCTAGGTACTAGGGAGTACATTTTGAGCATAGTAAAGTACTTTGCAAAGTGTTTTGAGCTATACTAAGGTAAGATATTGGTTATCCCTGCGAACACAATCAAAATGTCCTTTTTAAAGTGTCAAACACAGTTTAAACAAACTTTCATGTCCTATATGATGGATTGGGCATTGGGGGAAGGATTTAATCTATATTGGGTGACTTTGGGACTATATTTTATGTATGCATGTGGGTGGGATTGTTGTTTAACCCTTATGATTACTAATGACTCAACCATAGCTTAATTATGTTAGTTAATCTATTGCGGGTTGAAATGAATGATCGTTGGTCCTTGGATTTGTTGACACCCTATGGTTATATGATTGAACCATGTTGGGAGGGTGATTATGGGCTATTGTAATGGTTGTAACAATAGTATAATGATACGGTTATCATGCTGCATATACTTGACTTGTTGTTAAGATTGATTACATGATTATATGATCTAGCTCTTATGTTGATGAGTTGAATGATAGTGACACTAGTAATCATAGGATGGTATGATCACTTGTGCACATTACTAAGGGCCTTGTTATGTAGAACATAGATAGCTTATGAGGTAGCTTGCCTTTAGAAAATGAACTCGAGTATAAATTATGATAAAGAGATAAGCTTATCCCATAGTGTATTCGGAGTTGACACTATGAACCTACGAGTTCCACGGGTATTCTAGACATAACCCAAAGTGGAATACGATTGATTGAATGTGTGTATAGGTTAGCTACCTATTTGTTGCATAGCACATATTCCGGGATTTGGTTATGCATTTCCTTAACGACACCGATGTACCGCATTTATTTGTTTACATGTCACGTCGGATAGTAGGCCACCCTTTGGTCCTTAGACCAACCTACTTATTTTGATATTGTTGGCATAACTATTAAGACGAGAATTACGTTGTATAGTCCATAATGATTGATGGATGATTCTCGCAAATTGAGATAGGATTCCTTATTGTTGTTTAGGAACCCTACATGAGATAGGCACATTTAAGGTTTTCGTGCTAATCCTATTGTTGTGTTTATATGGATATGTTGATATTATATACGCAGTTTTATATGATCGTGATCAACATAATTTGTAAATATATATGTAATTGTTTTAATAAACAGTTTTGATTTAACATGTATATTTTTGGATAATCTTATCTTACTCGGCTTTATAAGCTGACACTTGTCTCTACTTTGTCGATTGTGTCTCGCAGAGTAACAAGGAAGAAGGATTCGCGCGGTGAGGAATGGGTAGACTATTAGATATTAGATCCGAAGATTGCCCTTAGCCGCCATTTGCTTATTATGTTGTTAAATCCTAGTTCAGGTTTGTGTAGGCCTGCAGGATACCTATATCGGATTTCTTGTAAAATAAGTGCTACGATAGTAACACCTTTGGATAATTTAACGTCAACCATATGTGACAAATAGGTTGACATTTGTTTAAATTGAAATAGACCTTTTCCGCCATTGTGGTCTTAATGAATGTTTAAAAGTTTTTTTAAAATCCGGTATTTAGTCTTACAACCTTGAGATACACCGGCTCACCCATTTGAACAAACTCTAAGAGAGGTATAAGTCGGAGTGCGCTAGCCTCCTAAGAGAGCGGGTTTTTAATTGCGTCTATCGCAAACCTTTGCTCTTGCGCTTCTTTGTGCGTTCAAGTGGAGCTACCGAGCTCTCTTGTGTTGTAGACTATACGAATGAGGTTTGGGTGTTACAAGATGGTATCAGAGCCTTAGTTTAAGTGAACTTAGGATCTAAAGGTGTAGGTTTTAAACTTAAACTATAAAACACTTGTCCAGATGTAAGTACATATGCCTATAGGATTAGGTTTGCTTGTACTTAGGATGGGTTGGGTTGAGCGAGCGTGTGTTAGAATAGGGTCATAATATATATTGCTATATGTTATAATTATGGGCTCTATTTTCTAATTATTCTCGCTATCATCCGTCGCTAATCCATGTTTCCTTCAAGTTTAGACGAAAATGGTTGCCACTCGCGGACAAACAAGCAAAGTAGATGGTGCGGAGGCTAGCCATACCAACCCATCTAATGGGAACATGAACAATAATGCTAGAATTGTTCATCCTCTGCCACTTCGAAGGCAAATTCCAATTGATGTCATGCCACCACCACCTAATCATGTTGATGTAGCACCTATTCTTGAAGAAGTCCCAAATGCACTGGAGATGTTTACAATAATAAGGGATTTACAGGCCAGACTGAGAACGACTGAAGAGGAGTTACTAAGAGTTAGGGAAGAAAGGGAGATCGAACACTCAGTTGGGAATTACTCTCAACGTTCCAGGAGTACTATTCGACACAGAAATGAAGTTAATTCTGCTGGTCCTCCTATTGTTCATGCTCCTATTGCTGCCCCACAGGTTCCGATTATACCTGTTGCTGCTCCAGAAATAATTCCTCAGGTTGCTGCTGTTCCAGTCACCACTGACAAAAGAGGCTTTAAGTATCCTGATTTCCTGAGGTGTGACCCAACCAAGTTTGCAGGAAGTCATGATCCCGTTGTTTGTGTACAATGGTTGTCGGAACTGGAAGTAGTATTGCAGTCATGTGATTGTCCAGAGGATAAGAAAGTCTTATGTGCTTCAAGAATGTTGGAAAGAGGAGCAAATAACTGGTGGGGGGTCATTATAGCTCCATTAACACCAACGGTTTTTGCTGCTATTACTTGGGCAACATTTAAGCAGAAGTTCATGGAGGAGTACCGTGGCTCGCGGGAACGTCGATTAATGGAGAAAGAATTCTTGGTGCTGAAGAAAGGTAGTTTGACTATTCATGAGTATGCTAGGCTATTCATGGAGAAACTAGTATTTGTGGAACATCTGGTTCCAAATGAGGAGGCTAAAGTTGCTGCTTATGTGGATGGTCTTCCACCAAAGTATCGGGGTTTGTGTCGCAAGAGTTTGACTCTGACTGAAGCGGTTAGAGAATCTAAATGCATTGATGATGACTATAGTGATGTTACCAATACTGAGAAGAGGGTTGGTGATAAGAGGAAGTCTAATGGTCAAGGCGGGTCCTCTAACAAGAAGGCTTCGGTTCAACAGGATAAAGGAAAAGCTGGTAGCAGTAACAATGACAAGTGGTGTTTTAAATGCAAAGCTAAACATTCTGGTGATTGTACTACGGCTACTCAAAGATGCATACGCTGTTCTCAAATGGGTCATTCCGTCAAAGATTGTAAGAACGAGATTACATGCTACAATTGTAAGCAACCCGGTCATATAAGTAGTGCATGTCCACAAAAGAAAGATGAGCCAAAGAAGGATGACAAGAAGGCAAAAGGAAGGGCTTTTCAGATGACGGTGAATCAAGCAAAGGATGCTGATGATGTCGTAAACGGTACATTTCTAGTTAACTCACATCCTGCAAATGTATTATTTGATTCTGGTGCAAATCGTACATTTGTGTCTATATCTTTTGCTTTGAAACTTGGTACGCCGTTGTCAAAACTTGCTTCTCCTTTACAAGTAGAAATTGCTGACGGTAAACTCTCGACCATTCGAGGGGCTTATCGAAAATGTTATGTTGAAATTGAAGGGAAGTCTTTCCCTATCAATTTATTACCTATTACCCTTGGGGGGTTTGATGTGGTAATTGGGATAGATTGGTTAGAAAGATTTGATGCTCACATCATTTGTAAGCAAAAGAACATTCGTTTGACCGCACCTGATGGGGATATAGTCCTTGTTCATGGCGAAAAGAACAAAGGAAACTTGGGAATCATCACTTTGGTGAAGGCTCTCAAACATATCCGTCAATCTAAATAGAACTTTCTGGCTTATGTTATTGACACTCGGAAAGAAAAGCCTGCGGTTCATGATGTTGAAGTTGTGTCTGAATTTCCTGATGTATTTTCTGAAGAGCTTCCAGGTATTCCACCTGATCGTGAGGTAGAATTCCGTATTGACCTAGTCCCTGGTGCTACGCCCGTTGCTAAAGCACCATACCGTCTCGCTCCAACAGAAATGAAAGAGCTTATGTCTCAGTTGCAGGAGTTACTAGAGTTGGGATTCATTCGATCGAGTTCCTCGCCTTGGGGAGCACCGGTTTTATTTGTGAAAAAGAAGGATGGTTCGATGCGTATGTGCATTGACTATCGTGAGCTTAATAAGAGGACAGTAAAGAATAAGTATCCTCTTCCCCGTATAGATGATTTGTTTGACCAATTGCAAGGTGCATCTTATTTCTCTAAGATTGACTTGCGATCTGGTTATCATCAACTCAAGGTGAAAGAAGAACATGTTGCTAAGACCGCTTTTAGAACACGGTATGGCCATTATGAGTTCTTAGTAATGCCATTTGGGCTAACTAATGCTCCAACGACTTTCATGGATATGATGAATCGTGTATGTCGGCCTTACTTGGATCACTTTGTTATTGTCTTCATTGATGACATTCTTGTTTATTCAAAATCCAAGGAAGAACATCGTGAGCATTTGAGGGTTATTTTAAAGTTACTAAGATAGAAACAACTCTATGCTAAGTTTTCAAAGTGTGAATTTTGGCTTCGAGAGGTACAATTTCTTGGCCATGTGATTAGTGAAAAGGGAGTTATGGTTGATCCTTCCAAGGTTGAAGCTGTAATGAAGTGGACTCAGCCGAAGACGGTGACGGAAATTAAGAGTTTCTTGGGTTTAGCTGGATATTACCGACGGTTTATTCAAGATTTTTCTCGAATAGCCAAGCCTATGACTGCGTTGACTAAGAAAGGGGTGAAATTTGTATGGACAGAAGATCAAGAAAAAGCTTTTCAAATCTTGAAATCCAAGTTATGTGAGGCTCCTATTTTATCTTTACCTGAGGGTACTGATGATTTCGTTGTATATAGCGATGCTTCTATAACTGGATTGGGTTGTGTATTGATGCAAAGGGATAAAGTAATTGCGTATTGTAACAACCCTACTTTTTAAATATCATATATGTGCTAGTTATGTTGCCTATGATCCCGCAAGCCATAGTTATACTTGAAGCTAGTAGATAATGCCCCTAAATTAGCAATCTAAAGCTATTGTTCAACTCTAAATTCGATTTATGAAATACCATTGAACAAAAATTTCATTGATGGTTAATCAAGTTATAAATGATAAAATGAGCCTCACAAGTTGAGATATCAATCAAAATTCTTATAAATGTCCAACAAATCAATCACCAAACCAATGTAAGTAAATATGGCATGAGAATAAAGATTTCTATCTCAAAGTATATTTATAAATTAATATGTACATAAAAGTGTTTAAATAACAATAAGTATATATATATATATATATATATATGCTAAAATAAATACAAGTTTATAAATAAAGGCTTATGTAACAAATTAAAAACACAAAAATATATACATACAAACATATATACACGACATATACATATATATACACATATTAGAATAAACACTAACTCATACTACAAACTAATACAATTAACCTTACAATACATACATAAATACATATACATACACCTAACACATATATACACCTTATATACACAATTTATATATAAAAAAAAAGAACAAAAACCCTTCAATTCCCCCCTTAGAGGCCCCCCCCCTTCACACCACATACACCCATTTCAAATCACTTTTACACTCATTTTACTCTTGGAACTCACCACTCCAACACACACTTCTTACTCTTTTCACACACATAACCTCTTTTCTCTCAAAAACTCTCCCTCCCTCTTTCTTTTCTCCTTCAAATCGGCCCAAGCAAAACAAGGCAAGAACAAGGCTAAATCTCATCTAAACTTATACTAATTATAAGGGTTTTAAGTTAGATTAATAAAGGGTCAATCCAAGCAAGGTTTAAGGGTTGTTTTAGGCTTAGATTGGAGGTATTATAAGGGTTTGGAGGCCACAAAATTCTGCCCACTTTCTTCATCCAAAACCAAGTTCAAGAGGGTATAATCTTCATCCTTTTTACTAGATCTAATCTTGTTTTTGTTTATATTCAAAGGTTTTAGCAAAAACTCATACTTTCTTCTTGTTTTCTTTGTAATATACACTTAATGAGGGCAAAGTTGATAGGATCTTTCTTTCTATGCTCATGCATGTCGAATCTAAGAAGAAAGATCCAAGGATTCAACAAGTTTAAGACCCAAAAGTGTTGTTATAGATTAGTAGCTTTTAAAGTGACTTTCTTGTTGATAGATCTATATGTTTTTGTATATTTTTGAAGAGTATATTCTAAGATTTTTCACTCAAAAGATGTTTTTATATTGTTGAATGTTAGATCTATAAAAGTTGATAGTAAAAAGTGTTGATTTGAATGCATGTATGCTAGATTTAAGAAAGTTGGATCTTTTGTTGGATTATGAGATGAATATGGACTTGTTATAAGTGAAAAATATGTTAATATTAATATTCTGGAAAAATTGATAAAATATCAAGGATATAAAGCTTGAATCAAAACATGTTAAAATAAGCTAGAAATCATAAACCGAAAACACGCAAAAAATGCATTTTGAGCACACACATGCACCATAATCTTATGACCAAGGAAATATGATAAACCTACTGGAAATAAGTTGAAATAAAAGTATAAAACTCAGATCTATTGGTTCATGGCAACAATAAGCTCAAAAATCACCTTTTCGGGTCAAATAATCACTAACCGAAAGCACTAAATTGCACATATCACACCACCACCACTATCACGATTTTGGACACCAAAATATGATGAACTTTCTGGAAATAATGAAACAAGAATGAAAATCCATTTTGAAGCACTTTAATTGCTTAAGAATGAGGCTAAAATCACTATTTCGGTAAACGATTTTTAATCATAAAACCCTCAAAATAAGCAAGACACAAGAGAGGTTGAATTGATATGATTTTGTATGGATAAAAGTTGCCTAAAAGGCCTGAGATTATTGACCAAAATGTTTAGTGATGATTTCTAAGAATTTCCATGAATTATTGAATTTAAATGGTAATTAAAAGACATAAAAATAAATAAATAAATTATGTAAATCAAGAATGGGGTTAAATCATCTTAACCATTGATAAGAATAACTAAAACCTACTGGAGAAAAATAGTTAAAAGGCAAGAGACATGTGTTACATAATTTAAAGATAAATAATTAAGTAAAAATAACTAATTAAATATTATCATTAAAATAAATGGAAAATACATAAATAAAAGTATAAAAACATGGAATTATAAATTAAGGAGCATATATATCAGAAGATAATTCAAATGAAATTATTCATAATTTATAAAGGCAATTATGACACTTAAAAGTATTTTTAAGGATTTATTTAGCAAATAAATCAATAAAGTGAATAAATAAATAATTAAATATTATTAAATTAAATATATAATTACAAATCAGAAAATATACATAAAATATTAATATTATAAGACCACTAATGTCAAATATTATTACTAATCAAAGTATACAATGGAAATCATATAAACCAAAGCCAAACTACCGAAATTCCAATAAACGTACAAAAACGTATAATGAGAAAACGACTCTTACCACAAAATCTCTCATAACCAAATAAAGAGAACATCATAATGCACTTAAATACCATAATCTAATAACAACCAAAGATGGGCAAGTCTACTAGTATACATCTCATGATCTAGCTCACTAGTTCATGTCACGCGAACTTACGCCGTGAATATATACGTTATGGTTTAGGCTTGCTTGAGGCGCAACAAATCTAAGCGAAGGAATCGCGTTTGATCAGCCCCTTTCACTCTCTAATCAAGTGAGTCATAGACTCCTTTCAAACTCTTTTATATGTTTTACTTGCGGGGTGAAAAGCATGATTAATTAAAATGACTTTCTCTTATGAAATGATTCTTTGAAATAATGATAAAGATATGGGAATTATATTGTATGTTCAACGTGTTATATGTTATATGATGAGCTTGAGTACTGTCAAACGGTGGTCCCCTGTACACTACTATTAACTCTTTGAGGCCTGTAGTTAGAGGGTTGCGCAACTAGGATTTGTCCCCTCATCCACTATTATAGGTAACGGTGGGATGTTTGGTCTGCCTTGGTGGCCACCTTCATCGCCAGTCTGGCCTCGCGGTGCTCTAACTACTATATATTTATGGCGTCTCCATGGCACGACCTTGGTTATCTTTATGCACGTGATTGACAGCATGTGCTTATCATTATCTTATCATTTGGGACATTATATCTGATTATTGGGACATAACCGGTCTTAGTAGTGGCTCAAGAACAATCTCATCAAATTATGTCATGGTAGTCTTACCATTGACCCAGAGGTATTGATATTATATTATGGATTGAAATTATTGATTGAACATACGGTTTGGGTATGGACAGTATGATGGAATTCTTGGAAATTTTATGACATATTATTTCTTGACTTGGATTAAATATATGTGTGTTGTTAGCATAAACCTATGAACTCACTCAACTCTCGTAGTTGACACTTTTTCTTCATGCTTTTCAGGTCTAGGGCAGTAAGTTAGCATTTTGGACCGCCTCACAGATGATGTGTTTATTTGTTGCATGTTGGACTAGTAACGCAAACATTTGATCTTTTGATTATGAATTTGGTTATGTAATGTTTATTAAACGTCAACTTGAACTTGTAACCTCTTGAATTTGAATGGCATTTGAAACCTTATGTTGATGTTTTATACTTAAATCTTTTGTACCATGTCGTTCTGTGGCATCTCGTGTTTCCGCTATAGTCGGGGTGTTACAGAGAAATGGTATCAGAGCTGCAAGGTTATAGAGAATTTTTGCTATAACCTACGTATTTTCAAAACGAGTCGAATATTTCTTAAACAATTGAGTCGATCATAAAGTATTCTTGTTTTACTTATGCATAGCCTGATCAACTATGCCTAACTAAAAATTTAATATGGAATGATCGAAATGATTGTCTAATGGATATTCAAAATGAGTCTTTTGAAAATAAGCTTTAAAAACGATTCTTGGTGCAAAAGATACATAACCAAATCCAATGTTTGCATTACCTATTAGAACCCTTAGTTACTACCCCCACTTGGCTAGCATTACTTTGTCCATTTAGATATAATACATGAGAGCTATGCACAAGTTGAATTCTAGTCATTACTTTAATTATAAATGGTTATGTCGGTCGTGCGAGTCAAGTTGGTCGTTGTGAATGGTCATGTCGTTGTTTGGTTGTTAAGCTTGTGAGTCGTTGGTCGAGTTGGTTGGTTGCTTGTCAAATGGTTAAGGTCGTCTCATGGTCCGTCGAGTCGTCTTGCTGTCCGTAAGTTGCCACATGGGTCGTCAATGGTCAAGTCGGTCGTCCATGGTCGTCTAAGCGTCGAGTCAAGTCGTCATCTCACGCCTTTGTGAAACTTGTGTAGGAACATCATGTCACAAGCAAGTGGAGCTTCCGGATCAGCCCCTAGACCAAGGAACTTGTATGGATTCGTGGACTACATGGAAGAGGAAGAAAGGAGACGCCTAGAGCAAGAGCAACCTCCCCAACCACTCCAAGAAGAAGAAGAAGAAGAAGAGAAGAAGAGACCGATCCAATGGAAGACCCATCGGAAGACGATAATGCTAGAAGTGTTGCCTCTAGCCAACCTGGACGCCGCTCACCCTCGCCACCACCATCACCACCAGCCCCTAGAGCACCCGCTCCGCCAAGGCAAGATGCACCCATGAACCTAAGTGATGGGCGATTTCCAGCCCAAGACCCATACTTTCAGCCGCGTCTTCCCCGTGATCATCCCTGGTACCATCTCGGACATAGGCATCAAGGAGAAGAACCACACCGCCCAGTCTATGGGGTACCCCCTCCACCTCCCATTGGTATGACTCGTGAAGAAAGGAAGAGGGTGTGGGGAATAGCAAACGGATTAAGGGATGCTAGAGTAAGGGTAAGGACTCAAGAGGTGATGATGGAAAGGGCCTTAGGAGTTATGGATCGAACGGGAGACTATGCGAGTTTGGCGATATCAGAAGTTCGACGAGTTAATGAGGTGATATTCATTATGGGATGTGTGCTTACGGCTGTTTGCACTCTCGTAATAGCTCTCATGCTTAGGAAGTAAACCTAAGAGCTTCTCTATTTATGAACTTATTCGATGTATGAACGTTTGTACTTTGTTTCACTTTCTTGAACTTTCTAGCTTTTGTGTGACGATGATCACATAGTATTTGGCATGTAGCAAATTTGTGAACTCATCTTGAATGATATATATGTATGCTTAATGCCTCTCTATGGTTACATGATGTGCTATCCTTGTTGTGATATAGTTATCTCTATTATAAACGTTGTAGTTACAGCAGGAAATCAGTTCTGACCACTTTTAGTAGAACGTCCATATCTGGAGTTCTATTTCGTCTTTTGACCTGATTCCAATTGGAGAAACTTAACTCATAGGGCTACGTTTCATATTTTATGAGTTTTTCCCAGATCGTCCATCTTAAGCCACTTTTACGTGCTCCAAGTTCGAACAAGGATTCTGTAATTCTCCTGGCTAACCTGGAAAGCATGGTTGATTAATTTTAGAATTTACCTAGCCATTTATTTACTCAAATGACAAGTGCGTCGTGATTATAAAAAGGAATATGAATCGGGTTATACATATACATATGTGGGCAAACGAGCCCTCTATGCACTAAATAACTTTAGATGTACTCGTGTGAGATCAAGAAGTCGTGAGTCGAGCTTATGTCATATGATTCAATACACGAATAACTAAACTATATTATCCTTTGTAGAGACATGGCACCACGAAGGACCGGCGGAGAAACAAGTGAAGAGGCCCAGCGAAGAGCCGAGTTAGCTGAGCTTATCTCCCAACAGATCAATGCCGCCATGCCAAACATAGCCACTCAAATTGCGGAAAGCGTGACCGCCACACTTAACACGAACCGAAGGCAAGATGTGGGAGGAAATGCTATTGACAGGAATGCTTACAAGGCTTTCACATCTTGCAACCCCAAGGAGTTTCAATGGT
>CM067167.1:154150549-154227485 GCA_034093135.1 Erigeron breviscapus | reverse complement strand
GCTTTTGTCATTCCGTTCACTGGGCTTTTTGCTCAGCCGTATTCCTTTTTCTTTCTTATACGGCAGGTGATCAAGTGGGCTTTGGGAACGAGAGAAGAGAGTAGATAGAAGTGGACTTAGCACCCCTTGCCTTAGAGTTTTATTTCAAGCTTTAGAAGTATATATTTTGATTTGTCAGGTTGACTTTGGTTTGACTTTGAATAAGATTAACGCCCTTTTGGCCTTTTAGTTCTTTTGATATCATTTTGTATTGTTTAGAAAATTAGGGGCGTTACAGAATGGTATCAGAGCATAGGTTCCTTCCTGTAGAAACTTAAACCTAGGTTATGGCCTGTGAGATTTGGGTAGACTTTGGGTTAAGATCTTTATTTCAATTTCGAGGTCGAAATTGTTTTTAAGTAGGTGGAGTTGTAATATCCTCTAAAATCCAAACCAATGTAAATTGATGAAAAGTGAACTTAATTTTAAAGGTTAAATTGTTCTAAGTTTAATTTTAATCTTAAGTTATTTTCCAAAAATAATAATAATAAAAACTAATGATTTATAACAGTGAATTGAAATGTGGTCGTCCATGCTAGAAGAAAAAAAACCGGTGGGAAGGCTGCCTGGATCGGATTGGCTTCACACCTTTTCATCATGTTGTTACCATTTGAAATTTGAATGGTCTTTCAAGATAATAATATGAAAGACAAAGATATGTACGAGTTAAGACTTTTTTTATGCAGTTCTTTTCTTATTAGATGAAAATTAGTATACGGTGATAGATTATCTACGAGTCAGAAGGTTTTTGGCTCATATTAAACATTTTAAATGTGGGTAAGTCAGAAAGGTTTTTGGCTCATATTAAACATTTTAAATGTGGGTAAAAAAAAGAGAGTTTTGACAAATTAAAATATTTTTTTATCAACTTTTTATTTTATGTTATAAAACTGTATGAGGATTTAGAGATTCTATACCCGAGCAACGCACGGGTATTGTTCTAGTTTCAATTGTTTCAAATGTTAAATCATGTCCACAAATACAAGCATTTTGAGTTATGAGTTTCATAAGTTGAAAGCTGCAGCCTTAACACCATGTCATTTCTCATTCATATCGGATATGATGATACCTATAGTGTAACACCTTGTCTTTATTTTGTTCTAAATATCATACTAACTATCTATCGTAGTAATCATATATATCTTAAAAATGTTAAATATATGAATGTTTTGTAATCTATTTTAATTAATTCGAACACCAGATTCACATATACATATTCTTGTATGTCGTTGTGCTGGGAATTATTTGGACATGCATCGTATTTTTTTTTAACTATTAATTCCAGGTAAAAAGTGTGAAACAAAATTAAGCAATAATATTTTTATTCAAAAAGTTGTGATGAGTAAAATCCATATATTATTCAAGAGTCAAGGTTTTTAGCACTTTAGCTCATGACAAGTAACTAGTTTTTGGTTGAACCCTTTTGCTCTAATAAGATGCAAGGAGACTAATTTAAGTCAACCGATTACTTTTTCAGATCAAAGGAAACATCGTTGTATGATGGGCAACCAGTGGCGGATCCAGGAATTTTTAAGGTCGGGGGCACAATATTTTAGCTTAATATACTAGAAAGAAATGCGTAAAAAAATATCTTAGATGAAAGAACAAGTTGCAATACCTTAGACGAAAAAACAGCATGAGTTCTACAACAATTCTGCACCAATTACAGCTTCAAACAGCCATAAATCTGCACCACAAAACTGCTGTAATTCTGCACAAAAAACTGCTGCAATTCTGCCCCTATAACAGGAGAAAAACAGCCATAGTTCAGCTGCAACACAACCATAATTCTGCAGCAGAAATCTGCAATAAACCAGCAGGAATTCTGCACCAAAAAACAGCAAAAAAATAGCTAAACAGCAACAAAAAAAACTGCCTAAAACAGCAGTTTCAAAACTGTACAGCAGGAAAACAAAAAAGAAGCCAAAAACAAGTTTCTTTCATTAAACCATGATTAAACAAGTTACAAATTACAACTTTCATTGAACCATGATAAAAACAAGTTACAAATTACAACTTTCCTTTACGATGAACCTTGTTAAAGCGAGCAATGACATTTTCATTTTTCACATTGGCTAAAGCTTCTTTTTCTATAGTACAAGTTAGACAAGCATTCAAAAACTCGTCGCCAATTCTATTGCGCAAGTCGGATTTCACAAGCTTCATTGCCGAAAAACATCTCTCAACCGTAGCAGTTGCAACGGGCAAAATCAATGCTAACTTTAATAATCGATAGACCAATGGATAAGATTTATGTTTGTTTGTTTCCACCATCACTCAATTTATGTTGAGCAAAGAAAGCATCAATGGCATCTTTAAGAAATAAAGAGGTTGTTTCCTTAACATGGATAAGTCCCACAAATCTCTCCTTAACAAGTCCATAAGCATCAACATATCGTAAAACTATAGCCATTTGTTCTTTTTGAGATACATCACTAGACTCATCAACTAGCAAAGACAACACGTCATCACCAATTTCTTGAAAAATGGATTCAAGTATTTCAAGTTCAAAGCAAGTAGCAATATCTTTTTGGATTGATGGAGCCTTATATCGATTATTTCCGGCGGCTTTTGGCAAATTACGGAGTTCCTCGTTTTGACTTAAAATTAAATCCATTGTTTCCAAAAAGTTTCCTTTGAAAAGAGATGTTTCCCTCTCATCATGACCACAAAAAGGTAATGCACATTTCAAACAAAATCTACAAGCAGAAACTGTAGCATTTAGGCGAATTCGATTTGCACGCCTCACGACATCATCTTGTTTATGAAAAGCCATTTTAATATATTGCTTTGGATTTACTAGATCCTCACAACTTTTAAGAGCTCTATTGTGATGACTATTGATTTCACCAACATGCTTAACAAGACTCTCGATTTTGTTCCAACAATTAAATCCTTTTATTGTAAATGAATCACCCCCACCTTGGTTCCCCACATAATCACCACATAAGTAACAACACAAGCAAAATGCTTTGTCCGCTTTTACACTATACTCTAACCAATTACCATACTTCCCAAACCATTCCACACAAAAAACGTCTTCCCTTATTCCCTATCTTTCTTATTGGAAATTTATGACCACGTGGTTGACACGGTCCATTCATCCAATATTTTCTTCTTATTTCATCCCTTTGATTAGGATGATAATCCAAAATACGTATCCTATCAATGGGATCCCATGGAAGATTATCCAAATCAACTAGTTTAGGCATTTTAGGTGTAGAGATTGGTGGTGGTTCATTATTATTAGCCATATTTTTATATGAAGATTTCACACCAATACCATCATTTGATGATGGTTCTTTCCTTTTGAGGTATTTTTCCATGATTCCTAACAAAACAATTAAACAAGTATAACTAATAATATTATATATATTTAAGCCCTAATAAACAATAATAGCAATTAAATAATATTAACAAAAAAAAAGAGAGTTAGGGTTTTGAAAATTTACCTTTGAATTCAAATATTATAGTGAAAAAGAGATCCAACAATCCAAATAGCTCAAGCAAGAAAGATTAAAATTTTGGAATTTCACATTAGGAAATTTAGAGGGACATAAGAAATTCAGATTTAGAATTTTACATCACTTTGGAGTTTGGAGGGAAAAGTGAAAAGGGAAAATATCTGCTCTTGTACGTATGGAACTTCTTTTTTGTTAAGGGGCTAAATGTTGAAGAAGTAGGGGGAGTTTTGGTATGTGATGAGATATTCTCTAAATTATAAAATCAAGTTTTATTTTGAAAGTTTCAATACTAAATTTGTCCTCTAATTACTAAACAAATATAATATGAAAAGAAATATATATTTTCTGTTTATTCCTTTTAAAATCACGTTTAAATTAGTTATTATACTATGATATTGTTTATTCCTTTTAAAATCACGTTTAGATTAGTTATTATACTATGAAAAAATGTTGGCTATACCTCTTTTGCTGCTAAGATGATTACAAATCATGAAATTAATGTAAAACTTAAAAAGAAGACAATATAAATGTAAATAAATGAGTATATATGTATTTCTACTCTACGAGAACGTTACCCGCGCGTTGCTGCGGTGATGGAGTCTCCTCTCTCTTCAGTTACCTTTAACCCTAGCGCCCTTGCGCATTCTCTTCCCCTCTTCTTGATCTGGCGTTACTCCTTTGCATGCTTCCTAGTGTTCCCTCTTGATTCTTCCACACGCGCCTCGCTTCACCCTGCTCTGGGGCGGCTTACCTTGTTGGCGTGGCGGGATCTGTTCCCAGGAGGGACTCGTGTTTTTCTCGGTCTGCGGGAGGGAGGTGCAGGTGAGGTGGGTAATCTGCTGGCGTGGGGTGGACGGTGAAGGATGGGCGTGATTGTCGGTTTGCGCGAGGTGATGTAAATTTTTTTTGTAGAGGGTGATGTAATTGCAGCCGGCGGTTCGTGCGTTTCTGACAGGGGACTCCCGGGGAGTGCGGGGCACTGCTTTAACCCTTCGGGCTACTCGAGTGGGTTGGCCCTATCGTCTTGGTTGGTCGTCGCCGATGACATATTTGATATCAGAGGGGGCGGCCTCATGGGGGCCTAGCTAGAGGCGGGGTGTCCTGGAGGCTCATCTTTCCTCGCCGTCCGGGCCGGGGGCCTAGGGCCGAGCGGCGATTTCTATGAGTTCGGTGCTGGCCTGTGGTTGGGAGTTGACGATGCGGTCTCCCCCCGCTCCCGTTGCCGGTGGATGGATGTTGTGGTACCGTATCGATGACCCGTTTCCGCGTTACCGGGTTCCGACGAGTATTGGTCACTTTTATACCCTCACGGGGACTCCAACTCGCAGGATGAGTCTCGGGGGGGGATTGTCGGTGTATTTGTTTGGATTTGGGTTCTTTTTGGGAGCTTATTCTTGAGTGGTTGTCCTGGCCGTCGCGGTTTCTTTCCGAAGGCCCGTCTCGAAGCGGGGACCTCTTGGGACCAGACACTCACGGTTCGATTCTCGCTTCGCCCCCAATGTGCTTTCATTAGAGTAGGAAGGGGGGCTGAGTGGAGACGAGGAAGTGATATTTGGCGGTTTGGGGTTCTCGGCGGAATTACTCTTAGCGTTCGTGTGGTCGGTTCGCGGGTTTCCCGCCGTTCTCGGAGGGTCCTCGGGGGATGCGAGCGATCGGACTCGGTGTATCCCAGGCTGTGGAGGTGGCGTCGGGGGAGTACAGGACTATGGCAGAGAAGGTGTTTAGGGGAAAGTGGCCGGTGTAGGGGAGTGAAAGACTCGGGTGTGGAGGAATAAAAGATGTTGATGGGTGGGTGGGGCGTGGGTTGGTTGGGTTATGGTTGAAGGGTGAAGAGGAATAGTGGAGGAAGTTAGTGAGTGTAAGTCTGATGGTTGAAATATGGTGGGGTGGTGGGGTTGTGATGGTTGGTGATGGTGTGAATAAGTGAGAAGGTAGTGAGGTCAAGTGACGTAGAATGGAGGTACAGAAGTGGTGCATTAAAATTAAATGTGTATATTGTGAAACTTAAAATCAATATTGAAATTTTAAGTTTAATTGTTGAAAATTAAAAGTAAATTTACTTTATAATCTAATCTATTATATTAATAAAGAAAGATTGTTATGACATAAGATTTTTAAAAGTTCTCTTATGTGACACTTTCATACATCTTTTTGATTTAATTATGACATTATTATACTTTTTAAAATTCAAACTATCTTTCTCTTTTTTACATCATCAATATAGATTTTAATTAAATGCATGTTTTAGAATTCTATACAACTACCATCCAGGGATGGCAACGGGCCGGGTATGGTCCGGGTTTAGGTAATCCCGGACCCGGACCCGATTAGAAATCCCCATCCCAAACTCGGACCCGGACCCGACGGGTACCCGTTTACTTACTAACCGTCGGGTATCGGGTTTCCTCACTGGTAACCGGGGATCCGTTAAATTTTATATATTATCAGTCTTTTTCTTTAGAATTTTACTTGCTACACATAGTCTACCACTAATAAGTCTTTCCGTAATATATTTGAGAATATTGAATGGAACACAAGCCTTGAGGTTGCCAGGTCTGTTTCTTTTCTACTTTCAATTATAACTAAACTATTTGTGTAACATCCTAAATCTTTATTTCGTTTATTTGTTGACTTTGATTTACTAGTCAACCGTGCTTTGACTTGTCTAGGTTCCACTCGACTTTACAAATCAATTTAAGTTATGATTTAATATATGTTTATGTGTAAGAATTATGTGTAAATATAATTAATCATATGTATATATGGGTATACATTTTGATTAGTTACCATATATGTATTATTTGTGCTTATATGTTTATATACAATTGTGTACCTAAAAATTAACTACTAATAGATATATACATGTAATTGAATTATAACTAAATGAATAAAAGCAATCAAACTTACATTAACTAGTTACTACACTTAATTACACAAATAATAATCATGAATCAAAGTCTAGAATTAACCAAGTCAATTAGTCAAGTCAAGACTTGTGTTCTTGACATAAACCCCACCTAAACTAACCAAGACTTGGATTTTACTTGTGAATCATCAATGGGACCTTTTCCTACTAGTTCCATTGTTGTCACTACTCATAGGAGCAGCCACAACACATATGGATTAGTTACAAACACACCTAATGGTCAAGACTTGTGTTCTTGACTTCTTAACACTTAGTTGCAACTCTTGGGCTATATAAACAAGCATTTGATGATTATTCTATCATCCATCTCTGATCTTTCCTCTCTCTCTCACATTCATAACACAAAACAATCAAGTTCATAAAGTTTTGGGTTCATCACTTGAAGTTTCAAGTTGAATTTAAGGACTCTATAGGACTGAAATTTTCAGTCATCTTGCAAACATCATAGAAGATTCATCTGGACGAATTAGGAGATCGAATCTTATATTTTTGGAAAGGTCCAAGTGTCAGTAAAATTTCATAAGAACGAAGTTTCTTCTGGTTTTGCTCATAAGAGTGCTTAAAACGACGATCTTCAGAACTGGTCGGATTTCTGACGAGGCTACAGGTTTGTTTTTGTAAAAATTATATCTCTTTCATTAAAGCTCTTCAAGAGCCAAACCTTACATTTTTGAAAAGGCCTTTGAGTGCCCAACAAATGTCTAGAACTGAGTTTTGTTGTATCTGGTCTTCTTGACCTCCTAAAGTCGTTTTCAAGTAGATGGCGCAAAGCTGGGAACATGCTGAAATTTCCCTATTTTGCACTTAGGCTTTGTGGTAGCTTATAAGTTGATCTTATATTTGTTCTAGGTACCCGGGAGAACATTTTGAGCAATAAAGTACTTTGCAAAGTGTTGTGAGCTGTACTAAGGTATGATATTGGTTATCCTGCGAACACAATCAAAATGTCCTTTTTTAAAAGTGTCAAACGTTGCTTAAACAGACTTTCATGTCCTATATGTTGGATTGGGCATTGGGGGAAGGGTTTAATCTATATTGGGTGACTTTGGGACTATAATTTATGTATGCATGTGGGTGGGATTGTTGTTTAACCCTTATGATTACTAATGACTCAACCATAGCTTAATTATGTTAGTTAATCTATTGCGGGTTGAAATGAATGATTATTGGTCCTTGGATTTGTTGACACCCTATGGTTATATGATTGAACCATGTTGGGAGAGTGATTATGGGCTATTGTAATGTTTGTATCAATAGTAGAATGATACGGTTATTATGCTACATATACTTGACTTATTGTTAAGATTGATTGCATAATTATATGATCTAGCTCTTATGTTGATGAGTTGAATGATAGTGACACTAGTAATCATAGGATGGTATGATCACTTGTGCACATTACTAAGGGCCTTGTTATGTTGAACATAGATAGCTTATGATGTAGCTTGCCTTTAGAAAATGAACTCGAGTATAAAATACGATAAAGAGATAAGCTTATCCCATAGTGTATTCGGAGTTGACACTATGAACCTACGAGTTCCACGGGTATTCTAGACATAACCCAAAGTGGAATACGATTGATTGAATGTGTGTATAGGTTAGCTCCCTATTCGTTGCATAGCACATATTCCGGGATTTGGTTATGCATTTTCTTAACGACACCGATGTACCGCATTTATATGTTTACACGTCACGTCGGATAGTAGGCCACCCTTTGGTCCTTAGACCAACCTACTTATTTTGATATTGTTGGCATAACTATTAAGACGAGAATTACGTTGTATAGTCCATAATGATTGATGGATGATTCTCGCAAATTGAGATAGGATTCCTTATTGTTGTTTAGGAACCCTACATGAGATAGGCACATTTAAGGTTTTCGTGCTAATCCTATTGTTGTGTTTATATGGATATGTTGATATTATATACGCAGTTTTATATGATCGTGATCAACATAATTTGTAAATATATATGTAATTGTTTTAATAAACAGTTTTGATTTAACATGTATATTTTTGGATAATCTTATCTTACTCGGCTTTATAAGCTGACACTTGTCTACTTTGTCGATTGTGTCTCGCAGAGTAACAAGGAAGAAGGATCGCGCGGTGAGGAATGGGTAGACTATTAGACATTAGATCCGAAGATTGCCCTTAGCCGCCATTTGCTTATTATGTTGTTAAATCCTAGTTCAGGTTTGTGTAGGCCTGCAGGATACCTATATCGGATTTCTTGTAAAATAAGTGCTACGATAGTAACACCTTTGGATAATTTAACGTCAACCTTATGTGACAAATAGGTTGACATTTGTTTAAATTGAAATAGACCTTTTCCGCCATTGTGGTCTTAATGAATGTTTAAAAGTTTTTTTAAAAATTGGAGTCTTACAACCTTGAGATACACCGGCTCACCCATTTGAACAAACTCTAAGAGAGGTATAAGTCGGAGTGCGCTAGCCTCCTAAAAGAGCGGGTTTTTAATTGCGTCTATCGCAAACCTTTGCTCTTGCGCTTCTTTGTGCGTTCAAATGGAGCTACCGAGCTCTCTTGTGTTGTAAGACTATACAATGTTTGGGTGTTACAAGATGGTATCAGAGCCTTAGTTTAAGTGAACTTAGGATCTAAAGGTGTAGGTTCTAGACTTAAACTATAAAATACTTGTCCAGATGTAAGTACATATGCCTATAGGATTAGGTTTGCTTGTACTTAGGATGGTTTGGGTTGAGCGAGCGTGTGTTTAGGGAGGGGGGCGGGGGATCTTTGATCCTCTGCTTCGTAATTCGTTTTCTGCCGATGTTATGCCTGGCTCGAGTCTTCTTACTTTTGAGGCCGCCACTACTTCATCCGTGTACCCACACCATGTGATCCCTGATCTCTTTTTGGTGTGGTTGGGCGTGGGCTACCGTCTTTTTGGTTGTTCGGTTTGCGTTCGCTCTCGATGGAACTGTGTTAGGGCGGCTTAAAACGTGTGTGGACCTTATCTACCTGTGTCCGAGGGTTCACGTCGTGCCGCACTTCTCCTAGCAGAGGCCTCTTCTTTAGATGTTCTCTGTTGGTTGTGGTTATGTTGTGGGCGGCTGTGCGTGCTCGACGGCGCGTTTTTATCTTGAGTAGCTTCTCTGCGTCTGTTCGGCCTCTGGGCTGCCCCCCGGCTTTCTGGTATCGCTAGTTGGATTGTTTGCTTGGTTTGGGTGGGTTGAGCGAGCGTGTGTTAGAATAGGGTCATAATATATATTGCTATATGTTATAATTGTGGGCTCTATTTTCTCATTATTCTCGCTATCATCCGTCGCTAATCCATGTTTCGTTCAAGTTTAGACGAAAATGGTTGCCACTCGCGGACAAACAAGCAGAGTAGATGGTGCGGAGGCTAGCATTACCAACCCATCTAATGGGAACATGAACAATAATGCTAGAATTGTTCGTCCTCTGCCACTTCGAAGACAAATTCCAATCGATGTCATGCCACCACCACCTAATCATGATGATGCGGCACCTGTTCTTGAAGAAGTCCCTAATGCACTGGAGATGTTTACGATAATAAGGGATTTACAGGCAAGACTGAGAACGACTGAAGAGGAATTACTAAGAGCTAGGGAAGAAAGGGAGATCGAACACTCAGTTGGGAATTACTCTCAACGTTCCAGGAGTACTATTCGACACAGAAATGAAGTTAATTCTGCTGGTCCTCCTATTGTTCATGCTCCTATTGCTGCCCCACAGGTTCCGATTATACCTGTTGCTGCTCCAGAAATAATTCCTCAGGTTGCTGCTGTTCCAGTCACCACTGACAAAAGGGGCTTTAAGTATCCTGATTTCCTGAGGTGTGGCCCAACCAAGTTTGCAGGAAGTCATGATCCCGTTGCTTGTGTACAATGGTTGTCGGAACTGGAAGTAGTATTGCAGTCATGTGATTGTCCAGAGGATAAGAAAGTCTTATGTGCTTCAAGAATGTTGGAAAGAGGAGCAAATAACTGGTGGGGGGTCATTATAGCTCCATTAACACCAACGGTTTTTGCTGCTATTACTTGGGCAACATTTAAGCAGAAGTTCATGGAGGAGTACCGTGGCTCGCGGGAACGTCGATTAATGGAGAAAGAATTCTTGGTGCTGAAGAAAGGTAGTTTGACTATTCATGAGTATGCTAGGCTATTCATGGAGAAACTAGTATTTGTGGAACATCTGGTTCCAAATGAGGAGGCTAAAGTTGCTGCTTATGTGGATGGTCTTCCACCAAAGTATCGGGGTTTGTGTCGCAAGAGTTTGACTCTGACTGAAGCGGTTAGAGAATCTAAATGCATTGATGATGACTATAGTGATGTTACCAATACTGAGAAGAGGGTTGGTGATAAGAGGAAGTCTAATGGTCAAGGAGGGTCCTCTAACAAGAAGGCTTCGGTTCAACATGGTAAAGGAAAAGCTGGTAGCAGTAACAAGCAGTAACAATGACAAGTGGTGTTTTAAATGCAAAGCTAAACATTCTGGTGATTGTACTACGGCTACTCAAAGATGCATACGCTGTTCTCAAATAGGTCATTCCGTCAAAGATTGTAAGAATGAGATTACATGCTACAACTGTAAGCAACCCGGTCATATAAGTAGTGCATGTCCACAGAAGAAAGATGAGCCAAAGAAGGATGACAAAAAGGCAAAAGGAAGGGCTTTTCAGATGACGGTGAATCAAGCAAAGGATGCTGATGATGTCGTAAACGGTACATTTCTAGTTAACTCACATCCTGCAAATGTATTATTTGATTCTGGTGCAAATCGTACATTTGTGTCTATATCTTTTGCTTTGAAACTTGGTACGCCGTTGTCAAAACTTGCTTCTCCTTTACAAGTAGAAATTGCTGACGGTAAACTCTCGACCATTCGAGGGGCTTATCGAAAATGTTATGTTGAAATTGAAGGGAAGTCTTTCCCTATCAATTTATTACCTATTACCCTTGGGGGGTTTGATGTGGTAATTGGGATAGATTGGTTAGAAAGATTTGATGCTCACATCATTTGTAAGCAAAAGAACATTCGTTTGACCGCACCTGATGGGGATATAGTCCTTGTTCATGGCGAAAAGAACAAAGGAAACTTGGGAATCATCACTTTGGTGAAGGCTCTCAAACATATCCGTCAATCTAAAGAGCACTTTCTGGCTTACGTTATTGACACTCGGAAAGAAAAGCCTGCGGTTCATGATGTTGAAGTTGTGTCTGAATTTCCTGATGTATTTCCTGAAGAGCTTCCTGGTATTCCACCTGATCGTGAGGTAGAATTCTGTATTGATCTTGTCCCTGGTGCTACGCCCGTTGCTAAAGCACCATACCGTCTCGCTCCAACAGAAATGAAAGAGCTTATGTCTCAGTTGCAAGAATTACTAGAGTTGGGATTCATTCGACCGAGTTCCTCGCCTTGGGGAGCTCCGGTTCTCTTTGTTAAAAAGAAGGATGGGTCTATGCGCATGTGCATGGACTATCGTGAGTTTAATAAGAGGACAGTAAAGAATAAGTATCATCTTCCCCGTATAGATGATTTGTTTGACCAATTGCAAGGTGCATCTTATTTCTCTAAGATTGACTTGCGATCTGGTTATCATCAGCTCAAGGTGAAAGAAGAACATGTTGCTAAGACCGCTTTTAGAACACGATATGGCCATTATGAGTTCTTAGTAATGCCATTTGGGCTGACTAATGCTCCAGCGGCTTTCATGGATATGATGAATCGTGTATGTCGGCCTTACTTGGATCACTTTGTCATTGTCTTCATTGATGACATTCTTGTTTATTCAAAATCCAAGGAAGAACATCGTGAGCATTTGAGGGTTATTTTAAAGTTACTAAGATAGAAACAACTCTATGCTAAGTTTTCAAAGTGTGAATTTTGGCTTCGAGAGGTACAATTTCTTGGCCATGTGATTAGTGAAAAGGGAGTTATGGTTGATCCTTCCAAGGTTGAAGCTGTAATGAAGTGGACTCAGCCGAAGACGGTGACGGAAATTAAGAGTTTCTTGGGTTTAGCTGGATATTACCGACGGTTTATTCAAGATTTTTCTCGAATAGCTAAGCCTATGCGTTGACTAAGAAAGGGGTGAAATTTGTATGGACAGAAGATCAAGAAAAAGCTTTTCAAATCTTGAAATCCAAGTTATGTGAGGCTCCTATTTTATCTTTACCTGAGGGTACTGATGATTTCGTTGTATATAGCGATGCTTCTATAACTGGATTGGGTTGTGTATTGATGCAAAGGGATAAAGTAATTGCGTATTGTAACAACCCTACTTTTTAAATATTATATATGTGCTAGTTATGTTGTCTATGATCCCGCAAGCCATAGTTATACTTGAAGCTAGTAGATAATGCCCCTAAATTAGCAATCTAAAGCTATTGTTCAATTCTAAATTTGATTTATAAAGTACCATTGAACAAAAATTTCATTGATGGTTAATCAAGTTATAAATGATAAATTGAGCCTCACAAGTTGAGATATCAATCAAAATTCTTATAAATGTCCAACAAATCAATCACCAAACCAATTTAAGTAAATATGACATGAGAATAAAGATTTCTATCTCAAAGTATATTTATAAATTAATATGTACATAAAAGTGTTTAAATAACGATAAGTATATATATATATGCTTAAAATAAATACAAGTTTATAAATAAAGGCTTATGTAACAAATTAAAAACACAAAAATATATACATACATACATATACACGACATATATACATATACACATACTAGAATAAAAATGTACTTATACTACAAACTAATACAAATAACCATACAAAATACATATACAAACACTTAACAAATATATACACCTTATATACACAATTTATAATAAAAAAAAAGAAAAAAAACCCTTCAATTCCCCCCTTAGAGGCCCCCCCCCCTTTCACACCACATACACCCATTTCAAATCACTTTTACACTCATTTTACTCTTGGAACTCACCACTCCAACACACACTCTTCACTCATTTCACACACACAACATCTTTTCTCTCAAAAACTCTCCCTCCCTCTTCTTTTCTCTTCAAATCGGCCCAAGCAAAACAAGGCAAGAACAAGGCTAAATCTCATCTAAACTTATACTAATTATAAGGGTTTTAAGTTAGATTAATAAAGGGTCAATCCAAGCAAGGTTTAAGGGTTGTTTTAGGCTTAGATTGGAGGTATTATAGGGTTGTGAGGCCACGAAAATCTGCCCAAATTCTTCATCCAAACCAAGTTCAAGAGGGTATAATCTTCATCCTTTTTACTAGATCTAATCTCGTTTTTGTTTATATTCAAAGGTTTTATCAAAAAACTCATACTTTCTTCTTGTTTTCTTTGTAATATACACTTAATGAGGGCAAGTTGATAGGATCTTTCTTTCCATGCTCATGCATGTCGAATCTAAGAAGAAAGATCCAAGGATTCAACAAGTTTAAGACCCAAAAGTGTTGTTATAGATTAGTAGCTTTTAAAGTGACTTTCTTGTTGATAGATCTATATGTTTTTGTATATTTTTGAAGAGTATATTCTAAGATTTTTCACTCAAAAGATGTTTTTATATTGTTGAATGTTAGATCTATAAAAGTTGATAGTAAAAAGTGTTGATTTGAATGCATGTATGCTAGATTTAAGAAAGTTGGATCTTTTGTTGGATTATGAGATGGATATGGACTTGTTATAAGTGAAAAATATGTTAATGTTAATGTTAATATTCTGGAAAAAATTGATAAAATATCAAGGATATAAAGCTTGAATCAAAACATGTTAAAATAAGCTAGGAATCATAAACCGAAAACACGCAAAAATGCATTTTGAGCACACACATGCACCATAATCTTATGACCAAGGAAATATGATAAACCTACTGGAAATAAGTTGAAATAAAAGTATAAAACTCAGATCTATTGGTTCATGGCAACAATAAGCTCAAAAATCACCTTTTCGGGTCAAATAATCACTAACCGAAAGCACTAAATTGCACATATCACACCACCACCACTCTCACGATTTTGGACACCAAAATATGATGAACTTTCTGGAAATAATGAAACAAGAATGAAAATCCATTTGAAGCACTTTAATTGCTTAAGAAATGAGGCTAAAATCACTATTTCGGTAAACGATTTTTAATCATAAACCCCTCAAAATAAGCAAGACACAAGAGAGGTTGAATTGATATGATTTTGTATGGATAAAAGTTGCCTAAAAGGCCTGAGATTTTTGACCAAAATGTTAGTGATGATTTCTAAGAATTTCCATGAATTATTGAATTTAAATGGTAATTAAAAGACATAAAAATAAATAAATAAATTATGTAAATCAAGAATGGGGTTAAATCATCTTAACCATTGATAAGAATAACTAAAACCTACTGGAGAAAAATAGTTAAAAGGCAAGAGACATGTGTTACATAATTTAAAGATAAATAATTAAGTAAAAATAACTAATTAAATATTATCATTAAAATAAATGGAAAATACATAAATAAAAGTATAAAAACATGGAATTATAAATTAAGGAGCATATATATCAGAAGATAATTCAAATGAAATTATTCATAATTTATAAAGGCAATTATGACACTTAAAAGTATTTTTAAGGATTTATTTAGCAAATAAATCAATAAAGTGAATAAATAAATATTAAATATTATTAAATTAAATATATAATTACAAATCAGAAAATATACATAAAATATTAATATTATAAGACCACTAATGTCAAATATTATTACTAAGCAAAGTATACAATGGAAATCATATAAACCAAAGCCAAACTACCGAAATTCCAATAAACGTACAAAAACGTATAATGAGAAAACGACTCTTACCACAAAATCTCTCATAACCAAATAAAGAGAACATCATAATGCACTTAAATACCATAATCTAATAACAACCAAAGATGGGCAAGTCTACTAGTATACATCTCATGATCTAGCTCACTAGTTCATGTCACGCGAACTTACGCCGTGAATATATACGTTATGGTTTAGGCTTGCTTGAGGCGCAACAAATCTAAGCGAAGGAATCGCGTTTGATCAGCCCCTTTCACTCTCTAATCAAGTGAGTCATAGCCCCCTTTCAAACTCTTTTATATGTTTTACTTGCGGGGTGAAAAGAATGATTAATTAAAATGACTTTCTCTTATGAAATGATTCTTTGAAATAATGATAAAGATATGGGAATTATATTGTATGTTCAACGTGTTATATGTTATATGATGAGCTTGAGTACTGTCAAACGGTGGTCCCCTGTACACTACTATTAACTCATTGAGGCCTGTAGTTAGAGGGTTGCGCAACTAGGATTGTCCCCTCATCCACTATTATAGGTAACGGTGGGATGTTTGGTCTGCCTTGTGGCCACCTTCATCGCCAGTCTGGCCTCGCGGTGCTCTAACTACGATATATTTATGGGCGTCTCCATGGCACGACCCTTGGTTATCTTTATGCACGTGATTGACAGCATGTGCTTATCATTATCTTATCATTTGGGACATTATATCTGATTGTTGGGACATAACCGGTCTTAGTAGTGGCTCAAGAACAATCTCATCAAATTATGTCATGGTAGTCTTACCATTGACCCAGAGGTATTGATATTATATTATGGATTGAAATTATTGATTGAACATACGGTTTGGGTATGGACAGTATGATGGAATTCTTGGAAATTTTATGACATATTATTTCTTGACTTGGATTAAATATATGTGTGTTGTTAGCATAAACCTATGAACTCACTCAACTCTCGTAGTTGACACTTTTTCTTCATGCTTTTCAGGTCTAGGGCAGTAAGTTAGCATTTTGGACCGCCTCACGGATGATGTGTTATTTGTTGCATGTTGGACTAGTAACGCAAACATTTGATCTTTTGATTATGAATTTGGTTATGTAATGTTTATTAAACGTCAACTTGAACTTGTAACCTCTTGAATTTGAATGGCATTTGAAACCTTATGTTGATGTTTTATACTTAAATCTTTTGTACCATGTCGTTCTGTGGCATCTCGTGTTTCCGCTATAGTCGGGGTGTTACAGAGAAATGGTATCAGAGCTGCAAGGTTATAGAGAATTTTTGCTATAACCTACGTATTTTCAAAACGAGTCGAATATTTCTTAAACAATTGAGTCGATCATAAAGTATTCTTGTTTTACTTATGCATAGCCTGATCAACTATGCCTAACTAAAAATTTAATATGGAATGATCGAAATGATTGTCTAAGGGATATTCAAAAAGAGTCTTTTGAAAATAAGCTTTAAAAACGATTCTTGGTGCAAAAGATACATAACCAAATCCAATGTTTGCATTACCTATTAGAACCCTTAGTTACTACCCCCACTTGGCTAGCATTACTTTGTCCATTTAGATATAATACATGAGAGCTATGCACAAGTTGAATCTTAGTCATTACTTTAATTATAAATGGTTATGTCGGTCGTGCGAGTCAAGTTGGTCGTCGGTTGTGAATGGTCATGTCGTTATTTGGTTGTTAAGCTTGTGAGTCGTTGGTCGAGTTGGTTGGTTGCTTGTCAAATGGTTAAGGTCGTCTCATGGTCCGTCGAGTCGTCTTGCTGTCCGTAAGTTGCCATGGGTCGTCAATGGTCAAGTCGGTCGTTCATGGTCGTCTAAGCGTCGAGTCAAGTCGTCATCTCACGCCTTTGTGAAACTTGTGTAGGAACATCATGTCACAAGCAAGTGGAGCTTCCGGATCAGCCCCTAGACCAAGGAACTTGTATGGATTCGTGGACTACATGGAAGAGGAAGAAAGGAGACGCCTAGAGCAAGAGCAACCTCCGCAACCATTCCAAGAAGAAGAAGAAGAAGAAGATGAAGAAGAGACCGATCCAATGGAAGACCCATCGGAAGACGATAATGCTAGGAGCGTTGCCTCTAGCCAACCTGGACGCCGCTCACCCTCGCCACCACCATCACCACCAGCCCTAGAGCACCCACTCCGCCAAGGCAAGATGCACCCATGAACCTAAGTGATGGGCGATTTCCAGCCCAAGACCCATACTTTCAGCCGCGTCTTCCTCGTGATCATCCCTGGTACCATCTCGGACATAGGCGTCAAGGAGAAGAACCACACCGCCCAGTCTATGGGGTACCCCCTCCACCTCCCATTGGTATGACTCGTGAAGAAAGGAAGAGGGTGTGGGGAATTGCAAACGGATTAAGGGATGCTAGAGTAAGGGTAAGGACTCAAGAGGTGATGATGGAAAGGGCCTTAGGAGTTATGGATCGAACGGGGGATTATGCGAGTTTGGCGATATCAGAAGTTCGACGAGTTAATGAGGTGATATTTATGATGGGATGTGTGCTCACGGCTGTTTGCACTCTCGTAATAGCTCTCATGCTTAGGAAGTAAACCTAAGAGCTTCTCTATTTATGAACTTATTCGATGTATGAACGTTTGTACTTTGTTTCACTTTCTTGAACTTTCTAGCTTTTGTGTGACGATGATCACATAGTATTTGGCATGTAGCAATTTTGTGAACTCATCTTGAATGATATATATGTATGCTTAATGCCTCTCTATGGGTACATGATGTGCTATCCTTGTGTGATATAGTTATCTCTATTATAAACGTTGTAGTTACAGCAGGAAATCAGTTCTGACCACTTTTAGTAGAACGTCCATATCTGGAGTTCTATTTCGTCTTTTGACCTGATTCCAATTGGAGGTGAAACTTAACTCATAGGGCTACGTTTCATATTTTATGAGTTTTCCCAGATCGTCCATCTTAAGCCACTTTTACGTGCTCCAAGTTCGTACTCAGATTCTGTAATCCTCCTGGCTAACCTAGAAAGCATGGTTGATAAATTTTAGAATTTACCTAACCATTTATTTACTCATAATGACAAGTGCGTCGTGATTATAAAAAGGAATATGAATCGGGTTATACATATACATATGTGGGCAAACGAGCCCTCTATGCACTAAATAACTTTAGATGTACTCGTGTGAGATCAAGAAGTCGTGAGTCGAGCTTATGTCATATGATTCAATACACGAATAACTAAACTATATTATCCTTTGTAGAGACATGGCACCACGAAGGACCGGCGGAGAAACAAGTGAAGAAGCCCAGCGGAGAGCCGAGTTAGCTGAGCTTATCTCCCAACAGATCAATGCCGCCATGCCAAACATTGCCACCCAAATTGCGGAGAATGTGACCGCTACACTCAACACGGCTAGAAGACAAGATGGAGGAGGAAATGCTATTGACAGGAATGCTTACAAGGCTTTCACGTCTTGCAATCCCAAGGAGTTTCATGGGACAGAAGGTCCTGTTGGATTGCTTACTTGGTTCCAAAGCATGGAAGCCAACTTGAACATCATTGATTGTGCACCGGCTGACCGTGTTAAGTTTGCTGCTAGTAAGCTTCAAGGGAGAGCTCTTACTTGGTGGAATCTCCAAGCGACTACTAGAGGTCCTGCAGCAGTCAATGCTTTGACTTGGGAGCAGTTTAAGGAAGAGTTGAAGCGTGAGTATTGTCCACGAGAGGAGGTACAAAAACTGGAGATGGAATTCTGGAACCATGCCATGAGAGGGCTGGAATTGGAGGCCTATGTGATCCGCTTCCACGAGTGGAGCGTGTTGGTACCGGAGATGGTAACCCCTGTGGCTAAGAAGGTTGAGAGGTTCATCTATGGATTGGCACCTGAAGTTAGGTTGATGGTCACTGCTGCAAGCCCTACCACCCTTGAGCAGGCTATAAGTTTGGCAACCAGGCTAGTAAACGATTTGGTTAGGCGTGGGAAGTATACGAGAGGTGAATCAAGTTCGAGACAAGGTGGAGGAAATCGGTTTGGCGATCGAAAAGGGAATGGGCCAGATAAGAGGCAAAAGATTGTGAGAAACTATGGGGTTGTGGATGCTAACCCCAATCCATATCGTGGCATGCCCCAAGGTGCAACCGATGTGGTTATAGTCACTTGGGTGAATGCAAGCGTTGCTGTAACACCCGACGTTTAAAAATATGGGTTTTCAAAACTTTCACCTAACGGTGTTAAATTGCGGAAGAAAAGACTTTAAAAGTCAAACCGATAAAAACATTTCGGTTTCTACGTTTTATTGGTGTTACATGCTATATCAAATATTAGTTCAAATGAAAACCCAACGGTTGCCCAACATTAAACAACCGTTCACACATTATTACATAAATTCGACATCAAATGAAATGTATTCAAAAGTCTCCATAATAAGCAACTATGGGTAGCTAAGGCTCCTTCATTGTATCTACCCAAGCTCATAAGTCCTGCGTCACTAGTCCATCAAGCTAAACCTAAGGGAACAACCACATTAAAGAAACAAGTGTTAGCTATAAGAATAGCTAAGTAAGATCACACTTAATTTAAAAGCATTTGTCCAATTAAAACATTTCTCCATTATTAGACAAGCTCATTAGGCACAAGCACAACACACAAAACTGCATAACAACTTCATATCAATTAGGATGAATCACCCTAAATGTGCCTATCCTGCATTACTTCATTACACACGTTTAACCACATAACTGCTTTCTACATTAACTGCTTTACTACGTTATTAACTGCGTTAATGTGTAACATAAGTTACACCCGACTAGATGACAAACCCCACACGGTTGTACATCAAGCGTCGTTAAGGAATGGCAAGCCAATCCAAGAGTAATCCGTATATGGAGGTTGGTCAGACCCCTCGTATTACTCGCCCTGCATTATAAAGACCATGTTGCAAGGAGCCACCAAGCAACAACTACGTCAACGCACTTAGCCGGGCTAGGGCAAGTACGGGTTAAGCTTAACACTTTCCTGCATCAAAGTTTAACGAGCTCGATCCTGCATTATTTAGTTTAGGTGACTGCATTACCTAAACATTTTCTACGTTCACTGCTTTTACGTTTTGGGCCCTTAAACGTGCACGTGTCATGGCAACTTAACGAGTCTAGTGTACTAGTTGAGCAAGCCATACAATCATGCACATATCAACAATCAACAACATACACTACATCTCAAAGCATCACAAGCTACTTCGTAATACTACATAAACTGCATAACAATATACTACATTAAGCAATACTTCATTTCACTATGATAGGGTCTGCACTTCAGGTCTCATGGTCAACTACATATCCCATAATGCCTCCCGTGTAACCCGAGATACCCACATATATCATAAGTTACCGTTAAGGAAGTTATAAGTATGAAACCTTTGCTTGTTGAACCCTCAGCGTGACAAAAGTAGTGTATCTTACCTTGATACAGCTTAACAACAAGCTACGAGCACAATACAACGATGACTAGGTGTCTCCAATAACCTAGAACAAGTATACGATCGAAAGATAAGCTAAACGACACTTTTTGTAAAATCTGGGCAGGTGGTGCGCCGCACCTTCCATGTGGTGCGTCGCACCATTCCTCCAGGGAAATTCAAAATAACTACGAGTGCGCCGCACCTACCCTTTGGTGCGTCGCACAAAACCATCAGAAAAACTTATCTATCAATAGGTGCGCCGCACCTACCCTTTGGTGCGTCGCACTAAACTCCCAGGGAAATTAGATTAAAGGCAGGTGCGCCGCACCAGCCCTTGGTGCGTCGCATATCGGGGTGTACCAAAATCAAAACTGGCCAGTGGTGCGCCGCACCTCTCACCTTGTGCGTCGCACAAACACTCCAGAAACGTTGTATTCATAATGGGTGCGCCGCACCATCCCTTTGGTGCGTCGCACCAGGGGTGCAGACCAGCAACTAACTTTTACACTTTGATTAAACGAATTCCATACGAACCCCTACCCCAAATCCAACCTGGGGACTTACGGAAAAAGGAGGAACCCCAGGAAGGGAACGGGCAGCAAGCGAGGGCAGCGAGAAGCCGGTAATCCCTTTAATCCTTTACATCATAAACCAACCATTTAATCATTCGAATAACATCAAATTGATGAACGTTTAATCAAATAACCCAACCCAAACCCTTATGGCCTGGATTAAGACTAATATAAGACTCACACAATCAATCTCAGATGAGGAATACCTATATTACCTGTATTCGATGATGAAGATCCAAAGTCTAAGCAATACACGATCGATTCGGCTTCAAAACGAATAAGATCTAGGAAGAAACTAGAGAGGGAAGGGAGGGGATCAACTAGGGCTTGTTTTTAGAGGAAGAAAATCTGCTTAAGGCTCTCAATGACAACCTTTAAACCTCTAAACCCGTTTTTGACTTTGCACACATGTCAAAACTAACCCCTAAGCTTCCTAATCCTTCATTATGGGTCACAAACTACATTATTGACCACATACAACATTAATCCTTCATTAAATGTCACTACATAGACATTAACCTTCATATTACACACATTTATACTACATTAACATTTAGGCTTACAAACCTCACACATAACACACATTAGCTACATATAAACATTTAAATCTACAATAGACTTAACGACACACATAATATTGACTTAACGGCATTAGTCAACTAGTAAAGAAAAGTTTGGGATGTTACAATTACCTCCCCCTTAAGAGGATTCCGTCCCCGGAATCTCTTCGTTAAGGAACAACTCGGGATACTTTTCCTTCATTACTGCTTCAGTTTCCCACGTTAAGCTTTCTCCATGGTTATGCTTCCACTTTATCAACACGAGGTCAATCACTTTTCGGCGTAACTTCTTTTGCTTTCTTCCAAGTATCGCGACCGGTTTGTCTACTATTCTCTTCATTGGGTCAATACTCACGTCTTTAATAGGAATCACACTTGACTCCTCAGCTAAACATTTCCTCAAGTAGGATACATGGAAGGTGTTGTGAATTCCATCCTATTCTGGAGGTAATTCCAACTGATATGCCACGTCTTTAATGCGCTTCACAACTTTAAAAGGTCCAATGAAACGTGGACTCAACTTTCCCTTCTTTCCAAATCGAATGACTCCTTTCCAAGGTGATACTTTCAGCATCACTAAATCACCAACATTAAACTCAATCGGTCTCCTTTTCTTATCTGCATAAGTTTTCTGCCTTCTCTTGCCACACGCAAAGCTTCTTTAGCTATATTAACCTTTTCAGAGGTAATTTCAATAATTTCAGGACTGGTCAACTGCTTTTCACCGGGCTCCATCCAACAACTTGGAGTCCTACACCTTCTTCCATATAACATCTCAAATGGTGGCATTCCAATGCTTGCATGGTGACTATTGTTATAAGCAAACTCAATCATTCTCAAATGATCATCCCATGCTCCACCGTATTCAAGTACACACGTTCTCAACATATCCTCCAAGGTTTGAATGGTTCTCTCACTTTGCCCATCGGTTTGGGGATGATAGGCGGTACTCAAATTTATTCTACTACCCAATTCCCGTTGAAGACCCTTCCAAAAGTTTGACACAAACCTCGAGTCTCGATCAGAAACAATAGATAAAGGAACTCCATGTTTCGCAACTACTTCATCAATATACATCTTCGCCATCTTCGTTAAAGGCACATCTTGTCGGGTAGCTAGAAAATGAGCACTCTTCGTCAATCTATCTACAATCACCCATATCATATCATTCCCTTTTGGCGTTTTAGGTAGCTTCGTTACAAAGTCCATGGTAATATGATCCCATTTCCACTCGGTAATGTCTAGTTGATGCAACAAACCATACGGCTTTTGATGGTCCGTTTTCACACGTGCACACGTCAAACACCTTGCTACAAAATGAGCTACTTCTCCTTTAATATCCGGCCACCAATAAATCGGCTTCAAATCTGCATACATTTTGGTGACACCGGGATGTACTGAATATCTACTTCTATAGGCTTCCTCAAGGATCAATTCTCGGTTACCACCAAGCAATGGCACCCAAATTCGACCCTTGTATGTTTTGAACCCACGGCTATTAGTCTCCATCACAAGACGTTTCTTCTTCCCAATGCTTTCATTGTCAATGTTATCCTTCATCAATGCCCTCACTTGTGCTTCCTTAATTCGATCAAGTAGCCCCGACTTGGCTTGGACTTGCATGCTCATCAACTTACAAGAAGAACTTTGCACCTTCCTACTTAGTGCATCCGCCACTACATTGGCTTTTCCCGGATGGTATTTGATTTCACAATCGTAATCCTTAAGTAATTCCATCCACCTTCTTTGTCTCACGTTCATCTCTTTTTGATTAAAGACATACTGCAAACTTTTATGATCGGTAAACAAAGTGCATTTTGTACCATAAAGGTAATGTCTCCACAATTTTAATGCAAATACAACTGCGGCCAATTCAAGATCATGGGTAGGGTAATTCTTCTCATGTGGTTTCAACTGGCGGGAAGCATAGGCGATTACCTTGTCCCTCTGCATCAGTACACAACCCAAACCCGTGATAGATGCATCACTATACACAACCAGATCATCGGTACCTTCAGGTAAGGCAAGTATAGGAGCTTCACACAACATCTTTTTCAACGTTTGAAATGCATTCTCCTGCTTATCGGTCCACTCAAACTTTACTCCTTTCTTTGTTAGTTCAGTCATGGGCTTGGCTATTCGGGAGAAATCCTGAATGAACCTTCTATAATATCCAGCCAAACCAAGAAAACTTTTAATCTCAGTAGGAGTCTTTGGCTGCTCCCACTTTGAAACAGCTTCAATCTTTGAAGGATCCACCTTAATACCTTCCGATGAAATAACATGACCAAGAAACTGCACCTCCCGAAGCCAAAACTCACATTTAGAAAACTTGGCATACAACTTCTTCTCCCTCAACACCTCCAAAACTGCTTTCAAGTGCTCACGGTGCTCATCTTCTGACTTAGAATAGATCAAAATATCGTCAATAAACACAATAACAAAATGATCTAGAAAGGGACGGCATACCCGATTCATTAAATCCATAAACGCGGCTGGAGCATTAGTCAACCCAAATGGCATGACCAAGAACTCATAATGACCATATCTAGTCCGGAAAGCTGTCTTTGCTACATCCTCCTTCTTAACCTTCAATTGGTGATAACCGGACCGCAAATCTATCTTTGAAAAATATGAAGCACCATGTAGTTGATCAAAAAGATCATCAATTCGCGGAAGAGGATATTTATTCTTAACCGTTCGCTTATTCAACTCACGATAGTCTATGCACATGCGCATAGACCCATCCTTCTTTTTAACAAAGAGAACCGGAGCTCCCCAAGGCGAGGAACTAGGTTGTATGAAACCTTTGTCAAGTAATTCCTGAAGCTGAGACATTAACTCTTTCATTTCTGTAGGAGCTAATCGGTAAGGTGCTTTAGCAACAGGTGCAGCACCGGGTATAAGATCTATCTGAAAAGTAACTTCACGGTCGGGAGGAATACCGGGAAGGTCTTCGGGAAACACATCGGGAAAATCGGATACCACATCAATACTAGCAATAGAAGGCTTCTCCTTTCTCACATCAATAACATAGGCCAAGTAATGATTCTTATTCTTCCTTATACATTTAATAGCCTTCATCATACTAATGATCTTTATTCCCCCTCTCTTCTTATCTCCATAGACCGTTACCACATTACCATCGGATGTAGGAAACCGAATAATCTTTTGGGAACACAAAATATTAGCTTCATTTCGAGATAACCAATCCATACCAATTACTACATCGAAACCGGCTAAAGTAGTAGGCAATAACTGGACCGGAAACAAACGACCTTCAATCTCAATGTTACAATCATCATATCCCACACGTATATCAATAACCGTACCATTAGCAATTTCCACTTCTATCGAGCAATCTAAACGGGTAGTGACCCTTCCTAGTTTAGGAGCAAACAAAGTAGACACAAACGACCTATTTGCACCCGAATCAAATAAAACAGAAGCAGGTTTTGAATTAACAAGGAAAGTACCACTTACCACCTCATCGTTGTTCTTAGCATCATCAACAGTCATCTGCAAGGCTCTCACTTTTGTTGCTGAAGTGGCTGCTTTCTTCCCATCATTCTTCATTTGTGGGCAATCGGCAATAAGATGACCCGTTTCTTGACACTTGTAGCAACGAATCTTGTCCCTACATTCAGTTGCAAGATGTCCCGACTTCCCACACTTATGACACCTTCTTGTCTTATCGGAACATTTTCCTTCATGAACATTCTTGCAAAAAGCACACCAAGACCCGTTCTTCTTTTTATCTCTGTCACCACTTGAGCTAGAATTCCCACGAAACTTCTTATTATTATTATTGTAGTTAGATGGCCAATTTGACCCTCTTTTGAACCCTGCTTTCTTGTCATCAACCTTCACCACAACTCTCTCGCCTTTGAAGTCATCATCCAACCTCTTTGACTCCTTAATAGCCGCTGATAAAGTCACATGTTGTCTACATAATCCACGATAACTAGCGGGAAGACCATCACAATAAGCCTCAATTTGGTCCTCTTGCCTTCGAACCAAATGTCCAACAAACTTCAACTTCTCCATAAACGAGTGTGCATATTCAGAAATTGCACCGGGTTTAGCAACTAACGATCTAAACTCTTTTTCAATCAACCTTAACTCCCGCGTCCCTACATACTCCTCTAGAAATTTCTCCTTAAATGTTCCCCAAGGCATAGCTGCAAGTACCTCAGGAGCCATAGACACTATAGTAGCCCTCCACCAATTACGGGCATTCTTCTTCAACATCCTACTAGCACACAAAACCTTCATATCATCCGGACAATAGCAAGATGCAAAAACCACCTCAATGTCCTCAATCCACTCCATAGCTCCCACCGCATTTTGGGTACCATCAAATTCCTTGGCACCACATTTCTGAAAACTTTCGTATTTGAAGTTATTAACACGAGGTGCATTAACAACTCCATGTCCTCCATTATTAACTCCATTAGCACCCACGGCTGCCATGGATGGTTCAGCACTTTGGGAGGGATTAGAGTAATTCCCTTCCGAACGCTCACCCCTTTGTTCACTCCCCATCCTTTCTGCATTTCTCTCAGCCCTCATTTGAGCTAACTCTTCTTCATTTCTCATTAAGAGAGCTCGAATAGCTCTCAATTCTTCATGTAGTTGGGCTTGATTGGGAACCTGCTCTATAACCGGGTTTGCCCTATCCACTTCAGAGACAGTTGGTGGATCACCAAGACGACGATTTTGTGCACGGGGTTGCCTTTGCTCTACTTCATTTCCAGCCCCGTTTCCATTAGGAGGAATACCACTACCATTTCCTCCTGCTCTCTGGTTACTAGCTCTAGTGTTTGCCATTAATTCTACAAAGCAACGACGACGGTTAGCAAGAATTAAAGAGTGACTACATAAGTTAAGGCTCTACTACATATAACTACATTATCACACATAATAAACAAGCCTTTTATCACACTCTCACTCACTCCCCAACCCGTCCTAGAACATTCCACTTCATTAGCTAGGCATCCTACTTAAGCCCAACCTACTTCTCATCGGTCTAAGTCCAAAATCCTACGGCATAAGTCAATTTTGGTTCACTTAAACCAATTCTCTGATACCAACTTGTAACACCCGACGTTTAAAAATATGGGTTTTCAAAAACTTTCACCTAACGGTGTTAAATTGCGGAAGAACAGACTTTAAAAGTCAAACCGATAAAAACATTTCGGTTTCTACGTTTTATTGGTGTTACATGCTATATCAAATATTAGTTCAAATGAAAACCCAACGGTTGCCCAACATTAAACAACCGTTCACACATTATTACATAAATTCGACATCAAAATGAAATGTATTCAAAAGTCTCCATAATAAGCAACTATGGGTAGCTAAGGCTCCTTCATTGTATCTACCCAAGCTCATAAGTCCTGCGTCACTAGTCCATCAAGCTAAACCTGAGGGAACAACCACATTAAAGAAACAAGTGTTAGCTATAAGAATAGCTAAGTAAGATCACACTTAATTCAAAAGCATTTGTCCAATTAAAACATTTCTCCATTATTAGACAAGCTCATTAGGCACAACGCACAACACACAAAACTGCATAACAACTTCATATCAATTAGGATGAATCACCCTAAATGTGCCTATCCTGCATTACTTCATTACACACGTTTAACCACATAACTGCTTTCTACATTAACTGCTTTACTACGTTATTAACTGCGTTAATGTGTAACATAAGTTACACCCGACTAGATGACAAACCCCACACGGTTGTACATCAAGCGTCGTTAAGGAATGGCAAGCCAATCCAAGAGTAATCCGTATATGGAGGTTGGTCAGACCCCTCGTATTACTCGCCCTGCATTATAAAGACCATGTTGCAAGGAGCCACCCAAGCAACAACTACGTCAACGCACTTAGCCGGGCTAGGGCAAGTACGGGTTAAGCTTAACACTTTCCTGCATCAAAGTTTAACGAGCTCGATCCTGCATTATTTAGTTTAGGTGACTGCATTACCTAAACATTTTCTACGTTTACTGCTTTTACGTTTTGGGCCCTTAAACGTGCACGTGTCATGGCAACTTAACGAGTCTAGTGTACTAGTTGAGCAAGCCATACAATCATGCACATATCAACAATCAACAACATACACTACATCTCAAAGCATCACAAGCTACTTCGTAATACTACATAAACTGCATAACAATATACTACATTAAGCAATACTTCATTTCACTATGATAGGGTCTGCACTTCAGGTCTCATGGTCAACTACATATCCCATAATGCCTCCCGTGTAACCCGAGATACCCACATATATCATAAGTTACCGTTAAGGAAGTTATAAGTATGAAACCTTTGCTTGTTGAACCCTCAGCGTGACAAAAGTAGTGTATCTTACCTTGATACAGCTTAACAACAAGCTACGAGCACAATACAACGATGACTAGGTGTCTCCAATAACCTAGAACAAGTATACGATCGAAAGATAAGCTAAACGACACTTTTTGTAAAATCTGGGCAGGTGGTGCGCCGCACCTTCCATGTGGTGCGTCGCACCATTCCTCCAGGGAAATTCAAAATAACTACGAGTGCGCCGCACCTACCCTTTGGTGCGTCGCACAAAACCATCAGAAAAACTTATCTATCAATAGGTGCGCCGCACCTACCCTTTGGTGCGTCGCACTAAACTCCCAGGGAAATTAGATTAAAGGCAGGTGCGCCGCACCAGCCCTTGGTGCGTCGCATATCGGGGTGTACCAAAATCAAAACTGGCCAGTGGTGCGCCGCACCTCTCACCTTGTGCGTCGCACAAACACTCCAGAAACTTTGTATTCATAATGGGTGCGCCGCACCATCCCTTTGGTGCGTCGCACCAGGGGTGCAGACCAGCAACTAACTTTTACACTTTGATTAAACGAATTCCATACTAACCCATACCCCAAATCCGACCTGGGGACTTAAAATTAACCCATTTAATTGCACTTTCATCATCTATTTTCAGCCTATAAATCCTTTAATCCTTTACATCATAAACCAACCATTTAATCATTCGAATAACATCAAATTGATGAACGTTTAATCAAATAACCCAACCCAAACCCTTATGGCCTGGATTAAGACTAATATAAGACTCACACAATCAATCTCAGATGAGGAATACCTATATTACCTGTATTCGATGATGAAGATCCAAAGTCTAAGCAATACACGATCGATTCGGCTTCAAAACGAATAAGATCTAGGAAGAAACTAGAGAGGGAAGGGAGGGGATCAACTAGGGCTTGTTTTTAGAGGAAGAAAATCTGCTTAAGGCTCTCAATGACAACCTTTAAACCTCTAAACCCGTTTTTGACTTTGCACACATGTCAAAACTAACCCCTAAGCTTCCTAATCCTTCATTATGGGTCACAAACTACATTATTGACCACATACAACATTAATCCTTCATTAAATGTCACTACATGACATTAACCTTCATATTACACACATTTATACTACATTAACATTTAGGCTTACAAACCTCACACATAACACACATTAGCTACATATAAACATTTAAATCTACAATAGACTTAACGACACACACAATATTGACTTAACGGCATTAGTCAACTAGTAAAGAAAAGTTTGGGATGTTACAGTTGCATAACTTGCAACCGCATGGGTCACCTTGCTGCCCACTGCCGGAGCGGGCCAAGGAATGAAGGACCACGAGGGGGATGTCACGAATGTGGAAGTACGGATCATTGGAGAAATGCTTGTCCTAGGTTGAGAAGAGCACAAGGCAACCGTGGAAATGGAAATGGTAACCGTGGCAATTTTAGGAATGTTGGGAATCGCGGGAACCAAGCAAACCGAGAGAACAATGGAAATCAAGTTAACCGAGGAAATGTTGGGAATCAAGCTAATGTGGGGAATCAAGGCAACAACGTTAACCAAGGGAATCGTGGAAATCAAGGAGGTCAAGCCCGAGGAAGGGTGTATGCCATGGGAGCGAATGAGGCACGTGATGACCCTAATGTCATCGTAGGTACGTTTCCAATAAATAATGTTTATGCATCTATGTTGTTTGACTCTGGAGCTGAAAGAAGTTTTATTTCCTTCGAATTTAAAGAATTGATTGATAAGAAACCTAGTGAACTAGAGGAAACTTATTATGTTGAATATGCTAATGGAATCGAGTATAAGACTAAGGAAATTATTGCTGATTGTAAGTTAACTTTAGATGAGAAGGACTATAGTATTGACTTGATTCCCATAGAAATAGGAAGTTTTGATGTGATAGTAGGAATGGATTGGTTGTCAAAAATGCGTGCTGAAATACTTTGCCATGAAAGGATCATTAAGATTCCTTTAGATAACGGTGAGGTGCTAATAGTTCAAGGCCATAAGGCGGGAGTCCAACCTAAGTTGGTGTCGTCCATGAAGGTGAGGAAGTACCTACGTAAGGAATACCATACGTACTTGGCACAAGTAGTGGATAAGCGAGTGAAAGATAAGGATCCTCTCAAGGTAACAGTGGTCAGAGATTTTCTAGATGTGTTTCCGGACGAATTACCTGGACTTCCCCCAGCGAGACAAGTAGAGTTTACAATCGATTTAGTTCCCGGGGTAGCCCCCGTGGCTAAAGCACCGTACAGGCTAGCGCCCTCCAAAATGCAAGAACTCTCGGAGCAATTGCAAGAATTGCTTGATAAAGGTTTAATCCAACCTAGTTCTTCGCCCTGGGGTGCGCCAATTCTCTTTGTCAAGAAGAAGGATGGATCTTTGAGAATGTGCATCGACTATAGAGAGTTGAATAAATTGACGATCAAGAATAGATACCCGCTGCCGCGAATAGACGATTTGTTCGACCAACTGCAAGGAGCGTCGCATTTCTCGAAAATTGACCTTAGGTCCGGCTATCATCAGTTGAGGGTACGAGAAGAAGATGTACCTAAAACGGCCTTTAGAACTCGCTATGGGCATTATGAGTTTCTAGTGATGCCATTTGGTCTCACAAATGCGCCATCCATTTTCATGGACCTAATGAATAGGATCTGCAGGCCATACTTGGATAAGTTCGTCATAGTGTTTATTGATGACATTTTGATATACTCTAGAAGCAAGGAGGAGCACGAGAAGCACCTGAGGATAATCTTGCAGCTACTTAGAGACGAAAAGCTATATGCTAAGTTTTCTAAGTGTGAATTTTGGCTCCGTCAAGTCCAATTTCTGGGACACGTTGTGAACGAAGAAGGAATCCATGTTGATCCGTCTAAGATAGAAGCAATCAAGAAATGGGAGATACCCAAGACACCAACGGAAGTGCATAGCTTCCTGGGTTTGGCGGGCTATTATAGGAGGTTCATTCAAGGATTCTATAAGATTGCGGTACCTTTAACCCAATTGACCCAAAAGTCAAGAGAGTTCGAATAGGGTGAAGAACAAGAGCAAGCGTTTCAAACGCTTAAGGACATGTTGTGTGAAGCCCCAATACTAGCATTGCCGGATGGAATGGAAGGATTCGTAGTATATTGTGATACGTCGAATAAAGGGCTAGGGTGCGTACTAATGCAAAGGGACAAAGTTATTGCGTACGCATCTAGGCAATTAAAGCCACATGAGAAGAATTATTCAACACACGATTTGGAGCTAGGAGCCGTAGTGTTTGCCTTGAAGATATGGCGACATTATCTTTATGGCACCAAGTGCACCATATTTACCGATCACAAGAGCTTGCAACACATCTTTGATCAGAAGATGTTGAACATGAGGCAAATGAGGTGGATGGAGCTGCTTAACGATTACGAGTGTGAAATTAAGTACCACCCCGGAAAGGCAAATGTTGTTGCTGACGCCCTTAGTAGGAAGGTGAGCACTAGGGTGTCGAAGACGAGAATTTATCACCTACAGGTGAAAATGTCTCTAAGGGACAGATTCTTAGAAGATCAAGCAAAAGCTTTTGAAGGAAAGAACATTGAAGGAGAGGCCTTGAGTGGAATAGAAACAAGGTTCGATAGGGATGATGAAGGCATCTTGTATTTCAAGGGAAGAGCTTGGGTCCCAAATATCAATGGGCTGAGAGAGGTGTTATGTAATGAAGCTCACAATTCAAAATACTCGATTCATCCAGGAGCGGATAAGATGTACCAAGGTCTAAAGAGGGACTTTTGGTGGCCTGGGATGAAAAGTGATGTAGCACTATATGTGAGCCTATGTATGACTTGTGCGATGGTCAAAGCTGAGCACCAAAAGCCAGCTGGACTTTTAAAGCAGCCGGAAATACCCGAGTGGAAGTGGGAGCAGATAGCAATGGACCTAGTGACGAAATTGCCTCAGACAAAGAAAGGTCATGATGCTATATGGGTGATTGTTGATCGTCTTACGAAATCAGCCCATTTCATCCCCATCAAAGAAGATTGGAACACTGAGCGTTTAGCTCGTCTGTACGTTGAGAAGATTGTGACATTACATGGTGTACCTCTGTCCATAATATCCGATAGGGATGGTAGGTTTACCTCACGTTTCTGGGGATGGGCACTACGTTAGCATTAAGCATGGCTTACCACCCACAAACGGATGGGCAAAGTGAGCGCACGATACAAACGCTGGAGGATATGCTAAGAGCCTGCGCATTAGAATTTAGTGGAAGTTGGGATGAACACTTGCCATACGCGGAATTTACTTACAACAATAGTTATCATTCTAGCATACAATGTGCGCCGTTTGAAGCTATCTACGGGTGTAAATGTAGATCACCCATGTGTTGGGTAGAGGCGGGAGAGAGAAGCCTAGCTACCGTTGACTTTATCCAAGAGACAACGGACAAAGTGGCGATCATTAAAGAAAAGCTTAAAGCCGCGAGAGATCGGCAAAAGAGTTATGCGGATAAAAGGAGGAAGCCCCTAGAATTCGAGGTTGGCGACAAGATACTATTAAAGGTGTCGCCATGGAAGGGAACCGTAAGGTTCGACAAAAGAGGAAAGTTGAGCCCCCGATACATTGGGCCATTTGAAATTGTTGCTAGAATAGGCCCCGTAGCCTATAAGTTGAAATTACCCCAAGAATTGGGAGATGTTCATGACACATTCCATGTGTCAAACTTGAAGAAATGTGTGGCGGATGATTCGAAGGTGGTCCCACTTGAAGAACTACGTGTGGAGGATAAGCTCCAATTTCGTGAGGAGCCAATAGAAGTTCTCGATCGCGATGAGAAACGCCTAAAGAGAAGCAAGATCCCTATTGTTAAAGTTAGATGGGATACGAAACGCGGACCCGAGTTTACATGGGAGCGCGAGGACTTTATACGCGAGAAATATCCGCACTTACTCCCTAAGCAAATTCAAATTCCGAGACGGAATTCTTCTAAGGGGGTAAGGATGTAACAACCCTACTTTTTAAATATCATATATGTGCTAGTTATGTTGCCTATGATCCCGCAAGCCATAGTTATACTTGAAGCTAGTAGATAATGCCCCTAAATTAGCAATCTAAAGCTATTGTTCAACTCTAAATTCGATTTATGAAATACCATTGAACAAAAATTTCATTGATGGTTAATCAAGTTATAAATGATAAAATGAGCCTCACAAGTTGAGATATCAATCAAAATTCTTATAAATGTCCAACAAATCAATCACCAAACCAATGTAAGTAAATATGGCATGAGAATAAAGATTTCTATCTCAAAGTATATTTATAAATTAATATGTACATAAAAGTGTTTAAATAACAATAAGTATATATATATGCTTAAAATAAATACAAGTTTATAAATAAAGGCTTAGGTAACAAATCAAAAATACAAAAATATATACATACACATACATATACACGACATATATTGTAACACCCGTTTCGTAAAAAATATGGATTTCCAAAAATTTTCGCCTAACGGCGTTAAATCATGCGGAAACGATTTAGGAAAATACTCAACTAAGGAAAACAGTTGAGAAACATAAGTGGTGTTACTAATAGCATCAAATCAGTAATAAAAGAAATCCATAAGATTGCCCAACATAAAGCAATCATAACATAGTCATTACATAAGTTCCATAAAGGAAATCAATAACATAAGGTTTATGCGAAGCTATTGGGTAAACTAAAGCCAGCTTGATCATCTACCCATCTCTCGCCAAAGCTTCACACGTCATCTCATTGCCTAACCTGAGGGGTGTCAACACATTAAAAGAACAAGTGTTAGCTATAAAGCTAAGTAAGATAACACCAGGTTTAAGCAAGACATTTCATCCATTTAAATCGTCACTTTAAAGCATTACGTCATTTTAATTAGGCATTCATACCACCGTATAACATATCCACATCACATATCCACATCACATATAAGCATAGAGTTCATAACCCTAAGTGTGCCTAATCAATTTCGTCATTTCATCTCATCTCATTAAGTTGTGACTAGGTCACCGTTAAGTTGTAACCGAAGTTACCATTAAGGAAAGACAATGTCAATCCATGAGTAGCACGTTATGTTCAGGACATTAGGTGGGTCATCAGGCCACCCGAAACTACTCGCCACATATGACTTGTTGCAAGGAACCACCTGAGCAACCATTTTAACATACCTATAACCACCGTAAGGCATGACGTACCTATTACCACCGTCAGGCACCATTTATACGTACCTATTACCACCGTAAGGCACGATGTACCTATTACCACCGTAAGGCACAGTGTACCTATTACCACCGTAAGGCACAGGTTATGCATAACACTTATCATCTAATTAGCTCGAGCATTATCATATTTAGTTTAGATTTCCACCTTTAACCTAAACTAAGCCATACTATCATCTTTTCACGTTAGGGCCCTTAAAACGTGCACGTGTCATGGCAACCTAAAAAGGTCTAGTGTTCTAGATGAACAAGCCACATATACATGCACATAACAACATTACAACATATCATTAACCACCGTTCATCATAACATATCATATCGTAAACATATCATATCGTAAACATATCATATCATAAACCACCGTTCATCATATCATATCATAAACATATCATATCATAAACATATCATATCATAAACCACCGTTCATCATATATCATATCATAAACATATCATATCATAAACCACCGTTCATCATATCATATCATAAACCACCGTTCATCATATCATATCATAAACCACCGTTCATCATATCATATCATAAACATAACTACGGGGAAGCATCATAGGCATCGTCATCATTATTCCCCGAGTACCTCCCATATCAACCCAACCACATTATAGGTTATACATTACCGTTATGGAGGTTATAGTTTATGAAACCATTTTTGTTGCACCCTCAGCGTGACAAAAGTAGTGTATCTTACCTCGTAGTAGTGTATGCGCGTAAACAACAGCTAGTAGTGCTTAACAGTATTCCCCGACACCTATCGTACATTAACATATAGAGTATAAGTCATTAGGGACGTTAAACGGACTTTCGTACGACCTAAGTACCCTACAGGCCTTACGAAGATGACCTGCAGTTTACTTCTTACGAACTTAATTACACCTTACGAACTTAATTACACCTTACGAACTTAGTTCTTATCTTCGTTTCAATTGTTCTTACGAACTTAACATTCAACTTCGTTTGCTTGTTCTTACGAACTTAACATTCAACTTCGTTTGCTTGTTCTTACGAACTTAATATTCAACTTCGTTTGATTACTTCACGAAAATAGTTTTCATTTTACGAACTTAGTCAACGTTTAAGTTCTTACGAACTTAATTACACCTTACGAACTTAGTTCTTATCTTCGTTTCAATTGTTCTTACGAACTTAACATTCAACTTCGTTTGCTTGTTCTTACGAACTTAATTACACCTTACGAACTTAGTTCTTATCTTCGTTTCAATTGTTCTTACGAACTTAACATTCAACTTCGTTTGCTTGTTCTTACGAACTTAATTACACCTTACGAACTTAGTTCTTATCTTCGTTTCAATTGTTCTTACGAACTTAACATTCAACTTCGTTTGCTTGTTCTTACGAACTTAACATTCAACTTCGTTTGCTTGTTCTTACGAACTTAATTACACCTTACGAACTTAGTTCTTATCTTCGTTTCAATTGTTCTTACGAACTTAACATTCAACTTCGTTTGCTTGTTCTTACGAACTTAATTACACCTTACGAACTTAGTTCTTATCTTCGTTTAAATTGTTCTTACGAACTTAATTACACCTCGAACTTAGTTCTTATCTTCGTTTCAATTGTTCTTACGAACTTAACATTCAACTTCGTTTGCTTGTTCTTACGAACTTAACATTCAACTTCGTTTGCTTGTTCTTACGAACTTAATTACACCTTACGAACTTAGTTCTTATCTTCGTTTAAATTGTTCTTACGAACTTAATTACACCTGAACTTAGTTCTTATCTTCGTTTCAATTGTTCTTACGAACTTAACATTCAACTTCGTTTGCTTGTTCTTACGAACTTAACATTCAACTTCGTTTGCTTGTTCTTACGAACTTAATTACACCTTACGAACTTAGTTCTTATCTTCGTTTAAATTGTTCTTACGAACTTAAGAACTTAGTTCTTATCTTCGTTTCAATTGTTCTTACGAACTTAATTCACCTTCGAACTTAGTTCTTATCTTCGTTTCAATTGTTCTTACGAACTTAATTACACCTTACGAACTTAGTTCTTATCTTCGTTTCAATTGTTCTTACGAACTTAACATTCAACTTCGTTTGCTTGTTCTTACGAACTTAACATTCAACTTCGTTTGCTTGTTCTTACGAACTTAATTACACCTTACGAACTTAGTTCTTATCTTCGTTTCAATTGTTCTTACGAACTTAATTACACCTTACGAACTTAGTTCTTATCTTCGTTTCAATTGTTCTTACGAACTTAATTACACCTTACGAACTTAGTTCTTATCTTCGTTTCAATTGTTCTTACGAACTTAACATTCAACTTCGTTTGCTTGTTCTTACGAACTTAACATTCAACTTCGTTTGCTTGTTCTTACGAACTTAACATTCAACTTCGTTTGCTTGTTCTTACGAACTTAATTACACCTTACGAACTTAGTTCTTATCTTCGTTTCAATTGTTCTTACGAACTTAATTCTTATCTTCGTTTCAATTGTTCTTACGAACTTAATTACACCTTACGAACTTAGTTCTTATCTTCGTTTCAATTGTTCTTACGAACTTAACATTCAACTTCGTTTGCTTGTTCTTACGAACTTAATTACACCTTACGAACTTAGTTCTTATCTTCGTTTCAATTGTTCTTACGAACTTAACATTCAACTTCGTTTGCTTGTTCTTACGAACTTAACATTCAACTTCGTTTGCTTGTTCTTACGAACTTAATTACACCTTACGAACTTAGTTCTTATCTTCGTTTCAATTGTTCTTACGAACTTAATTACACCTTACGAACTTAGTTCTTATCTTCGTTTCAATTGTTCTTACGAACTTAACATTCAACTTCGTTTGCTTGTTCTTACGAACTTAATTACACCTTACGAACTTAGTTCTTATCTTCGTTTCAATTGTTCTTACGAACTTAACATTCAACTTCGTTTGCTTGTTCTTACGAACTTAATTACACCTTACGAACTTAGTTCTTATCTTCGTTTCAATTGTTCTTACGAACTTAACATTCAACTTCGTTTGCTTGTTCTTACGAACTTAACATTCAACTTCGTTTGCTTGTTCTTACGAACTTAACATTCAACTTCGTTTGCTTGTTCTTACGAACTTAATTACACCTTACGAACTTAGTTCTTATCTTCGTTTCAATTGTTCTTACGAACTTAACATTCAACTTCGTTTGCTTGTTCTTACGAAAATGGTTTTCATTTACGAACTTAGTCAACGAAGATAGTGACTGAACGAACTTACATAACTTACGAAGATAACTTTTAACTAACGAAGATAACCATAACGAAGATAACCATAACGAAGATTAACTTCGTTTCACCGCTGATCGACAGATTTTCAAAAAACGACTAAGTTCTTCGATTTTCCCAGAAATCAATCGACTTAGGCTTCATCCAAAACATGTCTCATGATGTCGAATCTAAGAAGAAAGATCCAAGGATTCAACAAGTTTAAGACCCAAAAGTGTTGTTATAGATTAGTAGCTTTTAAAGTGACTTTCTTGTTGATAGATCTATATGTTTTTGTATATTTTTGAAGAGTATATTCTGAGATTTTTCACTCAAAAGATGTTTTTATATTGTTGAATGTTAGATCTATAAAAGTTGATAGTAAAAAGTGTTGATTTGAATGCATGTATGCTAGATTTAAGAAAGTTGGATCTTTTGTTGGATTATGAGATGGATATGGACTTGTTATAAGTGAAAAATATGTTAATATTAATGTTAATATTCTGGAAAATTGATAAAATATCAAGGATATAAAGCTTGAATCAAAACATGTTAAAATAAGCTAGAAATTTATAAACCGAAAACACACAAAAGCATTTTGAGCACACACATGCACCATAATCTTATGACCCAGGAAATATGATAAACCTACTGGAAATAAGTTGAAATAAAAGTATAAAACTCAGATCTATTGGTTCATGGCAACAATAAGCTCAAAAATCACCTTTTCGGGTCAAATAATCACTAACCGAAAGCACTAAATTGCACATATCACACCACCACCACTATCACGATTTTGGACACCAAAATATGATGAACTTTCTGGAAATAATGAAACAATAATGAAAATCCATTTTGAAGCACTTTAATTGCTTAAGAAATGAGGCTAAAATCACTATTTCGGTAAACGATGTTTAATCATAAAACCCTCAAAATAAGCAAGACACAAGAGAGGTGAATTGATATGATTTTGTATGGATAAAAGTTGCCTAAAAGGCCTGAGATTTTTGACCAAAATATTTAGTGATGATTTCTAAGAATTTCCATGAATTATTGAATTTAAATGGTAATTAAAAGACATAAAAATAAATAAATAAATTATGTAAATCAAGAATGGGGTTAAATCATCTTAACCATTGATAAGAATAACTAAAACCTACTGGAGAAAAATAGTTAAAAGGCAAGAGACATGTGTTACATAATTTAAAGATAAATAATTAAGTAAAAATAACTAATTAAATATTATCATTAAAATAAATGGAAAATACATAAATAAAAGTATAAAAACATGGAATTATAAATTAAGGAGCATATATATCAGAAGATAATTCAAATGAAATTATTCATAATTTATAAAGGCAATTATGACACTTAAAAGTATTTTTAAGGATTTATTTAGCAAATAAATCAATAAAGTGAATAAATAAATAATTAAATATTATTAAATTAAATATATAATTACAAATCAGAAAATATACATAAAATATTAATATTATAAGACCACTAATGTCAAATATTATTACTAAGCAAAGTATACAATGGAAATCATATAAATCAAAGCCAAACTACCGAAATTCCAATAAACGTACAAAAACGTATAATGAGAAAAACGACTTCTACCACCAAATCTCTTATACCCAAACAATGAGAACATCATAATGCACTTAAATTCCATAATCTAATAACAACCAAAGATGGGCAAGTCTACTAGTATACATCTCATGATCTAGCTCACTAGTTCATGTCACGCGAACTTACGCCGTGAATATATACGTTATGGTTTAGGCTTGCTTGAGGCGCAACAAATCTAAGCGAAGGAATCGACGTTTGATCAGCCCCTTTCACTCTCTAATCAAGTGAGTCATAGCCCCCTTTCAAACTCTTTTATATGTTTTACTTGCGGGGTGAAAAGCATGATTAATTAAAATGACTTTCTCTATGAAATGATTCTTTGAAATAATGATAATGATATGGGAATTATATTGTATGTCCAACGTGTTATATGTTATATGATGAGCTTGAGTACTGTCAAACGGTGGTCCCCTGTACACTACTATTAACTCATTTGAGGCCTGTAGTTAGAGGGTTGCGCAACTAGGATTTGTCCCCTCATCCACTATTATAGGTAACGGTGGGATGTTTGGTCTGCCTTTGTGGCACCTTCATCGCCAGTCTGGCCTCGCGGTGCTCTAACTACTATATATTATGGGCGTCTCCATGGCACGACCCTTGGTATCTTTATGCACGTGATTGACAGCATGTGCTTATCATTATCTTATCATTTGGGACATTATATCTGATTATTGGGACATAACCGGTCTTAGTAGTGGCTCAAGAACAATCTCATCAAATTATGTCATGGTAGTCTTACCATTGACCCAGAGGTATTGATATTATATTATGGATTGAAATTATTGATTGAACATACGGTTTGGGTATGGACAGTATGATGGAATTCTTGGAAATTTTATGACATATTATTTCTTGACTTGGATTAAATATATGTGTGTTGTTAGCATAAACCTATGAACTCACTCAACTCTCGTAGTTGACACTTTTTCTTCATGCTTTTCAGGTCTAGGGCAGTAAGTTAGCATTTTGGACCGCCTCACAGATGATGTGTTTATTTGTTGCATGTTGGACTAGTAACGCAAACATTTGATCTTTTGATTATGAATTTGGTTATGTAATGTTTATTAAACGTCAACTTGAACTTGTAACCTCTTGAATTTGAATGGCATTTGAAACCTTATGTTGATGTTTTATACTTAAATCTTTTGTACCATGTCGTTCTGTGGCATCTCGTGTTTCCGCTATAGTCGGGGTGTTACAGAAAAATGGTATCAGAGCTGCAAGGTTATAGAGAATTTTTGCTATAACCTACGTATTTTCAAAACGAGTCGAATATTTCTTAAACAATTGAGTCGATCATAAAGTATTTCTTGTTTTACTTATGCATAGCCTGATCAACTATGCCTAACTAAAAATTTAATATGGAATGATCGAAATGATTGTCTAATGGATATTCAAAATGAGTCTTTTGAAAATAAGCTTTAAAAACGATTCTTGGTGCAAAAGATACATAACCAAATCCAATGTTTGCATTACCTATTAGAACCCCTAGTTACTACCCCCACTTGGCTAGCATTACTTTGTCCATTTAGATATAATACATGAGAGCTATGCACAAGTTGAATCTTAGTCATTACTTTAATTATAAATGGTTATGTCAGTCGTGCGAGTCGAGTTGGTCGTCGGTTGTGAATGGTCATGTCGTTGTTCGGTTGTTAAGCTTGTGAGTCGTTGGTCGAGTTGGTTGGTTGCTTGTCAAATGGTTAAGGTCGTCTCATGGTCCGTCGAGTCGTCTTGTTGTCCGTAAGTTGCCACATGGGTCGTCAATGGTCAAGTCGGTCGTCCATGGTCGTCTAAGCATCGAGTCAAGTCGTCATCTCACGCCTTTGTGAAACTTGTGTAGGAACATCATGTCACAAGCAAGTGGAGCTTCCGGATCAGCCCCTAGACCAAGGAACTTGTATGGATTCGTGGACTACATGGAAGAGGAAGAAAGGAGACGCCTAGAGCAAGAGCAACCTCCCCAACCATTCCAAGAAGAAGAAGAAGAAGAGACCGATCCAATGGAAGACCCATCGGAAGACGATAATGCTAGGAGCGTTGCCTCTAGCCAACCTGGACGCCGCTCACCCTCGCCACCACCATCACCACCAGCCCCTAGAGCACCCACTCCGCCAAGGCAAGATGCACCCATGAACCTAAGTGATGGCGATTTCCAGCCCAAGACCCATACTTTCAGCCGCGTCTTCCCCGTGATCATCCCTGGTACCATCTCGGACATAGGCGTCAAGGAGAAGAACCACATCGCCCAGTCTATGGGGTACCCCTCCACCTCCCATTGGTATGACTCGTGAAGAAAGGGAGAGGGTTGGGGAATAGCAAACGGATTAAGGGATGCTAGAGTAAGGGTAAGGACTCAAGAGGTGATGATGGAAAGGGCCTTAGGAGTTATGGATCGAACGGGGGATTATGCGAGTTTGGCGATATCAGAAGTTCGACGAGTTAATGAGGTGATATTTATGATGGGATGTGTGCTCACGGCTGTTTGCACTCTCGTAATAGCTCTCATGCTTAGGAAGTAAACCTAAGAGCTTCTCTATTTATGAACTTATTCGATGTATGAACGTTTGTGCTTTGTTTCACTTTCTTGAACTTTCTAGCTTTTGTGTGACGATGATCACATAGTATTTGGCATGTAGTAATTTTGTGAACTCATCTTGAATGATATATATGTATGCTTAATGCCTCTCTATGGTTACATGATGTGCTATCCTTGTTGTGATATAGTTATCTCTATTATAAACGTTGTAGTTACAGCAGGAAATCAGTTCTGACCACTTTTAGTAGAACGTCCATATCTGGAGTTCTATTTCGTCTTTTGACCTGATTCCAATTGGAGGAGAAACTTAACTCATAGGACTACGTTTTATATTTTATGAGTTTTTCCCAGATCGTCCATCTTAAGCCACTTTTACGTGCTCCAAGTTCGTACTCAGATTCTGTAATCCTCCTGGCTAACCTAGAAAGCATGGTTGATAAATTTTAGAATTTACCTAACCATTTATTTACTCATAATGACAAGTGCGTCGTGATTATAAAAAGGAATATGAATCGGGTTATACATATACATATGTGGGCAAACGAGCCCTCTATGCACTAAATAACTTTAGATGTACTCGTGTGAGATCAAGAAGTCGTGAGTCGAGCTTATGTCATATGATTCAATACACGAATAACTAAACTATATTATCCTTTGTAGAGACATGGCACCACGAAGGACCGGCGGAGAAACAAGTGAAGAGGCCCAGCGAAGAGCCGAGTTAGCTGAGCTTATCTCCCAACAGATCAATGCCGCCATGCCAAACATTGCCACCCAAATTACGGAGAATGTGACCGCTACACTCAACACGGCTAGAAGACAAGATGGAGTAGGAAATGCTGTTGACAGGAATGCCTACAAGGCTTTCACGTCTTGCAATCCCAAGGAGTTTCATGGGACAGAAGGTCCTGTTGGATTGCTTACTTGGTTCCAAAGCATGGAAGCCAACTTGAACATCATTGATTGTGCACCGGCTGACCGTGTTAAGTTTGCTGCTAGTAAGCTTCAAGGGAGAGCTCTTACTTGGTGGAATCTCCAAGCGACTACTAGAGGTCCTGCAGCAGTCAATGCTTTGACTTGGGAGCAGTTTAAGGAAGAGTTGAAGCGTGAGTATTGTCCACGAGAGAGGTACAAAAACTGGAGATGGAATTCTGGAACCATGCCATGAGAGGGCTGGAATTGGAGGCCTATGTGATCCGCTTCCACGAGTTGAGCGTGTTGGTACCGGAGATGGTAACCCCTGTGGCTAAGAAGGTTGAGAGGTTCATCTATGGATTGGCACCTGAAGTTAGGTTGATGGTCACTGCTGCAAGCCCTACCACCCTTGAGCAGGCTATAAGTTTGGCAACCAGGCTAGTAAATGATTTGGTTAGGCATGGGAAGTATACGAGAGGTGAATCAAGTTCGAGACAAGGTGGAGGAAATCGGTTTGGCGATCGAAAAGGGAATGGGCCGGATAAGAGGCAAAAGATTGTGAGAAACTATATGTTGTGAAGGTTGAAGTAAGGTCTGGACTGCTTGATAGAATCAAGTCAGCACAAGTTGAGGCTTTACTTGATGTGAATGTGAAAGAAGAAAGTTTGAAAACTAAGGAAGACCAATTTGAGGTTAACAGTCGTGGTTTTCAGACTTATCGAGACAGACTTTGGGTTCCTAAGTTTGGGGATAATCGTGAGTTGATTTTAGAAGAAGCTCATCGTTCTAGGTATTCTGTGCATCCGGGTATGACAAAGATGTTCCATGATTTGAAGTCTTTGTATTGGTGGCCTGTGATGAAACTTGATATAGTACGGTTTGTGGAGAATTGTGTTATTTGTGGTCAAGTGAAGGCAGAACACCAAAAGCCTTATGGGGATTTACAGCAACCTATGATACCAGAGTGGAAATGGGATAATATCACCATGGATTTTGTGACGAAGCTCCCTAGGACAACCAAAGGAAATGACATGATTTGGGTCATTGTAGATCGTCTCACTAAAAGTGCTCATTTTTTGGCAACTCGTGAAACTATATCTATGAAGAAACTCTCTAAACTCTACATCGATGAAATTGTTTCAAGACATGGCATCCCATTGTCAATTATAGAGAGTTTACAGAGAGAATTGGGTACAAGAGTTAATTTAAGCACCGCCTATCATCCTCAGACTGATGGGCAAAGTGAGAGAACTATTCAGACGTTGGAAGACATGCTTAGATCATGCGTTATGGAATAGGGTGGTAGTTGGGATACTCACTTGCCGTTGATTGAGTTTTCATATAACAACAGTTACCATTCAAGTATAAAAATGGCTCCTTATGAGATGTTGTATGGGCGAAAATGTAGGACACCTAACTGTTGGTTAGAGCCAGGTGAAAAGCAATATGCGGGGCCTGATATTGTCCAAATTACTGCGGACAAAGTGGCAATTGCTACTGAGGCTCTAAGGGTGGCACGTGAAAGACAGAAAGCCTATGCAGACAAAAGGAGTAGACCAGTGTCTTTTAAGGTAGGAGACCTTGTGTTTCTTAAGGTTTCACCTTGGAAAGGCATCATTCGATTTGGGAAACGGGGAAAGCTAAGTCCACGTTTTATCGGACCATTCAAGATTCTCAAGAAAATTAAAGATCAAGCTTATCAATTGGATTTACCGCCAGAGTTGGAAGGAATTCACAACACTTTTCATGTTTGTTATTTGAGGAAGTGTTTAGCTCAAGAGGAGAGCATTATTCCTATATCTGAGTTGCGGGTTGACCCAAAGAAAAGGCTCATTGAGGAACCGATTGAAATCTTGGATAGGAAGAAGAAGAAGCTACGAAAGAAATTGATTGAACTTGTGTTAGTTAAGTGGAGGCACAACCGAGGCGAGAGCATGACTTGGGAAACGGAAGCTGAGATGCGGGATCGTTATCCTCACCTGTTCGGGGAAAAAGATTCTGAGGACAGAATCCTTTTAAGGAGGAGGTAATTGTAACATCCTAAATCTTTATTTCGTTTATTTGTTGACTTTGATTTACTAGTCAACCGTGCTTTGACTTGTCTAGGTTCCACTCGACTTTACAAATCAATTTAAGTTATGATTTAATATATGTTTATGTGTAAGAATTATGTGTAAATATAATTAATCATATGTATATATGGGTATACATTTTGATTAGTTACCATATATGTATTATTTGTGCTTATATGTTTATATGCAATAGTGTACCTAAAAATTAACTACTAATAGATATATACATGTAATTGAATTATAACTAAATGAATAAAAGCAATCAAACTTACATTAACTAGTTACTACACTTAATTACACAAATAATAATCATGAATCAAAGTCTAGAATTAACCAAGTCAATTAGTCAAGTCAAGACTTGTGTTCTTGACATAAACCCCACCTAAACTAACCAAGACTTGGATTTTACTTGTGAATCATCAATGGGACCTTTTCCTACTAGTTCCATTGTTGTCTCTACTCATAGGAGCAGCCACAACACATATGGATTAGTTACAAACACACCTAATGGTCAAGACTTGTGTTCTTGACTTCTTAACACTTAGTTGCAACTCTTGGGCTATATAAGCAAGCATTTGATGATTATTCTATCATCCATCTCTGATCTTTCCTCTCTCTCTCACATTCATAACACAAAACAATCAAGTTCATAAAGTTTTGGGTTCATCACTTGAAGTTTCAAGTTGAATTTAAGGGCTCTATAGGACCGAAATTTTCAGTCATCTTTCAAACATCATAGAAGATTCATCTGGAGAAGTTAGAAGTCGAATCTTATATTTTTGGAAAGGTCCAAGTGTCAGTAAAATTTCATAAGAACGAAGTTTCTTTTGGTTTTGCTCATAAGAGTGCTTAAAACGACGATCTTCAGAACTGGTCGGATTTCTGACGAGGCTACAGGTTTGTTTTTGTAAAAATCATATCTCTTTCATTAAAGCTCTTCAAGAGCCAAACCTTACATTTTTGAAAAGGCCTTTTAGTGCCCAACAAATGTCTAGAACTGAGTTTTGTTGTATCTGGTCTTCTTGACCTCCCAAAGTCGTTGTCAAGTAGATGGCGCAAAGCTGGGAACATGCTGAAATTTCCCTATTTTGCACTTAGGCTTTGTGGTAGCTTATAAGTTGATATTATACTTGTTCTAGGTACTCTGGAGTACATTTTGAGCATAGTAAAGTACTTTTCAAAGTGTTTTGAGCTATACTAAGGTAAGATATTGGTTATCCCTGCGAACACAATCAAAATGTCCTTTTTAAAGTGTCAAACACAGTTTAAACAAACTTTCATGTCCTATATGATGGATTGGGCATTGGGGGAAGGATTTAATCTATATTGAGTGACTTTGGGACTATATTTTATGTATGCATGTGGGTGGGATTGTTGTTTAACCCTTATGATTACTAATGACTCAACCATAGCTTAATTATGTTAGTTAATCTATTGCGGGTTGAAATGAATGATCGTTGGTCCTTGGATTTGTTGACACCCTATGGTTATATGATTGAACCATGTTGGGAGGGTGATTATGGGCTATTGTAATGGTTGTAACAATAGTATAATGATACGGTTATCATGCTGCATATACTTGACTTGTTGTTAAGATTGATTACATGATTATATGATCTAGCTCTTATGTTGATGAGTTGAATGATAGTGACACTAGTAATCATAGGATGGTATGATCACTTGTGCACATTACTAAGGGCCTTGTTATGTAGAGCATAGATAGCTTATGAGGTAGCTTGCCTTTAGAAAATGAACTCGAGTATAAATTATGATAAAGAGATAAGCTTATCCTATAGTGTATTCGGAGTTGACATTATGAACCTACGAGTTCCACGGGTATTCTAGACATAACCCAAAGTGGAATACGATTGATTAAATATGTGTATAGGTTAGCTACCTATTTGTTGCATAGCACATATTCCGGGATTTGGTTATGCATTTCCTTAACGACACCGATGTTGTAACACCCCACCGTTGGCGGAAACATGAGGTGTCATGAAAAGTACAGCACGACATGGAATTACATAGATACTACTAAATGAAATAGGATATAATAAATATATTCCCAAAAACATGAGTTCAAGTCATAACAATGCTAAAATAGCTTATTGCAAGCAAGTTCATAACTGAAATAATCCAAGGCATGTAGCCTTAAAGTCTGACAATAAATAAAGGAGCACTAATCTCCGAAGTCCAAGTCTAGCATAGCAGTCTTTATCCCTGATTAGTCTGAGTACCTGAAAAGTATACTAAAACGTGTCAACACAAAGGTTGCCCAACCCATTGAGGACATGTGTTCCGATAGTGATCAGTGGCCCCACATTCATAACATCCTCCACGTACTCCGGTTGGTCTCCTTTGATTCAATGGTACAACATTCAATGGTGCCCTATTCAATGGTACTACCTGAGTCCTTGGTTCCCTGCAGTAGTTTGCCAAATGCCCAGTCTTGTTGCAGTTGTAGCATGTTAAGCAATTCTGATTTGCTGCATGATGAAGATTGCACTTGGTACACTTAGGGTGAGGACCCACATATTCCTTTTTGCCAGCATCAGTCACTGCAAATACCTTGCCTCTGTTCTGTCTCTTCCCATCAGATCGCCAAACTTTCTTACTACTACTTGCCCCACTGCTTTCCTTCCTTTTTGTCCCAACAGCAGTAATAGTTCCACACTGAACCAACTCCTCTGTCATAGCCTCAGACCTCAATATAGCCTCCTCTAGAGTAAGTGGGTGAACAGCAGCCATAGTCGACCTAACCTGAGGAATTAACCCACGAAGATACTTCTCTATACCTTTGTTCTCAGGTTCAACCAAATGTGGAACGAGCCTTGATAGTTCATTAAAACGGGTAGTATATCCAGCATGATCAGCACCAACCATCTTATGTTCCAAAAACTCTCGTTCTAGCTTCACCAGTTCGGTTGCTGTACAGAACTTCCTCATCATCAACTCTCTGAAGTTATACCAAGACATCGCCTCTGCTGCTAATCTGCCTCTGATTCGGCACTGAGTGTTCCACCAAGACAAAGCATCTTTAGTAAAGGAGCTAGCCACATATTTGACCCTTTGTTCAGGGGTACATTCGCTAATACCAATCACAACTTCCATCTTTTCTAACCATTGAATAAACTTGACTGCTCCACCTCTACCATCATACTCTTGCACACCACAGTCCTTGAAGTTCTTGTAAGTACAGGTCCTAACGCCACTTCTAAGTCACCTTGGTACATTTCCAACACGAATCCCTTGATCAACGTCTTCATAATATTCACCACCCTGATCATCCTCTGCATCCTCATACTGAGCATCCTCATGCTGAGCATCTTCATTCTCTGCATTTTGTGCATTTTGTGCATTTTGTGCATTTTGTGCATTTTGGGCATTTTGTGCATTTTGTGCATTTTGTATTTTGTGCAAGTATAGTATTAACCACTTGTGCATTTTGTGCATTTTGTGCATTTTGTGCATTTTGTGCATTTTGTGCATTTTGTGCATTTTGTGCATTTTGTGCATTTTGTGCATTTTGTGCATTTTGTGCATTTTGTGCATTTTGTGCATTTTGTGCATTTTGTGCATTTTGTGCATTTTGTGCATTTTGTGCATTTTGTGCATTTTGTGCATTTTGTGCATTTTGTGCATTTTGTGCATTTTGTGCATTTTGTGCATTTTGTGCATTTTGTGCATTTTGTGCATTTTGTGCATTTTGTGCATTTTGTGCATTTTGTGCATTTTGTGCATTTTGTGCATTTTGTGCATTTTGTGCATTTTGTGCATTTTGTGCATTTTGTGCATTTTGTGCATTTTGTGCATTTTGTGCATTTTGTGCATTTTGTGCATTTTGTGCATTTTGTGCATTTTGTGCATTTTGTGCATTTTGTGCATTTTGTGCATTTTGTGCATTTTGTGCATTTTGTGCATTTTGTGCATTTTGTGCATTTTGTGCATTTTGTGCATTTTGTGCATTTTGTGCATTTTGTGCATTTTGTGCATTTTGTGCATTTTGTGCATTTTGTGCATTTTGTGCATTTTGTGCATTTTGTGCATTTTGTGCATTTTGTGCATTTTGTGCATTTTGTGCATTTTGTGCATTTTGTGCATTTTGTGCATTTTGTGCATTTTGTGCATTTTGTGCATTTTGTGCATTTTGTGCATTTTGTGCATTTTGTGCATTTTGTGCATTTTGTGCATTTTGTGCATTTTGTGCATTTTGTGCATTTTGTGCATTTTGTGCATTTTGTGCATTTTGTGCATTTTGTGCATTTTGTGCATTTTGTGCATTTTGTGCATTTTGTGCATTTTGTGCATTTTGTGCATTTTGTGCATTTTGTGCATTTTGTGCATTTTGTGCATTTTGTGCATTATCATCCTCTGGCATCCTCATACTGAGCATCCTCATGCTGAGCATCTTCATTCTCTGCATTTTGTGCATTTTGTGCATTTTGAGCATTTTGTGCAAGTATAGTATTAACCACTTGGGTAATCATGGCAATCATGGCTGGATCTGGTTGCATTCCAGCTTGCTCATTAGTAGTTTCATTTTCAGCTTCACCACGACCGCGTCCACGACCACTACCTCGGCCGCCACCGCGGCCTGCACCACGACCAATGCCACGGCCAGCACCTCGACCTAGGCCTTGTCCAACGCCACGGCCAGTACCTCGACCTCCACCCTGTTCATTTCCACGACCAGCACCACGACCAATACCTTGACCTACCTCAGGCCCAGTGCCACGACCAGTACCACGACCTCCACTCTGTCCAGTTCCACGGCCAATACCACGACCTTGACTAGTCTCTTCGTTTTCACCACGGCCTATTCCACGACCGCCGCTAGTTCCAGCACTAGATCTTGTTCTTGCCATTGTCCTATAACCACGTTTCGTTAGTCAGGGGAAATACACTCGACGATGTTAATGTCACATGTTGCACTCAGTAAGCTCTCTCGTCTTATGGTCTAAGGGATACTATCAAGAACATAAACTAGTCATGCAGTCCACGTCAATGCAATACATAGACATATTTATTTACTAATAATATATAAACCTAAATCGCAGTTAAAATGTGGTCCGAATCTAACACCTACATCCGTTGCACTAGTGGTGTATGTATACAGGGTGTACCAGCGGCTAACCTTCCACACCCCTAGTACATTTAATGCAAGGTCGGATCACGGTACTGATATACTCTCTAGGTATTGACAGGGTATGTATACAGGGTGTACCAGCGGCTAACCCTCCACCCAACCAACACCCATTAAGCAGACCAGGGTTGCTACCACACTCTCACTACAAGTGCAATCCATGAGGTCAAATACTGTCGCAAAACAGGAAGATAATCGCAGAACATTGATCAGGCGTTCCCTTGCTATCTTACCTGCAATACTAGTTAGTGCCATCACTTAATCTTGCTCTAATACACATAAATAATCACCACATCACCAAAAGCACACAGTCACCAAAAGTACACAGTCACCAAATGACAGCCACAGTCAAAATAAGCACAGGGATAATAAGTCTCAAAAGAACATGAACTCAAAATATAAGCGACGTTAGCACGTCTAGAATGCATCTATGATTCCTATCGTAAATGCTATACAGGGTTCTTAGGTTATAGTCTAGGCTTTTCCACCTAATTCTCTACAACCACGTCTCTGATACCATTCTGTAACACCTCACCGTTGGCGGAAACATGAGGTGTCATGAAAAGTACAGCACGACATGGAATTACATAGATACTACTAAATGAAATAGAATATAATAAATATATTCCCAAAAACATGAGTTCAAGTCATAACAATGCTAAAATAGCTTATTGCAAGCAAGTTCATAACTGAAATAATCCAAGGCATGTAGCCTTAAAGTCTGACAATAAATAAAGGAGCACTAATCTCCGAAGTCCAAGTCTAGCATAGCAGTCTTTATCCCTGATTAGTCTGAGTACCTGAAAAGTATACTAAAACGTGTCAACACAAAGGTTGGTGAGTTCGTAGGTTTTATGTCAAAAGTCTAGTCAAAGAAATAAGTCTTTTGTCGATTCTTTTAAGTCTAAACAAGTAATAGTTCAATATATAACGAGCAGAGTGACGCCATAATAAGTCCAAAAGTCTCAAGTCTCAATGTCTCAAAGTCCGGTCTTACGGTACCTGCCTTAGTCCAAAGTCTCAAAGTCTCAAGTCTCCAATACACACAAAAAGCACGTCAAATAAGCACGTCATAAAGCACAACAAACAAATAATCGCACACATACAACAAGACAGAAGCACGTCAAATGGCATAAGTAACTCTATACGCACAGGCTCAATGTTAAACATAAACAGAAATCGACAAAACCAATGATTTGACCAAAACCTAATTTTGACTTTGACCAAAACCCTAATTTTGACTTTGACCAAAACCCTAATTTTGACTTTGACCAAAACCCTAATTTTGACTTTGACCAAAACCCTAATTTTGACTTTGACCAAAACCCTAATTTTGACTTTGACCAAAACCCTAATTTTGACTTTGACCAAAACCCTAATTTTGACTTTGACCAAAACCCTAATTTTGACTTTGACCAAAACCCTAATTTTGACTTTGACCAAAACCCTAATTTTGACTTTGACCAAAACCCTAATTTTGACTTTGACCAAAACCCTAATTTTGACTTTGACCAAAACCCTAATTTTGACTTTGACCAAAACCCTAATTTTGACTTTGACCAAAACCCTAATTTTGACTTTGACCAAAACCCTAATTTTGACTTTGACCAAAACCCTAATTTTGACTTTGACCAAAACCCTAATTTTGACTTTGACCAAAACCCTAATTTTGACTTTGACCAAAACCCTAATTTTGACTTTGACCAAAACCCTAATTTTGACTTTGACCAAAACCCTAATTTTGACTTTGACCAAAACCCTAATTTTGACTTTGACCAAAACCCTAATTTTGACTTTGACCAAAACCCTAATTTTGACTTTGACCAAAACCCTAATTTTGACTTTGACCAAAACCCTAATTTTGACTTTGACCAAAACCCTAATTTTGACTTTGACCAAAACCCTAATTTTGACTTTGACCAAAACCCTAATTTTGACTTTGACCAAAACCTAATTTTGACTTTGACCAAAACCCTAATTTTGACTTTGACCAAAACCCTAATTTTGACTTTGACCAAAACCCTAATTTTGACTTTGACCAAAACCCTAATTTTGACTTTGACCAAAACCCTAATTTTGACTTTGACCAAAACCCTAATTTTGACTTTGACCAAAACCCTAATTTTGACTTTGACCAAAACCCTAATTTTGACTTTGACCAAAACCCTAATTTTGACTTTGACCAAAACCTAATTTTGACTTTGACCAAAACCCTAATTTTGACTTTGACCAAAACCCTAATTTTGACTTTGACCAAAACCCTAATTTTGACTTTGACCAAAACCCTAATTTTGACTTTGACCAAAACCCTAATTTTGACTTTGACCAAAACCCTAATTTTGACTTTGACCAAAACCCTAATTTTGACTTTGACCAAAACCCTAATTTTGACTTTGACCAAAACCCTAATTTTGACTTTGACCAAAACCCTAATTTTGACTTTGACCAAAACCCTAATTTTGACTTTGACCAAAACCCTAATTTTGACTTTGACCAAAACCCTAATTTTGACTTTGACCAAAACCCTAATTTTGACTTTGACCAAAACCCTAATTTTGACTTTGACCAAAACCCTAATTTTGACTTTGACCAAAACCCTAATTTTGACTTTGACCAAAACCCTAATTTTGACTTTGACCAAAACCCTAATTTTGACTTTGACCAAAACCCTAATTTTGACTTTGACCAAAACCCTAATTTTGACTTTGACCAAAACCCTAATTTTGACTTTGACCAAGAAAGTCTTAATTTTGACTTTGACCAAAACCCTAATTTTGACTAAATCAAAACCTAATCTGATTTTGACTAAAATATCAAAATAATACCCAAACCCTAATTTTTCCAATGAGCCGCCGTTGAGCAAGGTTCGACCGAACCAATAATCAAGAACAAAGTTTAGGTTCAAACACAATATACAATCCAATCACTTTTACAACCCGGATCTATGATAGATCTAACCAAGAACAACCCGAAAATCATATATAGTCACGGTTTTAATTAAATCCGTATATATTCATGTATTAAAGGACCAAAATCACAAAGAACACATCAAATCTAGACAAGAACATAGATTTCGGATCAAAACTTTTCGGATTCAAAAGATTTCGGACTCAAATATTTCTGATCCATTGGTTTTCAGATCTAGAATTTCGGACTTCAAAGATTCATGGCTCAAAGATTTCGGATTTGAAAGATTTCGGGTATAACTTCTCGGATTTACAAAGATCTCGCACATATATACTCATATTCATACACCAAAACCAAGTTATATATGTTTAAGTGACACTTTTCGGATTCAAATCCAAGTTTTCATAGCAAAACCGATTTATCCATAAAATATGCAAAGTTTTCAGATCTATTCACATTTATACAAATACAAAGCCGATTTATACATATATTTTGTCAAGAAATTCGGACCTATAACCATAAACACACCCGAAAATATCTATATGTATGTAAATCTTCATGAAAATGGGTTTATAAATATATGTTTGTAAGGATTTCGGATTCAATATATATATATATACATATATAAATCCGATTTATATATATGAAAATGTAAGATTTTCGTGATTTTTGATGCTAAACAACCATTTAACATGTAGATATATACAAATCTTACCAAAAAACTAAAAGAAAATTGAAGAAGGAGATGAAGATTGATGATTGATGTTCTTGGCCGAAATTTTGAGAAGAAAAGGAGATGGGGGCGGCTAGAGAGGAGAGGGAGAAGAGAAGTGTGTGTGTGAGAAAGTGAAATGAGAAAAATGGGAGGCTAGGGTTTATTTTTGCTTTTATACTCCCATAACCCTAATTACCTTTCCTTTGACTTTCATTTAAAAGAGTTTGACCCGACAATTCCAGAAACTCGAGACCCGTTAAATCATTTTTGTTGACATATTTAAATGTAACTTTTCAATAGCTTTCTAACGGATATAAACATGTCTATATTTAATTATTAAATCTTTTATCGGTTACATTTCAAGTATTTCATTTAATTTGGCATTTCCACAAGACAACTAGTATTCCTCCTGCTCTCGAGTCCACGTACAATTTTTCTAAAGTCTAAATGCTTATAAAGCCCGAATAAAACATAAATCCTTTATCCCAATGATAAAGTTTTAAAAGCTAATGACGTACATAAACTAAACGAACTAAAATGACCGGAAAAGTACTTCGGAAAATACGCTCAGATGACGGTTGTCACAGCATTACCCCGTTAAAAGAATTTCGTCCCGAAATTCAACTCGCACTAGTCCCATTAAACAATTGGGGGTATTTTGTCTTGAAATGATCTTCCCATTCCCAAGTATACTCAGGCCCTCGCTTTGAATACCAACGAACCTTGACAAGTGATACAAAGCCGATTTATACATATATTTTGTCAAGAAATTCGGACCTATAACCATAAACACACCCGAAAATATCTATATGTATGTAAATCTTCATGAAAATGGGTTTATAAATATATGTTTGTAAGGATTTCGGATTCAATATATATATATATACATATATAAATATATATATATATATATATATATATAATGAGAACCATATAAATGTATATATATATATATATATATATATATATATATATATATATATATATATATATATATATATATATATATATATATATATATATATATATATATATATATATATATATATATATATATATATATATATATATATATATATATATATATATATATATATATATATATATATATATATATATATATATATATATATATATATATATATATATATATATATATATATATATATATATATATATATATATATATATATATATATATATATATATATATATATATATATATATATATATATATATATATATATATATATATATATATATATATATATATATATATATATATATATATATATATATATATATATATATATATATATATATATATATATATATATATATATATATATATATATATATATATATATATATATATATATATATATATATATATATATATATATATATATATATATATATATATATATATATATATATATATATATATATATATATATATATATATATATATATATATATATATATAAACCGATTTATCCATAAAATATGCAAAGTTTTCAGATCTATTCACATTTATACAAATACAAAGCCGATTTATACATATATTTTGTCAAGAAATTCGGACCTATAACCATAAACACACCCGAAAATATCTATATGTATGTAAATCTTCATGAAAATGGGTTTATAAATATATGTTTGTAAGGATTTGGATTCAATATATATATATATATATATATATATATATATATATATATATATATATATATATACATATATAAATCCGATTTATATATATGAAAATGTAAGATTTTCGTGATTTTTGATGCTAAACAACCATTTAACATGTAGATATATACAAATCTTACCAAAAAACTAAAAGAAAATTGAAGAAGGAGATGAAGATTGATGATTGATGTTCTTGGCCGAAATTTTGAGAAGAAAAGGAGATGGGGGCGGCTAGAGAGGAGAGGGAGAAGAGAAGTGTGTGTGTGAGAAAGTGAAATGAGAAAAATGGGAGGCTAGGGTTTATTTTTGCTTTTATACTCCCATAACCCTAATTACCTTTCCTTTGACTTTCATTTAAAAGAGTTTGACCCGACAATTCCAGAAACTCGAGACCCGTTAAATCATTTTTGTTGACATATTTAAATGTAACTTTTCAATAGCTTTCTAACGGATATAAACATGTCTATATTTAATTATTAAATCTTTTATCGGTTACATTTCAAGTATTTCATTTAATTTGGCATTTCCACAAGACAACTAGTATTCCTCCTGCTCTCGAGTCCACGTACAATTTTTCTAAAGTCTAAATGCTTATAAAGCCCGAATAAAACATAAATCCTTTATCCCAATAATAAAGTCTTAAAAGCTAATGACGTACATAACGAAACGAACTAAAATGACCGGAAAAGTACTTCGGAAAATACGCTCAGATGACGGTTGTCACAGCATTACCCCGTTAAAAGAATTTCGTCCTGAAATTCAACTCGCACTAGTCCCATTAAACAATTGGGGTATTTTGTCTTGAAATGATCTTCTCGTTCCCAAGTATATTCAGACCCTCGCTTTGAATTCCAACGAACCTTGACAAGTGTATACTTGGTTTTCTTTAGTTTCCGTACCTTGCGATCCACAATCTCCAAGGTTCTTCAACGAAATTCAACTTATCGTCAACCCGGATTTCGTCCATAGGCACATGACGTTCCTCCTCAGCTAGACATTTTCAAGATGCGACACATGAAATACTTCGTGAACTCCCTTAAGCTCTTCCGAAAGTCTCAATCGATAAGCTACCTTACCAACCCTTTCTAGTACCTCAAATGGTCCAATAAATCTAGGTCCGAGTTTTCCACTCTTGACAAATCGAACCACTCCTTTCCAAAGGGAGACCTTAAGAAGTACACGGTCCCCGACACTGAATTCCAAAGGTCTACGTCTGACGTCAGCATACTTCTTTTGACGTTCACATGCTAATCTAAGTCGCTCTTTAATCTGAATTATTTTCTCGGCAGTCTCTTCAATAAGTTCAGGCCCAACCAACTGACTATCGCCAAAGTCAGACCACGCAACAGGTGATCTACACTTCCGTCCATACAATGCCTTGAAAGGAGCCATATTAATACTCGCGGTGATAACTATTGTTGTAAGAGTTCCCTAGTCTTAAAAGCTAATGACGTACATGAACGAAACGAATTAAAATGACCGGAAAAGTACTTCGGAAAATACGCTCAGATAACGGTTGTCACAGATGTACCGCATTTATTTGTTTACACGTCACGTCGGATAGTAGGCCACCCTTTGGTCCTTAGACCAACCTACTTATTTTGATATTGTTGGCATAACTATTAAGACGAGAATTACGTTGTATAGTCCATAATGATTGATGGATGATTCTCGCAAATTGAGATAGGATTCCTTATTGTTGTTTAGGAACCCTACATGAGATAGGCACATTTAAGGTTTTCGTGCTAATCCTATTGTTGTGTTTATATGGATATGTTGATATTATATACGCAGTTTTATATGATCGTGATCAACATAATTTGTAAATATATATGTAATTGTTTTAATAAACAGTTTTGATTTAACATGTATATTTTTGGATAATCTTATCTTACTCGGCTTTATAAGCTGACACTTGTCTACTTTGTCGATTGTGTCTCGCAGAGTAACAAGGAAGAAGGATCGCGCGGTGAGGAATGGGTAGACTATTAGACATTAGATCTGAAGATTGCCCTTAGCCGCCATTTGCTTATTATATTGTTAAATCCTAGTTCAGGTTTGTGTAGGCCTGCAGGATACCTATATCGGATTTCTTGTAAAATAAGTGCTACGATAGTAACACCTTTGGATAATTTAACGTCAACCATATGTGACAAATAGGTTGACATTTGTTTAAATTGAAATAGACCTTTTCCGCCATTGTGGTCTTAATGAATGTTTAAAAGTTTTTTTAAAATCCGGTATTTAGTCTTACAACCTTGAGATACACCGGCTCACCCATTTGAACAAACTCTAAGAGAGGTATAAGTCGGAGTGCGCTAGCCTCCTAAGAGAGCGGGTTTTTAATTGCGTCTATCGCAAACCTTTGCTCTTGCGCTTCTTTGTGCGTTCAAGTGGAGCTACCGAGCTCTCTTGTGTTGTAGACTATACGAATGAGGTTTGGGTGTTACAATTTGTAACGCAAATATAAATACAGCGGGTAACATCTGCAACCTATAATTAAGCTATAAGCTCTATGTTACAATATACTACAAGAATAGCAAGAAATGGAGTAATTCGAAAATACAGGGACTAGAACTGACAATTTGGTTGTTAGTTGTAATTCTGTTAGGAAACGGTTATAATCGCTCTTTAGATATTTTCATATATAATAGTTGTTAATCATTGTAATAATCAGTTTTTGATCAATAAAAATACAATTATCTCTCTATCTCTATTATTTCTTCTATCATTTTGGTATCAGAGCCGTTCGATTCTCGGCGGTTACGATTCCGATCATCTTCTCCGGTGAAGCAGTCTTCTCCGGCGAACTGGTTTTTGAATTTTCCGATCAAAAATTGGGGAATTCGCAATGGGAACACGCAATCAGACGCAAGAAATGGAGAAACTAGCCAAGGACAACGAAAGATTGACGAAGGAAGTTACAACAACCCAAAATGAGATGATTTCTCTCCGATCAACCGTCCAAACTCTGTTAGCACAAATGGCGGAGATGGAGAAACAGCGGTCAACGACAATGGTTAGAACAGACGGCGGCGAAAGATTCAGCAATAACCGTCTCGCGAAACTTGATTTTCCAAGATTTGAGGGAGACGATGTGGAGGGGTGGTTATACAAATGCGACCATTTCTTCACCATTGACGAAACGCCAGAGGACATAAAAGTAAGATATGCAGCAGTTCATATGGATGGAAGAGCGCTTTCTTGGCATCAGGGATACATCAAATCAAGTGGGAAGACAATTGATAAAATCAAGTGGGATGAATACTCAAGATCCGCCATGGCCAGATTTGGAATTCATCAATGGAGGATGCCATGGGGGCATTAAAAGCATTAACTCAGACTGGAGAATTGGATGTATACTCTGATGAATTTGATAAACTTTTGAATAAAGTGAATTTGTATGAAGAATATACCATTAGTTTGTATATTGAGGGTCTAAAACCTGAAATTAAGTGTCCACTAAAAATGTTTCAACCCAAAACTTTGAAGGATACTTATTCATTGGCAAAATTGCAAAACCAGTCCAATAAGTTGTTACATCACACTGTGGGTGTGGGTACTAGCAACAACAATGGTTACAAGGGTTCTGGTTACAAGACTAATCAATGGACCAATGCCACAAAACCACCTATCTTAGCTACTCTTGTCAATAATGCCCCAACCAATGATGTGGTTCCAAAAAGGGTAAATACCAAGTTTATGGAAGAAAAAAGAGCCAAAAATGAATGTTTTTATTGTAATGAAAAATTCACTGCTGGCCATAGTAAGGTCTGTAAGGGAAAGAAACAATTGTTCATAATTGAAATGGAAGATGATGAGAATGAGGAAGAAATAGGAATGGTAGATAGAACTGTGGTGCAGTGTGAACCACAAATAAGTTTGAATGCATTGAGGGGAATTCCATCTTATTCAACTATGCAAATTGTGGGGACTATAGGCACTAGAAGATTACATATTTTGGTTGACAGTGGGTCAACACACAACTTCATGAGCCAAACAATAGGAATTAAATTGAGGTGTTTCTTAGTTGACATTCCTAATGTCAAGGTGGCTGTAGCAGGAGGTAATAATATGGCTAGTGGATCTTTATGTAAAAATTTTAAGTGGATGATGCAAGGGAATTGGTTTGAGGCTGATATGTTGTTATTAGAGTTGGTCAATTATGACATTGTATTGGGAATTCAATGGTTAGAAACCTTGAATGACATTATTTGGAATTTCAAAGATTTAACTATGAAATTCCAATTAAATGGTCAAAAATTTGAGTTAAAGGGAATGAAGCAACAAAATGTCAGTTTATGTTCAATGGAAAAGTTGTCTACCATGATGATTAATACAGGGAGCATACACAAGCTGAACTATATGTGTTGCAAGATCCTGCATCCAACAATAATGGACTGCAACCAGTTTTGTGGAAGAATGAGAAAAATAAGGATTTGGAAGAATTATTAGAGAAATATATTGACATTTTTGAGGTACCAACTGGATTACCACCCCCAAGGCAGTGTGACCATAGAATTGAGCTTAAGGATGAAAAGGTGAACCTTAACCTGAAGCCCTATAGATACCAAAGCACCCAAAAAGATATTATTGAGAAAATGACTCAAGAGTTGTTGGATTATGGAGTTATAAGACACAAAACTAGTGCCTTTGCTGCTCCTGTAGTGTTAGTGAAAAAGAAAGATGGATCTTGGCGTATGTGTGTAGACTATAGGAAGTTGAATGATGCTACAAAAAAAAGATGTATTTCACATTCCATTGATAGAGGAGTTGTTAGATGAACTGCAGGGTGCTGAAATATTTTCAAAACTAGATTTAAGGTCAGGATACCATCAGGTGAGGATGTATGAGGGTGATATTCACAAAACAGCTTTTAAAACACATGAGGGCCATTATGAGTTTTTAGTACTTCCTTTTGGACTCACCAATGCACCAGCTACTTTCCAATCTTTGATGAATATCACATTTAAAGAGGTTTTAAGGAAGTCTGCACTTGTTTTCTTTGATGATATTCTGGTCTACAGCAACAGTTGGGAGCAACATTTGATAGATTTGGAAAGGGTATTGCAACTATGAGGCTGAACACATTGAAAGCAAAAGGTCTAAATGTTCATTTGGTAGTCATCAAGTTGAATATTTAGGACACATTATCAATAAACAAGGTGTTTCTACTGATCCTGCAAAAATAGCTGCAATACAAGAGTGGCCAGAACCCAATAATGTGAAGCAATTAAGAGGATTTTTGGGTCTTGCAGGCTACTACAAAAGGTTTATTAGGAATTTTGGCATTTTGGCTAAACCACTTCATGAATTATTGAAGAAAGATAATTTTAGTTGGACAAAAGAAGCCAAAACAGCTTTTGGCAATTTGAAACAAGCTTTGAGTTCCCCACCTGTTTTAAGCCTCCCAGATTTTTCAAAAACATTTGTAATTGAAACAGATGCCTCTTCCAAATGTATGGGAGCAGTATTAATGCAAGACAATCATCCTTTGGCCTTCATTAGCAAAGCATTGTCTACTAGACAACAGAGTTGGTCTGTTTATGAGAAAGAGCTATTGGCTATCATTATGGCAGTTAAACATTGGCATCATTATCTGGTTACTAACCATTTCATCACCAAGACTGACCATCAAAGTCTCAAATTCCTTATGGAACAGAAAATTGTCACTCCATTGCAGCAGAAATGGTTGTGTAAATTGATGGGGTATAGCTATGAAATTTCTTACAAACATGGCAAAGAAAATGTGGCTGCAGATGCTTTGTCTAGAGTTCAAGGAATGGTATTGTTACAAATGGGAGTCAGTTCAGTCAATCCTGTATTATTGAGCAAAATTAAGGAGGCTTGGCAACAAGATCAGACAACTAAAGACATGACCACTCAATTGCAACAAGGTGCAAACATCCCAAACAGATCTTGGGATGGTGAGTTGTTAAGAAGGAAGTCAAAACTATTGATTCCTAAAGATTCTGATCTAAGGAAGGAAATTTTGCAACTGGTACACTCATCTGCTGTAGGAGAACATTCAAGTATTACTCCCACTTTGGTCAGATTAAAAGAAATGTTCTATTGGAAGGGTTGCCACAAAGATGTTCAGACTTTTGTAAAAGAGTGCTCAGTTTGCCAAAGAACTAAATATGAAAGAGTGCCATACCCAGGATTACTGCAACCATTGCCCACTCCATCCTCCATATTTACAGATATTTCTATGGACTTTATATCAGGCCTTCCTAAGGTACAGGGTAAGGACACTATTTTGGTGGTGGTGGACAGGCTCACAAAGTTTGGTCATTTTCTGATTTTAAGTCATCCATTTACTGCCATGACTGTGGCAAAGGTTTTCTTGGATAACATCTTTAAGATTCATGGCAATCCAGTCACAATTGTGTCAGACAGAGACCCAATATTTTTGAGTAAATTTTGGAAAGAGTTCATGAAATTACAGGGCATTAAACTCTCAATGTCAAGTGCCTATCATCCCCAATCTGATGGCCGGACTGAAGTTCTAAATAGGTGCTTGGAAGCTTACTTAAGGAGCATGTGTTTGGATGCTCCCTTGTCTTGGGTTCAATGGGTACCTTTGGCTCAATGGTGGTATAACACCACTTGGCACTCCAGTATTAAGATGACTCCTTTTGAGGCTTTATTTGGAGTTAAGCCTAGTCTACATATTCCTTTTATACCTGGAGATACTGATATTGCAGCAGTGGAAGATTTGCACAGGGAAAGGGAAATTATGATTCAGAAGCTTAAAAATAATTTGGTAGCTGCCAGAAATAGGATGAAACAGTTTGCAGATGCTAACAGAAGTGATAAAGAATTTGCTGTTGGGGATTGAGTTTATGTGAAATTACATCCATTTGCACAACAATCTTTGAAGGCTCACCACAACAGGAAGCTAAGTCCAAAATATTTTGGTCCTTTTTTGGTGCTAAAAAGGATTGGCAGTGTGGCTTACCAACTGGATTTGCCTGCAGAAGCTCAAATTCATAATACTTTTCATGTTTCATTGCTTAAAAAAGCATTAGGTCCATTATTAGTTCCTTATCCATTGCCTGAAGGAAAAAGATTCACATTACAACCAAGAGCAGTTTTGGATAAAAAAGTGTGCAGAAGAAATGGAAAAATGGCTGTGCAGATTTTGGATCATTTGGAAGGATTAGATGTTTCGGATGCTTCTTGGGAATTTCTTGAAGACATGCAGCTGAGGTTTCCTCATTTCCATTTTTGAGGACAAAAATGTCTTAGAGGAGGAGGTATTGTTACAATATACTAGAAGAATAGCAAGAAATGGAGTAATTCAAAAATACAGGGACTAGAACTGACAATTTGGTTGTTAGTTGTAATTCTGTTAGGAAACGATTATAACCGCTCTTTAGATATTTTCATATATAATAGTTGTTAATCATTGTAATAATCAGTTTTTGATCAATAACTCTATCTCTATATTTTCTTCTATCACTCTATGGTGAGGCTATTACTATCGTTTGAACTTTTACTATTTTATGAACTAATCCGTAGTTAATTACATGTTCCTAACAGCAACTTTAATTCTCAGTTTTTCTTGTCAACAATAATTTCCTGTTAACTTCATCCAAATTAGCCGTTAATACTTTCTAAATTTTTAATAAGCATATTGAAAGTAGAAATATTTTTATTATCTCTTGTATTTACGGTTCGGGTATATTGGGGTCTCGGGCCAGGTTACGGGTATACGGGTCGGGTAAACGGGTCTGCATGCAAAACCGGCCCCGAACCCGAACCCGGGAAAAATATATTAAATCATCCCATACCCGGCCCGAGACCCCATACCTGGACCAAAAATACGGGTTTTGGGTTTCCCCACCGGGTACGGGTTTTTTCCCCATCCTACTCCCATCTGTTTGTTTCTCTCAGACATGATCTTCCATCTCCGTCGAAATCTTCAATCACCGTCCAGATCTCCGGCCAAATCTCCTTTCAGTTGTTTGATATCAAAGCAAATAATAGTTTTTATAATAGTTATCGATCTCCAATCAGATTTCCAATCTTATTTAAAAGTGAGATTAAATTTCTAATTAAAGCTACGATCAAGCTACGTGTATGAGGTAGTAATCATTCATAATGATTATCCATTCAAGCTTCGATCTTGTTTTATTTCATAATTTATAATTTTTGTTTTTATTATTATTCATAATGTTGAAGTAGAAGTTAATTCAATTTCTACTAATTTTGGAACTGAATCGAGTTTTGTTTTTTATTATTCTGAATTTGATAAGCATGCTGTTCTATTTTATGATATAAATGTGATACTTTTTTTAATATCTATGCTGTTGAAGTTAATATTGTATGTTCTGTATCTATTTTCTACAAAAATATATTAATTTAAAAGTGATACTTTTTTATTTTTGATTTAGGTTCTTTTAAATGTATTATATTTGAGGTTTTGAGCGTAAGCATATTTTGAGTGTAAGGTTCAATTGCCTGGGTTACAACAAGAGTTGGTCAGGAAATTAAGAGAGAAACAAGTGGATTTTGCGGCTCATCCTATGGAAATGAACATGGCATTTGCTGTTCTTGACTTGTTGGCTAACTTGCTTTTCCGTTGATTTTTCTTGGTGCTTTATTGTTGAGATCTTCAGCTCCAAACACACCTGGAGGGCCTAACTTGCCATTCGGACTAGGAAGGTAAGATTAATAAGTAACGATATTTGTACACACAACGGGGTTAATAACTCGAGTCTTGTGTTTCATGTGACATGAGGTCTTATGTTTGATTATTGCTAGGTGCATCTAATTTTTATTGGTCGGTGTCTGTATAAGGAATGTCTGACCCATTTAATTCAGCTCATTTCTATCTGTTACTGACCAAATGGATCAACTAAAAAAACAACTTAATAGGAAATTGGTCAAATGGGTTGAAAATTACTTAGAGTAAGCACTTAATGCATACAATCTCCTAAATCGTTTGATTAAAAAAAAAATAGATTACTAATATTACAATTTACAAGTGTTTCGGGTCAACCCTACTTGTTTTAGCAGTGCCAAAAATTATCCATTTTAATGTGAACTCACCCGATTTACCACCAGGCATTGTTTTTCATGAACTTCTGAACTAGTCAGGTCAAAAGCAACTTATTTAAGGGTTTCAGATAACCGTAATGATATAAATTTTGAGCATATGAATGATAATTAACTATTAGATCAATAAATGGTCATGTTTACATTATGTTTAGCCATATGGCGTGTGTTGGTAACTGAACCACTTTATAGATAAAACCAAATAGTAGCTTGAGTTTCACATGATTAGCCATGATAAGACTTCAGCGGTTTAAAGGAGCAAAGCCAAGTTCCACTGTATAAGGAATGTCTGACCTGTGTTGTCACCTCTAATTCCATGGACCTAAGCGTATTAAAAGGTATTATGAACTACCATTAATCCTGATAGCTAAATGACCCGAGTATAGGCTGTGGTTGGCTGATTGCTAGTGCACTATTAATTGGTTGTGCTATGTCAGCTTCATATAGATAATGTATATTTTTGTATGGTTTTTAAGGACATGTATTATTTATGAAAGTCTGATATATATTTTTTTGAAAATCTGATATATTTTTATGAAAGTCTAATGTATTTTTTGAAAGTCTTGCCTTGAGTTGATTAGAGTGTGTAATGTCTTGAAAACTGCTCTAAAACTCAAGAACCATTTATGGATCAAGCTCAATAGAAATAACATCTTCTAAGAGTTTCAGTAGTTCGGTTTCTTATGTATATATATAATTTACAAGTTTACTTGTATAGAGCTAATTTGCATAGCTAGTCCTAGTTGTTTGTGTGAATTCCTTGATTCCTATATATACTGATGATAAATGTTCTTTTTTAGGGGTAGCAATTTTGAACCACGTACATATGTATGAGTTTATTTGGGCTGCAGGCTAAATCTTAATATATACTGTATAAATTTTCAAATAAATACTTGAAGACTAAAGAACTCAAATTTTTCAATGCGGATATGTATAGAAAGAGCGTGGTTCGAGTAGCATCCTTGGATGAATGTTTGTACAGAACATAACGGGTTGATAATTGTCCAAAGTTTAATCTCATTGCGTACAACGACCCAAATAGTTTTATTTAAAAATACAGATTATAGTTGTAAGCGTTAAATAAATAAAAAAGTGTTAAGAAGTTAAGCGGGTAAACCAGAACGAGTGAGTCATTTCAACCCAATCCATTTTGACTAGTTACCAACCTACTTGGCCGGCTTATCTTGCCACCTCTAGTCTTTTATTCTACCATTGTTGTATCGAGCCAGCTTGTCAGTAGAGTATACATGACGTGGTAATATAATCTGTACCCTAGTTCTGTACTTACGGATAGGATGCAGGTCATTCTGTGAAGACTGCTCCCCGAGGAGACAGTTTTTTAGCAGGACTGCAGAATTTACGAAACATTTGTTTCATAAATAGTGCACTTCAATGTCTAGTCCATACTCCACCTCTCGCGGGCTACTTTTTGCAGGATGATACTCACGAGAACAAGCAAAATTCTCTAGGAATGCATGTATGTCGCTAATTTGAATTTTATCATATGTTAAAGTGCATTATAAAATTAGATTTCTGATATGTGCTGTTTAGGGTGAACTTGCAGTTGCATTTCGTGAGCTATTGAGGAAACTTTGGACCTCGGTTCCACATCGTGCTTTTAAAGAAAAACTTGCTCGGTTTCCACCCGGTTAAGTGGATTTAATCAGCATGATTCACAAGTAAGTACTGCATGTTTATTTTGTATCTTGTATAATGGCAAGTTGGTCAATATATTTCGTGATAATTAGTTTATCAGTTTTTGAAATATGCCATCGATATTAAGTGGATTTTGTATCTTGTATAATGGCAAGTTGGTTAAGTGGATTTAATCAGCATAATTCACAAGTACTGCATGATTCACAAGAAATATGCCATCGATATTAAGAGAAGTAAGTTTATCAGTTTTTGAACTTATTTATGTTTGAATCGTTGTAATATGTATGTGATAACGAGGAACCTTGTTATCTGTGACTATCTTGTTACAGCTCGAAGGTTGGTGGAAGGAAGAAATTCTTGAAACCGTTGGTTACCTATATAGAAGATGTAAAAAGTGGTATGTATATTGAGTTAGCGGTTAACCGGTTGCTGGCTTCACTGAAAAAAATAGCTTTTTCATCACCAAACCTGAATGAGGGTGTAAAAGTAAATGGATTTGCTTCAGAGCCCACTAAAGAATCCACCAGTGAATGTCGAATGGATACAGGAGACAGTATCCCATCAAATGACTCGAAAGACACCTTTAGTTATGAATTTGGTAGCAAAATGCCCTGATTCACTAGTTTACACATGATCCATACGGGTTAGAACCGGCCACAAGATTCTAAGAATCGAACTCTACTTGCAACACAATGCCCACAAGCTAAAAGTGCCTTTCTTTGTTCACCATGGAGGTGGCGACGATGTGATCATCTAATGCTTCTTTGAAGCTATATGAACATGCATCATGATGATTTATAAGATGAAAAAAGAAGAGGGGAGGACCGTGTCTAAAAGACCAAGGAAGGCTTAGAAACATTAGAAGCATATGATGATTATAAGATGAAATAAAGATAAGGCTTAGAAAAGTTATAACCATGGAGTTTGCTTACGACTGTTTTATGTTGTGTTGTTAGAGGTAGTTAGTATATGTAAGTATGATTTTGCTATATACTTATCTTGAGATCAATGGTAAGAATACAAGTTATATTGATCATTATTTTGCTTTTACTATCTAAGATATATGATGTAAGATAAATTGTTTCAAATAAGTTTTTTTTATTTTGTTATTACACATGGGTGATGCCTGGAGCGAACTGAATCCAACTGAAATTGTATGGACTTATGATACAAAGGCAAACCCTGTGTTGTCTGCAGAAACGCCTTGATAGATTTTTGATTAGTTTGTCCATGTCCTTGGCATTTTGTCAGTCATATCCATGTAGATATGGGCAAAATCCGGTTCTTGGTCGAACCGGTTCGGAACCAGAATCGGTTCTGGTCAACCAAAGTTGGATCTGGTATGGTATCCTCGTTGGAAATGATAACTTCTCCTCTATTACAGAATGAAGTTTTGGCACAATCTTCCGATGCTGCGTATTTAGGGATATGTTTTTTATTTTTGAATAACTTTTAAAAATGTATCAATACGTTTCAAAAATGTACCATTCAATTTGTATACCTATGCAAAATTATAGAGATATATAAAAAAAATACATAGTTGTCGTATCAATATCTTAACATTAATAACAAAATAAAAAATTAATATATATGGTTACATAATATGAAAAAAAAAGTTAGACCTTATACATGTATAAGTTGTTATTAATGTTATAAATAATGATATTGTTCATGAATACTATTCTTTACACATGTGTAAGTTGGGCAATAAAATCAAATTATTACGAGTTGTATACCTTACACATGTGTAAGTCGTATAACTTACACATGTGTAAAGTTTACAACTTATCAGTTCTGAATAATCATTTGATTTGGATATTTAATTTAAACATGTGTAAGTTATGGGTAATAAAATCAAATTATTACGAGTCGTATAACTTACACATGTGTAAGTCGTATAACTTACACATGCGTAAGGTTTACAACTTATCAGTTCTGAATAATTATTGATTTTGATATTTAACTTACACATGTGTAAGTTATGGGTAATAAAATCAAATTATTACGAGTTGTATACCTTACACACGTGTAAGTCGTATAACTTACACATGCGTAAGGTTTACAACTTATCAGTTCTGAATAATCATTTGATTTTGATATTTAATTTACACATGTGTAAGTGATGGGTAATAAAATCAAATTTTTACTAGTTGTATACCTTACACATGTGTAAGTCGTATAACTTACACATGCGTAGGGTTTACAACTTATCAGTTCAGAATAATCATTTGATTTTGATATGTAACTTACACATGTGTAAGTTATGCGACTTACACATACATAAGTTATATATCAAAATCAAATGAATTAGTTTAATAAATAAGACTCAGATGATTGCAAAAAAAACTAAATATCAATTACTCTAAATATAAAATGAAATCCCTAACAACATTTTCAAAGTAGCTACTTATCTACAAGAACCACATTAAACGAGGACAATTCTATGTGAACATGTAGAACTAGTAGAAAAACAATAAACATAAAACATTTAAGTCTACTAGTAGCAAAATTCATACAAGATCATGATACATTTTTTTACGAAAGTTTGATACATTTTTTGTATCACTTGAATATGGTTGCTTTCTTTTTCTTATTTTCATTCAACATATCAACATACAAACAATGAGACACAAAAGATAATCTCTTCTATGCAGATCATTCCCTTAAAGGTTAAATGGATTTCACACTACTTTCCCCTGTTACTAGTTGGACAGCCAACCTTCTAAGTTTTTTAGAAAGTGTAACATATGACTTGAGTTCTTTAAGTACCTGCAGCAGAAAATCAGATTTATATTCTTGGCAAAGTTTGAAATCAAACTCGTAATAAAATCTATTTGTGCTGAATAAATTCCATCAACGAGCTTCTAAAAGGAAAAAAAAAGTTCAATAACAAGCCTAGCGAGTTCTATCAGAGCAATTAAAAAAAAAATTCAATGAGACACGTATGAACGTTTCCCCAATTAAAAAAAGCCAAAGCTGCAACTTCTTGAAACTTCAAAGCGACCTTATCAAAGAGAATCTGAGCTTCTTCACTAGTGACGGTTTCTTCAAGTGCTTCAGAGCAAAATTTCATTCCGAGCTCATGTAGTCAATATGGGCACCTGGGTCAATCCCTACATGGGTCCGGAATAACTGAGCAAATTCAAATAGCCAATCATCCATTCCACTTCTTTTAACTCGGGTTCTTCAGATGATTCTGGCTTTTCTGTTGTATCAGCTTCTTTTTCTATCTTCTGATCCTTATCAGGTTCTGTATGGGTCCCACTATTTTCTGCTTCAATCTGCTCGATCTCAAAGGGTTCTCTTCTTCTACCTCCTCAACTTCCTCTAACAATGGTGGCTCTTGTTCTGGACTAACCTCGACAATATGAAACTTCAACATCCCAAACAAGTCAAACTTTTTTATATCAGATTCTTTCTCTTGAAGAACAAGGTTGACCGCAATAGATTCAGCCAATCTGAATTCACGAGTACACGTTATGGTCACCAAATCGCCATCATCATCTTTGTATTCTTAATGCAAAAATGGGCTAAATCTGGTTTGTTTAAAGATTAGTAACTTTTTCTGCTAATATTGTTTTTGTAATCATAATTTACACATTAACTTTTCATCCACTTCCTGCAAAATGGACAAAAACTGTCGGTAACTTTGACCGGTAATTAAAAGGTACACATTTCAATTGCAACATGTTTTGGCCTGTTTCCCAACCCACATATATTTTCACCTCGAGATAAACTCATAACAAAATAGAGTGTACTTACTTCTTGCAAAAAGTCAGCAACTCCTTTCCTCTCTGGGCATTTGGATCCCATAGACTCAAAAAACTCAAGTACATCGTCACGGGGACCCTGGTACACAATCTTCCCGTCAGTTAAAAGGATGATGTCATCAAACAAGTCGTAGGTCTCGGGTGCAGGCTGGAGAAGAGAAATGACAGCAGTTCCTTCAAGAATGTGAAGAAACTGTCTATGCGATTTCACAATTTGAAACGTTGTTGAACTATCCAAACCCGTTGATATCTCGTCCATAAGAAGAACCTTTGATGGTCCAACTATCATTTTGCCGGTTGTCACACGCTTCCTTTGCCCGCCAGAAATACCCCGTATCATTTGATCCCCTACCATGGTGTCAGCACATATATCCAATCCCAATAACTGTAACATAAAGACTTCATGTTAGAGCTTAGTCTGTTTCACTTGATGAGTATAGAGGTGTCAAATTGAACTGTGAAGTTATAAAAATGTGTCGATGTGTTTTTGATGCATAAGGCCTTATAATTTTCAGATTTAAAATGTTCTATTATTACTGAAATAATTTACCAAAACTTTGGACAGAAAAGTATTTGTGTAAACCTTATCCAGCCCATTTCAACGCATACCAAAAAGTTACCCATTTCACCCCAAGCCTAGACCTGACCTGTTGCTCAACCTATAACCCACCCATTTTCACCTCTATGTGCAAATGTTTAAGAAATGTTCCACGTTAGCTCACCTTGAGAGTATAATCTGTGACTACACTTGCTTCTTGTCCTCCACTTGCTGCAGCCTAAATAATAATGAACAGGAGTAAATTTTAAATTTGTGTTAACTCAAAACATTAAAGGCTAAGATTGATGTCATACTAGAAGCTTAATTTTTACCTTCATGTAGACATCGATATCAGGATCAGGCTTAATGTTTGCATTTTTCTCTCTTCTTGACAACTCTGCCAACATCTCTGCAATTCATATGACAAACCTTTATCAGCCATACTGTCAAAATTGTAAATATTGTAACATAGAGGTGGCAATATTGACCCACTGAATGGTAAATATGTCATTTGGATCTTTATTCTCATACTAAAAGTTAAGTCGTTTTGACCTGTTACCTAAGCCGACCAACCTGCCTATCTTAAACTTCTATTTAGCACCAATGAAGATCAAACTAACCGTAACGTGATCCAACCCCTTGGCATCTAGCATTCATCTAGCAGAGAAAAAAAAACACACAATTACCTCTTATCAGGCACATCGCACATCTGAGATAACTGGTTCTTTAGCAGAGACAGCCACCGAAATTTTAGCAGGAGGTTGTATCTCTCTATTATCACTTCGATTAATTTTGTTGTCTCTCACAACACGAAACTGTCTAAACTGTCTAGTTACTTCTGCATCTAGTAAAATTAAAACCATGAACAAAACAACAATAGGAGAACGTGCAGAATTATATGATTAACTAAGGAATAAAAAGTGTATAGACAAACTACAATACCAGAATCATATGATTAACTAAGGAATAAAAAGTGTAAAAAGTAGCAGACACAATCGATACATCTAATGACCTAAAATGCTTCAACCAGATTTCCAGACTATAGAAGCAGCTTGATGCAATATCAAACGAGTCAGAAATTGAAACAATGAGATCCCTATATACAATCCACATTGATCCAACTCAAATAAACTATTTACAGCATAAAGAGCAATGAGAAACCATAATTATTAACTACAAATGATCTGTTCTCTTTAACATCCCGTTATTTCATATGCCGAGTAACCCCAAGACATTCTGTTGACACCCAATAAGAAAGCATATAATTATCACGATGACCCCAAATACGAACCACGTTATGCCTCTGAAATCCTATCACTTTTATCTTTAGTAGTGCCAACCATTCATGACTCTACCACCAAACCAAATTCACTGACCATATTTGATTCGACAGAAGAAACACACGAGTATGCAATTTAATCCTAAAAGACTTCCACTCTCAGCTTACAAGAACTTGGGCTTGAGCTATTATAGCTGCTATATGCAAGATACTTGATGCCTAATCTGTACAGAAACAGTACAGTTCTACATCTGACCATATGTTCTTTTCTGTTTGTCATGGACAGGCCTTGATCAAATCTCCGTCCCTTTCCTGAAGCATCCACTGTGGATTATTCACATGACACACCCTTTCCTTTTCTTGGCCCCTTGTAAACCCTGTTTCGTACCCAAAAACTACTTGCCTTTACTAGAATATTAACTTTCTACGGATTCTTTTCTTCACGATAAGCAAATGGTCACACAAAAGGTCTCATTTATCTAGTACAAATAGGAACCACAACCAAAGATTAAGATAGTTCAAAACCATACGACCTTACATAACCTAATACTATTTATATTGTCATTACAAACTTATCAAATATGATCAGCCTTACACCACTCAAAGCTACTGGTGTTATCTGATCGATAAATATTAGGATGAAATTACAATTCAAAAGCTCCTTGATATTGACAAACGAAACTTTCAATTTCCTTGATGATGTACTGTACTAATAATGACCATGAACAGAAGATATAGCATCCCATTTTCATTTTGAGAAGCATTAACAATATATCATACCTTGAAAACTTCTGTATCATCCACATAGGAAATGTTCAAAAGGTACTCAAGACCCATCAAAAGTGCAGATATATTCTCTTGTGTAGATTCCAGAATGCGGATATGAAACTGCATGCAAAGCAACATCAGATCTTATATAATAACAAAATCTGTTGGGTAGACTGTGAATATGAATTTGCATGCAGAGTGCTACTCCTTTGTCCCATAAAAAATTGTCCACATTTTAAATTTTACATTGCGCCAAAAAGTGTCCACTGCCAAATTGGTTACTCAAGTTCCCCATTATACCTTTATATACACTCTTACGCAAAACTAAATTAATCGTGCGATCCTATAATAGTGTAATTTAAAGGGCGGCATTCACATTTTTAGCTATATAAAATTGTACTAATTGCACATTCCTAAAAGAGTGTTCCTCTTGTCTAGAGCACAATTGAGATCTAAAGCGACATTTTGCTTATTATAAAAAAGTTGTACCACTAGAGTGATAGATTTACATACACCCCTAATTTATTATAAAACCATGGCTATCTTTGGTCAAAGTAGCTTGAGCTGGAGCTAAAAATGTATCAGATATTCATAAAAATGTGTCAGAATTTTATAAGAAAACACATGAATTAACTGATAATAGATGAATGCAAATGAATGTAGACTGATAATAGATGAATGCAAATGAATGTAGACCTTATAGATACTATAATTATTTTGCATATAAATAATCTCAGACTTTTTCCTAATTACCATAATTAACTTGCGCATAATTAAAATTAATAATTTGCAATGAATTAAAGTAATCAATTTATTAAAAAAAAGTGAAATTAATCAATTGGTAATTGATTAGATAATCTCATAATCATAAAAATTAGATTAAACTTACATGTGATTGATGTAGTAGTGTCGAAATTGCGTTTCTTCGTGGCGGTGACAGTGGCTTTTAATGGTGGAATCGATAGTGTCTTGTGGTGGTGACGGTCGGGGTTAATGGCGGAGCGATGGTGTTAGCGGCTAAACAAGTTGAAGAAGAAGAAGATGGGGCAGGCGCAGGACTTGCTTTTTTATTACGAATGTGGTTAAAAGGTTTATCGCTATTTATTCAATTTGATACAGATAATGAGGTTGAAGATGAAGGTGTAGATTCAGAAGACGGTGGCAGATGGTGAAGAATGACGGTGGCGGTGGCATGATGGAGGAAGATGGGTTTTAGATTGGAATGGAACAAATTCGGGATATTTCCCTCCGTGTTTTTAATCTGCAAAATGGACGGCCCAGATTAGGCCTTAGTGTCCCTAATTTGATTAGCGTCCCTAATCTAACCATATATCACTGGCTAGGGCACGTTTGGTTGAGAGAAATTAGAGAAATGAAATAGATAGAGAAATGAAATTGACTGAGAAATCCAGTAATTCTTTGTTTGGTAATGACAGAGAAATTAATCTGAGAAATCAAACAGAAATCATTTCTTGTGTTTGGTAAAAAATCAGAGAAATGAAAATAAATTATTTAAAATTACCATCAAAACAAAATGAGGACCATTACTAATACAAGAGCCATAAGCAACATAAATATATTACACAAAAGTAACGTCTACATAGCATTAGCTTTTATATATTACATGACAATAGCATTAGCTTTTATATATTACATGATAGCAGTAGCTTTTATATATTACATGGAAATTACTTCTTGCTTCATGAGAACTGATGTACCATCATCATATCACGTACACCATCAAAAAGCCTATATACGTGATGATGCATTATGCATCACCAAAACCATCAAAAACCCATCGCATTAATACAACCCAAAAGATTATGGTTATCTAAAAGTAAAACTGATTAGTAGGATAACTTAGTAGCCTAGCTTGAGGATTTCCTTGCAATCTTTTGTACCATCCAAACTTTCTTTTCTTGATCATACCCGAAAAACATTTCAGCATCTAAGGGGCATTTACCGATAATTTGTGTTGCTTCAAAAGCTTCATCAAATGTGATTCCCGGCAAATTATCAATTTCACTCTGAACCTTCTTCATTAGATCAACATTTGGAGTTCCATCATCAACCAACTTACTTAAAATCTTATTCAAATCATTTCCAATAGTTGTCATAGTATTATTCAATGTATTGCTTGTATCCGCATAAACATGAATAAATTCATCACCACTATTGTCTCTTTTACGTTTCTTACTCACACAACCCTTGCTCCCAAGAGACGAATCCACACCCGTATCAACATCCAAGTCTTCAAGATCTAGTGGCATAGTCTCTTGTGTTTCAACCACGACCTCTTCATCACCAAGATCAGTAGCCCGTGAACCCGTAGCCCTGTCTTTACCAAAGATTGTGCAAAGTTTTTGATAACAACGGAATGGTTTATCTCTAAAATGAGATGCACCTTTATGACTCTGCAATGATTTCATATACGAATTCAACCTTACGAAAAAACACTAGCATAAACAACCAACAAGAAAAAATGTACACGCGAGGATATACCTTTACATACTCATCCCAAACGTCGTTGGGGGCAGTAGAAACACATTTCTCATGATCCCAACCGAATCCACTTGTACTTGAGCCAGCTATCATGTCGTACATAACGCCGAAGTGAGCCTTCAACGTCTTTAATCTAGACTTTATATGAGGTTCCGCTTTGGAAGACTTATATCTAACAAATTTTGAACCGCTTGAAAGTATCCAGGTTTAAACCCGTTATCAGCACCATACTTACCCGTTGCATGCAATTCCATCAATGCATCGATTAGCTTTTCATCTTCATTTGGCGTCCATGTTCTTTTGTTTCTTACAGAAACTTTGACTGCAGTGGAATCCGTCATGCCTGCACAATAAGAAGCACTTTGTAATAAAACTTGAGCCTATATCTAACATCAATTTCTTTTTGTTATGTCCAAAAATCATACACTGATAAAAAAAAGGTAAAAATAAGCAATTATTGCTAGCTACTTACAATTATAAAAGAAACAAAAAAGGAAAAAAAAAACTAATATCAAAACAAACAAACCTGATAGGATCGAAGAAAGTAGCTAACATTACATATGAAAAAAGTATCATTTATATAATAAGGAATGGTTAAGTCACACCTCAAGCATTCTTCATACTTAGCAGATGATAAGGAATATGAAACGACGACATTTACATTATTAATTACTAATTTATAACAATTATTGATGTTTGAGCAGCTCTCACGCACACAATTAATTTTCTTTTCAAATTTGTTGATAACTAAAAATCAATTGAGATCCAATTATAGACACAAAACAAACTTAATACGATACGAAGGTGATGATATTTTACCTGCAAATTAGAGTAGGAGATGTAATTGAAAGAGAAAAGGGGGCTAGGGTTTGGAGCCCTGTTCAACTAGAAAAGAAAAAGGGTAAGGTTTGGAGCCCTTTTTAATTTATTGTCTGAAATGTGAGATGCACGTGAATTTGGGTTAAATACCCATGTTTCTATATCATAGTTAAGGAGAAATTATATCTCCGTGTTTTTTTAGATTGTGTTGAAAAGATGGAGAAATGTATTTCTTCATTAAAGAGGGGAAATGTTGTTACATACAAAACCATTTCTCAAGAAATCAAATTCTCCTTCTATTCAATTCTCAGGTCAAACCAAACACAAGAAAACAAATCATTTCCATTTCTCTACTCACAACTCCCTCTACCAAACATGCCCTTAGATTTAATCCCGTGTTAAACACGGGTGGAACAAAGAAAAAATTTGAATTTTTTTTTTACACACTTGTATAAAAGAAATAACCATGTTTTATTTGTTAATGAAGAAACAATGCTCCATTATTCTTGTCTTATGAAAAATTGAATTTGTTTTTTTTACACACTTGTATAGAAGAAATAACCAAACAATGCTATACACATTAAGTTATTTATTTTATTTGTATTGTAATTAAAATAAATTTATAAATTATTTGTATTTGTTTTTTTATTAATATATTAATAATATGACTAGTTAAATACCCCGGCGTTGCCCGGGGTCAAAGTTTTTGCTTGTTTCTTGTAAGTTATGTGTGCGTTAGGAGATGTACTTGTTTATCTTCTGAATTCAGTGTCGTAATAGCTATCATACCTAAAGAACAGTCGGGCTTACAGATTTGGATTAAAAATAGCCTGCGTTAAGCATGTTAGCTGTTAAACCCTCACACTACTAAACTGCTTTTTGCCTGAAAAGTATATGTTAATGCATATGATAAATATAAGTCAACTTTCAATGTAACATACACAGGGAACCAGACCTTTCACACTTGGATGCCGTCCCTACTATTTTTTCCTTGTTATAAGGGGTACGACATGCAGGACACCTCCCTTCCGTAGCATCCTTCTCAGCCATATCCATTATGTGGTGCCAACACCAAACACAGATCTGCAATGTAACAATTCTTAATGTTAATACAAAGTAACATTAACATGCCCCCATTATAGAGTTTGTGGAGTAGTAAAGAGATTCAGTTAGCACTGACTGTAATTTTTGAAACTTCTATTACTTCCACTACGTTGTTTCAAAGACACATCCCCCAATTCATTACAGCCAGCAAGTACTTTTAATTATTTCACATGGAACTTATCATGCCAAGTTAAAT